>CM042691.1:401641623-401819146 GCA_023614405.1 Avena insularis | reverse complement strand
GGGAGAGAAGAAGGGTGGTGAGCTGTTGGCGGTGGCGAAGCTTCAGGCGAGCGAGGCGAGCAGAGAGGTGCGGCGGTGCTCACCTCGCCAATTGTCGCGGCGGAGGTGTACTCCGGCGTGAAATCGCCGGGGATTGGAGGCGGCTTGGCGAGGGTTTTTGGAGGGTTTCGGAAGAGGAGAGCGAGGGATTTAAGGGGGTGCTCGCGATGCGCGGAGAGGCGCATGATTCCGCGCCGTGTCCGCCTCGCGTGTCCGGTCTGTGACGCCACTAGGTGGCGGGGGCAACTGGAATTTTTACTGTGAACTTTCTGCACTTGAAAAAATTCAGATTGTCGTAACTTTTGCTATGGAGCCCGATTTGGGAAACAATCAAAGTGCTACGGGTTCGGCGGAACCTCTATGGACCCAGCCCATAACACCAAAAATATAATGTTTAAAAGGCATGGTAAACCGGCATTCAAGTGTAGGTGTCAAATGCAATGCAAGTGATTTGTTTTGCCAAACCTTTTCAAGCTGAAATTTTGCAAGGATGATCATGATGAATGACATGAATGCTATGCAACCAAATCTAAAACTTGGGATGTGACAAGACTAACTTCTAAGATGAATCTCATTCTAGATTCGGCATGGCTAGCAACAGGTATGGTGGTCTTCTGATGTCATCCTCACGCTCCCATGTGGCTTCCTCTTTGGTGTGGTGGCTCCAACGCACCTTGCAAAACCTGATCGCCTTGGTACGTAATACTCACCACTCTAGTATCTTGACCGCTTCTCCTCATAGGTCAAGCTGGCCTCAAGCTGAACCTCCTCTAGGCATGTTGTCTCTCTAATGGTGTCCACTCATCTCCCCGATGGCACTTCTTCATATGGGACATCGGAACACATTGTGGATAGCTATTAGAGCCTCCTCGGCAACTCCAACCGAGCAAGCAACCTCTCCTTGCATGCTAAGACCCGGTTATGGTCCAATGAACCGAGGTGCCAAATTTACCTTGATTCCAAATTTAATTCCACGCAGTAGCGACACTGGTAGTATGCTCTATCGCTTATCTCATAGACCACTTCTTGCGCTTACGCCAAGATAGTTTCTGCTCTGGATTGTGCTACCTTCAGCCCCACGTCTCCCCAATCAAAGCGACCTTCTCCTCAAATGGCCTGATCAAATTCAGGTCTTCGGGGTTAATGAATGCCTTCCACTCCATCCCATAGAAATGGTGTCCAAAGACCTTTTCCCATATAAGACATCGAATACATGTCTTCGATGCTGGTTTGATACCGTTGTTGTAGAAACTCAGCACACGCAAATTTTCATCCCAACTAGAACTACATGAGCCGCCAAGCCCTCAGCATATCCTCCAAAATCTGATTTACCCTCCTGCCCTGGCTCCATCACTGGGGTGAACGCTGTGCTAAACTCCAACCTGTTCATACCACCTATGCAGTTGCCAAAAGCGATGTAAATTGGGTGCCTTTATTCGATACAACGTTTGGGAACCCATGTAGGCACACAATTTTTGTCTATAAACCTTGGCCAATCTCTTTGCACTGTAAGTTATTCACCTAAGATAAAGTGGGCTACCTTGGTCTAATGGCTTGACCACCACCCAAATGGAGTCATATCCCGACCTGGTCCGGCAATCTCTATGATAAAATCCATTCCTCACTATATCCCACTTCCAATCCGCACGGCAATGGCTGTAAAGGGGCCCCGTCAAGCTCTCGTGTTCCGCCTTCACTCCTACTTACATACATCATATACATAAGGCAATATGCCTCTTTATGATGTCTCCCTTCATAGTTGTTCCACCAAAATCTATCTTAGTCCATACATCTTCAGATGTCTCGGATGTATGGAATGCATCAGTCATGGGCTTCCTCGCAGAATCAACTTCCTTATGTCCTGATCGTTGGGGAACGCATTAAACGATTCCATACCATGTTCTTGCTCATCCTCGCGAACTTTTTGCTCGATCCTCCTTCATCTTTTCCTTTATTTCATCAATCTCTTGTCTCTACTTGAGCCTTCCGATCCTGTCCTGTAGCATTGGTTGACTTCCATTGCTGCCAAATATCCTCTCGACATCGCCTCCAAATTTAAGGTCCTGAATTGCTTGCACAACCGGCAATTCCCCCAACAGTCAATCCATTTGCAGCAGACCCCTCCAAAGTCAGAGCATCTGCTACTACATTGGCTTTTCCTGGTGGTATTGCAGATTCATATCGCGTAATCCTTGAGCAGTTTCAACTATCTCCTTTGGCCTAAGTGTTCAGTTCCTTTTCCTGTAAATATGGCTTCAGTTTTGTGGTCATGGTACATCGAGTGTTTTCCCATTAGGTAGTGCCCATACTCTTTGAGCGCATGCACAACCGATGCTAAATTTCAAGTCATGCGTGGATAATTCCTCATGGTGTTTTTCTGTTGTCACGAGGTACACATACTCACTCTCCCATCTTACATCAGCACACTCCTAAGTACCTGTCGAAGCATCACAAGACACTGGAAATCCTTCTCAAGGTCAAATACGCATCAAAGGTCACTAGTCACGCTTTTAATTACTGAAAGCTATTTCACACGCATCTCTGCCCACTCTCAAACTTCCCTTCCTTCAGAAGTTCCGCCATCGGGCTTAGCAATCTTGGAGAAATTTTGTAAGGTTCTAAACCTTCAATAAGGTGATCCCTCAGGTTTACACGCAGTTCCTAGATCAATAGCTAGCATCCACAATTAAGATGGTAATATCAAGAAACAAATGTCATAATACAACTTTATAACCAGGAATAAAATAATTTATTACATCTTACATAGCTCTATTTGGTGTATCTCATAATACAATGCAAATGTAATATAACAATAGTACATGGGGGTCCTTCATCTCAAAGTCCACAGTGCAATCATGATGGTTGTAGAATTGTAATCCTAATCAACACACTTCACTAACATTGAAACAAACCTCGCAACATAAATAAGTTGCAGTACTTGCGCAAGGGTCAATACATTTGAATTGTATTGGCAAGTTTCACTACTATGTAGAAATAAGTGGATCCTATCATTACATGCACATTTGGCTAAGTAGGGTTTATGCTCATTTGCAAGTAAAGCAATATAGTTTTATCCTATCTTTCAAAAATAGCTTTTGATCTTTTTGTCAAATCTTTTTCCTTCAACTCCTTGGAAAACTCCAAGTGCTTCAAATCCTTGTTGTCACCATCAAGTTTTTACTTTGAGAAATTGGAATGCTCTAGGTCGGCATCTTCCATAGCTTCGTGGCCTTAGTTGCTCGTGAGTTGTCCATAACCGGGGACACCGGCTAAGTACTTAGAATTTGATCTTCTCGCAGAAGTTGTGACACTTTACCCACATGACATAATCATCTTGATGCCACCAAAGGTCGTGGCTGGATAAGTACTCACCAAAATGGAGTATCTGGCAGATTGAGAATGTGACAAAGTCTTTCCATAGGAGTCCTCCCCAATACACAAATGCTAGCTTGTCTACTGTGCACCAATGTAGGGATAAATTTCCATTACACAATTCTAGTTAACCTGAAGATGACACAATGCATGAGTTTCACTATGTAGTTGACTAAGCTGCGAGCCCATTTAGCATGTACGTCAGTATTACGTGAAGCTACTTATGGGCCTACATGTTCAATCTCTAAGTCCCTTTTTGGTGGTTTTCTTCTAGTGCACATACAAAAAGAGATAGCCATATAAACATGGTTCCTTTTGTTGCCACCTTGTCCAAGCTTGATATCCTTGTCCACCCAAGTGGTTCATTGAGTACTTGTTTTATTATATAAAACATGGGTTCCCTTTTTCTTCAACTCTTCATATCCTTCATAATCACATCATGTAATCCATCCCAATATATAGCAGGGCTGCTATTAGCATACTACAACCACATTGTTTCCACTAAGGAATATATATATATCCTCATTAGGATTTAGCATAGTACAAATATAGAAATCCTTTTCTATGCATGTTACAAAAAATCCTACTAAGTGTAATGAAATAGTAGGACTTGAATGATAAGTGTCACTTGCCTTTTAGTAGAGAATGTTGTTCACTTCTTGATCTTGCAATATCACACTTTCTAACTTCAATACAAATCAATCAAGCAACATATATTCAACTAGTATTCAAACAATTTGTCACACATACAATAACAAAAGTATCATGCATGCAAGCATGCAAAGATAGTTTTTATTTGAAAAGTGGTTTCTTACTAGGCTCTAAACATTATAAAAGTTCAAAGTGGTCATTTACCAAAGTATGGTAAAACCATTTGCAAAAGGTTTTATCTATAAACCATTTCTAAATCAAATCAATATTTTATGTGGTTGAAATGCTTTTAGTAAAGCAATATTCTTTAAAGGGTTCACCAAATATATTTCATTCTCAAAACTTGGTGTTTAGGGTCTAAGTTTCAAATCAAAAACATTTCAAAGATTTCACTTCAAAATCATTTCTAAATCATAATCAATATTTTATTTGACTAGAAATGCTAACTCAAATATTTACTCCTTAACTTCACAAATGCATTTTTTAAATCCATAAGCTGGTTCCTAGGGTCAGTAGGTTCACAACAAACCATTTTGCAAAGATTTCATATTAGAAAATACATCTAGAACAATTTTAGTATTCAAAATAAGCCTCACACATGTTTCTGCAATTTCAACCAATTTTCCAGGAAGCAAAATATTATTAAACAAAGGAATGGTTGCAAGTACGAATGTTCTACTGATTCCATTGATAATAAAATTTGCAAAATTTGACTCAGAATTAAGTTATGAAATTTAGATGTTGTATATCAATCAGATTCTAATTTCTCGCTTTAAACAAAACCTTGTCCACGTGGCGGTGCATTTCTCTATTAATACGACATCATTTGCTGTATGGATCAACCTCTCCTGGACCGTAAGATTTCATTTAAATTGCACTACGCGATCAACCTCAGACTTTCGTCTTCGATTCTAATCCTAGCCAGTAGATCACGATCTAACGCATAGTTGCTTGGTCGTCAAACTGGCGCGATCAGACGCGGCACGCGAAGTCAGACAAAGGGCGTCAAAGCGGGCGATTACAGGTGACGAAGAGAAGAATGGAAACATCTCACCATGCCCGGGAGAGGGTTGGGCGAAGCTCGAGGTATGGCTTTACGAGGGGCGCCAGGAGTCGCCGCACCGGCTGAGTCGCTGGCGCTTAAAGCACGGCCACAAAAGTCGCTTGGATGGGGCTACAAGTCACCCTCAAGGCAAGATATAGGGGCATAACGGCTTCGACGCTGGCGATGCAGTGTCGCGTCTATGTGAGCATGATCGAGAGGGCTCGGGAAGGTCTGGCTTACTGTGAGACTTCGGCGGAGACGAGATGTATAAATGGTGGCGCCGTATGTCGGTGATGTCAGGCTAAGCTTCTAGAGCGCTGAGCGAAGGCCAGCTATGGGAAGACGCTAAGAGTGGACCGGAGAGCAAGCTATGTAATCGGGAGTGAGAGAGGCGGCCAGGTTCACCGGAATTGGCCGAAACACTGTCGGAGACGCGAGGTGGTCAAGTTTCGAATTGGAACAAATTTCGGGCGTAGAGGTGCTGGGAGGTGCCGAGGGGAAGGAGAGAGAGTTGTGGGCGTATTAAATGGGCGTGGTCACGGCGCAAGCAGGAATAACTCCCGCATTAACGCTGAATTCATCGGCCGCAATCAAAGGCAAGAACGGCGAGGGGAACCGCCTGGCGGTGAAGACGATGATGATATGGCGGGGTAAATTGGCCCGCCCGCCGAGTGTGGAGGAGAAGAGGGAGGGCCTCGCTTGGTCTGCAGGACTTCGGGCCGGGACCGTAAGATCTTCAAGAAATGTTCCGCCAGAGGGGTTTAGTCAATAAGTAGCTAGCCATGAAAGGCTTATCGGGCCTGCTTAGGCCGGGCCGTTGTTTGTTTCCTTTTTTACATCAAGCTTTTTTTCCTTTTTCCATTTGAATTGCTTTGATTTTCAAACAAATAATTCAAACACCAATTCAAATCAAATCACCTCCAAACTTTGTATTGATTTTAATTTTGTTTAACAGACAATCCAAAGTCCAAACAAAATATTTTTATTATTTTTCTATCATTTAAAATTAAAATAAATAGACCTTAGTCATTAATTCAAATAGGATTTTATTTATTTAAAAACTCTATTTGAAATCTAATTAATACCAAAATCATTTCAGTAGGTTTTATTTGTAAATGAAAATACTTGGAAATCTTATTTAGAATAAATTAACAAGTTTTAGTGTTTAATTAAATGAAAGCTTTACTTAATAAAATTGGATATTAATAAATCTTTATTATTTTATTTAAATAAACCTTTACTCTTTTATCAAATAGTATTTTATTTCAAAAGCTTGGCCAAGATCTAATTTGGCTCTAAAATAATCCTTATTTATTAATTCTAATTTTGCTTGTTGAAAACCAAATCTTTTATTAAAAGATCCAAAATAGTGATTCCAATTATTAAAACTTATTAATTGTTTATCTTTTAATCCCTTTAGGATTTATTTGATCAAAATAGGTTTGGATGTTTCCAATTGAATCTAAAAAGTTTCTTCTCACCCTAAATTTCAACAAAATTTTATTTTGTCTATTTATTTTCACATTTCAAAATTTGGAAAATTTTTGGATGTGACAAATTTTCAATGAATCTCCTGAATATACAAAGAAGTCCCAAAAGCTACGTAATATCACCCACATTCTTTTGGTGCTTCCCACCAGTTACAGCAACATTACTTTGCTTGGATCAACAACTGATTTTCCTCCTACTCCTTCTCCTCGACCACGGTCCAAGAAATCCAATGTTGTTGTTGCATTCACACTTACTGAATTTGGCATACAGCTTGTGTCTCTACCTTCCATAATCAACAGATCAAATGTTGTTAAGCCAGAATTACACTTACCTAATTTGGCATACGTACTTTGTGTTCCCTCAAATTTTCTCCATAATCACCGCAGATCCAGAGTATCATTATTACAATAAAAGCTTAGCTCAAGGCTAGCTCAAATTATTCAAGTAGCAACATAAATATAGTAAATCCTCCATTCTTCAAATTGCCCACAAGTGAACAAGTGCCGAGTGGAGTACCGGGCTTAAATTCGATCACTCGAATCGGAATATCCGCAACATGAAACGTAGCAGCCTGGAGAATCAATACATGGAATGTATGGCAAGTAGAGCTATAAAGGAGACAATAAACCTAGCTTCTACATGCTTATTTGGCAAGTGGAGCTGTGGCTAGCTTTCATTTTCAACCACCTTTGTCCTACCTTAATAATCAGTTTTTGATTTTCTTTGAAAAGATCACAATTAAGTTAACCCATCAACATTAACGTAATTAGGAAATTGGAATGAGCGAGAAACGTGTCATGGAATCAATATCAAGCAACTCAAATATCCATAACCGGGCACGCTTAATCGATTAGTTTAAACACCTGCAGGGTTAGCACACTTTACCCATGTGACTTGGCTAGCCTAGCTCAGACTTACCACCTCATATTGGGTGATGATAGGGAGAAGTCCAAGAAGGGACCATTCGGGAAGTAGCTCCTCAAACCCGACACGACCGGTCCAACTCTACAAAATTCTACATCTCTCGATACGTGGGTTCGAGCATTACCACAACCTCGAGTCCAACCAATCCCATTTTATTATTGCCATGGTTGTACATGTAAGCTACAAAATAAAACCAATCATTTTCTCTTGATACCAGGTGCCTTTCCAATGATACCACCAAAATTATCAATCCCATCACACCTGAGATACGTTGATTAAGTTGTTTTAGTTTTCGCAACCAACACCTTTAGAAACAACTTCAAAGGATGTAACCCAGCCTCGCTCATCATAGCATGGCTACACATCTACCAGTGTGGCTCATCTACAGAAAAGCCCCACGACATAATAGCACATGCATAGCGATAGTAATATCCTACACATGCATCTACAAAATACACGACAATGCATTGAAAATAGTAGGACAACATCATGAACAAAGTAGCCTACTTGCCTTGGCTATAGCGGTCGAATCTATCAATCCACACACGAGAAAGCGTTGCACCGCCACAATTTACGATACAATTGCAATCACATAAACAAACCACACACCATCACATACAAATAATGACTATGCAAGATGCATGCATGACAAGTTGACATTGCTACAGATCATCACATATTCATACTTAGTATACCTACTGTGCATGCATGGAAAATATTTTGAGTGCATAGAAAACAAGGTATGCAATTTAAATGCTCAAATAATAGAGCTAGAAACTAATAATTAGGCACTGCTAATAAACTGTTTGTAAAATCTTGGAATAATATCCACTATGTAGGCATCCTAAAATAGAGTCGGCATCAATTGGAATTACTCAAAAGGATTTATATAATTCCCTGAGTAATTAAAATACTACAGTAAGCCTTTATCTAGATTCTGCAAATTCCAATACTGTAAGCCTAACTTTTTAATTCACTGTAAGAGTCCTCTTGTTCTACTGATTCCAGGGACATCTTATTTGTAATTTGTGGAGTTACAGAACTTTTTCTATGAATTTAATACTCTCAAAAGGGCATTAACTCATTTAATTAATTCAAGACAAAACCTTGCTGTAAAAAAGTACAAAACAACTGTACAGCAAATATTCTACGTGAGACACAGATTCCACACATATTTTATTTGCAATTTTTGGCCCAGTAGATCAAAAGATATGAATTTTTCAAGAGTGCAACTAAATCTGCCAAATAAATCGATAAATAAAAACCTCAGTCAACTTTGACCGGCTGACCGCGCTGACATGGCGCGCTGACCGGTCAGCGGTCAGAGCTGACTAGTGATACCGATCGGAGGGCAGAGAGGAGGCGGCGGCGGTGTGCTCACCGGAGTTGGGCGCGGCGGCGGTGGCGATGGTCGGGGCGGCGACGTCGGCGATCCTGGCGGCGCGTGAAGCGGGCGACATCGTCGGGTTGCGACAACTGGCGACGCCGGCGGCATGCACGAGCTCCTGCGGGAGAGAAGAAGGGCGGTGAGCCGAGATGGCGCGAAGCTCGCGGGGCGGCGAGGCAAGGAAGGGAGGCGACGGTGCGCGCGGCGAGGTGCTTACCTCGTCAATGGCAGCGGCGGCAGAGGTGATCGCGATAAATCGCCGGATTGAGACGGCTTGGCAAGGGTTTTTGGAGGGTTTCGGAAGAGGAGAGCGAGGGCTTTAAGGGGGTGCTCGTGGTGCGTGGAGAGGCGCACGATTCCGCGCCGTGTCTGCCTCGGCATCCATGCCGCGGCAACACCACGCCACACGTTCCCTGTGGCGCTGGCCGGGCGCTGGTTAATGACTGCCCAGCCTGGCTGGCCTTCTCTTTTTATTCCTTTTTCTTTTTCTCTCCATTCTTTAACTCAATTTTTACTAGAACTTTCCTGAATTTTGGAAAAATTCAGATTGTCGAATTTTTGCACGGGTTTGTATGAACCCTCATGCATGTGCCTTCCATAATACTAAAATATAATGTTTTTAATAGAGGCATGGTAAAACCGGTATTCA
This sequence comes from Avena insularis, assembly GCA_023614405.1. Lineage (NCBI taxonomy): Eukaryota > Viridiplantae > Streptophyta > Magnoliopsida > Poales > Poaceae > Avena > Avena insularis. The sequence continues at coordinate 401,809,588 of CM042691.1, read as the reverse complement.
AGGTAGGTGTCAAAACTAAATGCAAGTGATTTGTTTTGCCAAAACCTTTTTCAAGCTGAAATTTTGCAAGGATGATCATGATGCAATGACATGAATGCTATGCAAATCCAAATCTAAAACTTGGGATGTGACAAAATCGTATGCACATGGAAAGAATGTAAATACTTTGAAAGCATAGGATTCATATGTATGTGTGGGACTTCGCTTGCCTTTGCCAGTTGATATCCAAAAGCCAGAGCTTCGGACATCTGGTACTTGACTTGGTTATAGTTGATCAAGTATTGTTCGTCGATCTTCGACGGTGTTGATCTCGGTCTTCAGTTTTGTACTTGATCTCGATTCCAATATCGTATTCTACCGAAGAAGAACCAAACATCGGAAAAAGAGGGAAACAATCAACACATGGCATCGATGCAATGCTCAAACAAGGATGATGATATGACAAGTTAAATTGCATTGAAATAAACCCCTAAGGCATGCTTGACAATTTAATCGGGTCCGAGGGTACAAAACCCTAATTCGGAAAACCTCCGATTCATATGAGAGGGGTTGTTTTGTTGTTCTAATTTTAAACTTCCAATTGAAGTTGCTTATCAATGCACGAATATAATTTAATTAGGTAGAATTCATTTTTCTGAACATTTTGATATATTATTTGTATTTTCTGATTTTAAATGAATTAGTTATGAATTTCTCAAATTTTAATTCATTTTAAATCATTTTTAGAATATTATAAAATAATTTGCATTTTGAAATTACTTTAACATTTTTATTAAACAAAAACATTTCTGATATTATTTTATTACTTAAGGTGGATGGAGCCACCGTGAGTATTTATTATTTACAGAAATGATTTATTGAAATAGATAAAAGAAAAGAAAGGGAAAAATGACCTCATGGATGTCATCTTGACATCAGCAATGGAGGCTCTCATGATCGAGCTTGGACTAGGGCTAAGGGGCGGAAGGGGCGTAGCGAGAGCGGGTGCGTTGGATGCGGATCGCTACCGAGTCAAACGAGGGCAAGACCGCCAGAAATGGTCGCTGAACAGTGCTCGACGAAAGCATCTCGGGCGGTGTTTGGCGCATTACGGAGGTCGAAACCAGGAAGCAAGGAGAGTAGAGGAGGGGTCTGCATGACAGGCTCACCACGCGCTGATGGAGGGTCAGCGAAGCTTCAGGAGGACGGACGGCGACGAATCGAGATGTTGACGCGGGCGGCCGACGGCGCAGGGTTGAAAGATGATTCAGCAGAGGCTACTCCACTGCTTGCATGGTTCCACGTGGGACGAAGAGGGAGACGGCGGTTCTTGGACACCTCGGCTGGGCGAGGGGTGGCCGGAGACGATGGGGTTAATGGCGACCGACGAGCTAGGCTTTCCTGTGACTTGGGGAAAACGACAGAGAGCACGAGAAGAGGAGAGACGGGTATGGGGAGAGAGAGGAGGACGCGGTGGTTCTCGTGGTGGTCTTATCTTTGCAAGGCGATCACATCGGCGGCGCGAATCACCGGTGGCGAGGCGATGGATCTACAAGCGTGTCCACGCACCTGCTTGGCTCGAGGAGGAAGAAGACAACGAAGGGGTACATGGGCCTGGGCCACACGTGGGCTTTGGCTAGGCCGCAGAGGTGCACGCTGAGCGGCAGGGAAAGAGGGAGGGAGTTGGGCTCGGCCCAGATAGGGTTAGGAATAGTTTTTATTTCCAAAACATTTATCTTTTTCTGTTTTTGTGTTTTTCTCTTTTGTAATTCAAATCCAAATCTGTTTTGGATAATTTCGAAATACAGAGACTTTTATAAAATATCTGAAAACACTAAGGGCCCCTTTATACTATTTGGGCTCCAATTATTTTTGGGTTTCCAAAATATTTAAAACCATTTGAATTGATTTTTTTAAAGAAGAAGGGAGTTTATGTTTAGGGTTTTATTTCCCCTACTTGTTTAACAATTGCACATTTTCTTTAGTTCAAAGGGATGCATGCAATGCTCATGATGCACAAATCAATTTGTAATTAACATTTAATGAAACTAGGGTTGTTACATTTAATTGATGTCTTACACTTGATCCTAATCTACTGTGACCAATTGGCTTTCCTAAAGTTTCTTGGTGAGTTATGTATCCTTCCGAAGACACTAAATAGCACTTTACTAAGGGAAGAGGGACAACTATTTCTAAGAAAGATGATTATACACCTCGTGACAAGGTTATCCTCAAGTGGATACTCATCAGAATTCATAAGAATATTTGGTTTAGATAAGATGGATCCTAAGTCACTATCCAACCTACAGATCTTCCTAAAAGGGTTTTAATCCTAAGGTCAAAGCATATGCTTTGATACCAACTGCGGTGACCCAACATACAACTGCCTTATGTAGTACACTATAGTCGTTCATATAACACCAATGAAACACCGTTCACTAGTATTACATCCCTCAGAGTGGTACAATAGAAACACAGCAGTTCCAAGACATGACTATAGGTTACAACTCAACTCTTTACACAAGATCCAGAGAACACTCTAGGTTAAAGAGAGAGAAAGAAACTTCTTACAAAGAAGAATCAGAAATAAATAACTCAAAAACTATCATACTATTAAGACTAGTATCTTAACTAATGGTACGGCATTGTGCCATCGTAATACACTAAATAGGTTATATGGCTAGAGATTATATTCCTATCTAATCAGTAACTTCGTCTTCACTTGAGTGGGTGTATATGTTGACCTTCTTGACTTCATTGAAGAGCTTTAGCTTTTGATGATGATTCCTGGAGCATAACAAGATGTAGACGTCGTCTTAATGGCTTCAGAATCTAACAAGGGTTAAGAAGATACGTTGAGTACGAGCGTACTCAGCAAGTTCACTAGAAAAGGAGTGTTTCATGCACTATATCTACAGCCACAGACCATAGGTCATAGGCAATGCAGGTTTTCGTAAACATTTCTTCAAAGGTTGCTTTTATTCTAAAAAGCTATGTCCGTCAGCCTTCACGGGTTTACCAGAACTTTCATGGAGTTCCTTTCCCGCCACGTTTGCAGCTCCTTCCCGGAATAGGGAGTAACAAGTTATAGTTCTTACACTCTGCAGAGGAGCGTCACTTTACCCATGAGAGATCAAATCCTTGTTGCACAACCGGGCGATCTTTCCCGTACACACTTCCTATGGTGTGGGGCCTAGTAAATGATCCAAGCCAATCACCGCCCCCTTCGCGGCCTCGCATCCCTCCTTGGTGTACAACATGCCCACCCATTGAATTACGGCAATGGTTTGTACAGACCGTTAGATGCCAAAACTGTCGTGGGACGTTGAGGGTTCCCACCCATATGCTGCATATCTTCTACGAATTACCAATTAATATGCATGCTACGAGTGATAATAGCCACGACCTGCACATCCGGCTACATGCGAGAGGAAGAAGATACAGCTGACTTCTCTGTCCCATTCCAAATCTCATGGTTAACGCGTAATATACGTCACAAGAATCACTGGCGACATTGGTTGTTAAGTCCTAGATAATATGTTCCTTTACCACCGGAACTTTCATAGTAGATTATTACCTCATGGTAAATAACCTGTAATCATATTATTATAAAAATAGTGTTTTCGGACCTTTTTCAAATGCAGGTGATGACAACACTGGATTTGTAAAATACTTTACAGAAAATAATCAAAGGAGATGAGCAAGTGTGAACTTGCCTTTTGTGATTGCAAGATTATGCACTCACGATCTTCGAGACAATATAAAATCCAATATCTGAAATCAGCATCATTGGTCCGGTAAGGACTAATGTTTAAAGAAGCAAGATGCTATTATGCATAAGTAATGTAATGCACTTTATAAACGCGAATCCCGGGGATAACGTTGATCTAGAGTTTGGAAACTGGAAATGTTTTCTTTGGAATGTGTTGCCCTTTTAGATTCAGTTACACACTTGTGCTTCTTATTAAGACTTGTGAGTGTGTGTGAACAACACGTAATTATAATATCATATAACAATAAGATACACACATACGGAATGCTACTCAAAGACTACTTATATAAGAATTGTTTATCTTCAAATTTTACTTTACAAGTAATGGCATTTATAAGGAACTTAAGTGTTTACAATCCTAGATTTGCAAGTAAAGTTCAAAGCAATGTGATTGTGATTAGTTGTCATCTATTGACTATGATGAGAGTCCTTGAGTTTAGTTGTTAAGAATTGGAGGTATTATTATAAGATTTGTTGTTTGAAGTGGCAAAAAGAATAACATTTGAAGAAAGTATTTCTTTATTAAGGTTTAAACAATTCTGATAGTTTTTAGAATATGGTTGATAGAATGTGATTGATGTTGTTTATGCTTGCTTGAATAGTCTAGACTTGAGATGCTTTATAACTTAATTATAACAGACCAAAGTTAACTATAAAACACATAACAATATCTTTAGTATAATATTTAAAGTATTGTAGACTAAAGTTAACTTTAAAGACATAGATGGATTTAAGGTATATTGCTTATGATAATTGTACTTTGTTCAATTTATTTTGTTTCATTAAAGTTATTTAAGAATGGCATTACTTCTATTTGAGTAGTGGTTTCTTAACATTATAAATGTATAAAAGGATTTATCTCCTTATAAGGGTGTGGTTATGGTTTGTGAATAAGTAAACAATATTATTTACTACTTATGAATATCTTTGGATTTAGTACATTATAAAGTTGTGAGTGAAACAATGGTAAAAGATTTTATTTGGTTGAAAATATCATTCTTGAATATTTGATAATTGTTAAAGATCTTTTTAGACAATAAACTACACATATGGTTGAATGATAATTCAATAAAATTGTATTTAAAATGTGTTGAACCATTTTGAATACAGATTTTCAATATTTAAGACTAATACTATTTATTAGACTCAGTTGGCTAATTTTAGAAATATTAGCAATTTTTATTTATCTTTATATGAATTATCAATTAAGGAAATAAGTTTAAATTCAAGTTATTAAAGTGTTTTAACTTTTTATTTACCTAAAAAATGGAATATTATATTTTTAATATGTAGGTATTATTTTTGTGATCATTTTGGTATATTACATGTATTATTATGAATTTTAAATAATAAGATATGATTTTTATAAGATTTATTATTTATAAATACTTAATAAATAATAAATATTTAATTAAGTGAAATAATAATGCATGATTATAGTTTTAAATTATAGTTCTTATTTTTCTAAGATTTTTGGTATTTTATTTATATTTTTATCATTTACCATTATTTAATTATGAATATCAAAGTGTTATTACTTATAAAACCTTTATTAAATAATGTTTATTTAAATAATTAACATAAAAATATTTAATAATACAACTAGGTCATAGATTTATTTTTCTGAAAATTTTCATATATTATACATATTTTTCTGAATTACAAAACTAAAGTTATTGATTTTTTAGGATTTAATCATTTTCTAAATTATTTTCTAAATAACCATTTTACCTTTTATACCCAGACTAACTCTACCATGGTCACTGACCCGTGGGGTCAGGACCACGTCATACGCAACTTCATCAAAGACTAGTCAAACTTGCAGACTTGACGCAAGCATGACGTCACCATGACGTCATCTCGCCGGTGATGCTCAGGTGGCTAGCTGCGGGGGCGATCCAGTGAAGTTTGGCAAACGCGATCATTACAGTTCGAAAGAGCACACGCCAGGGAACCTATTAGCAGCGGCGCCGCTCCTATTTGGTTGCTAGAATGTGGTCGGCGACGAGCTATGCGGCGGCGGACGTCAATCTATGGTGCCAGAGCGATAGCAGAAGCAAAGGAGGGATTTGGGGACACGATAGGATTCGCCTGCTCACCGTGAACGTGTAGAGGTGGTCGGTGTGGACAGGGGAGGTCGGAGTCGCCGGCAGCTACCATGACGGAGCACGACCGGAGCTCGGGAAGATGACCTCGTAGCATCGATTCCCGGCGCCCCTCTTCAATTCCTTTAACTAGGAGGCTCAGGGGAATAAGGCGAGACCGTGTGTTTGATCAGCGGAGCACGGGGGAGCTCGGAACGGTGGCATCTCGAATCTAGGGTTTCGAATAGAGGAGAAATTTGGGAGGAACAGAGAGAGAGAGCGCGAGGAATGATCAGGATGAGGATGAGGGTGTCTTCGTGTCGTTCTTATCCTCGCGGAGGCCTCGGTGGTGGAATCACGGCGACGGGTGGCATCGGGTGTTCATCGATCCTTCCAGCGACCTTCTTGTCCGGAGGAGGAAGACGATGGATCGTGTTGCCAAAAGGTACGTGGGCTTGGGCCAATGCTGGGCCGCAACTGGACCGAAGCAGCGCGAGCGAAAAGGAAGAGGTGTTGCTGTTGGGCGGTAGTTAGGTCGAGGAAACACGGGCCTGCACTTTCAGCCAGGTTTTTTTCTTTTCCTTTTTCTATTTTCAGTTTTTGTAATTTATGTTTTGTCTTAAATCTTTCTTTATAGAATTTATTCTTTAGACAGTTGCAAACACATAAAAATGTATTTCAAATTCTCGTATGAGTTTATTTATTATGATAATATACTTTATTTATTACTTCCTATATATATTTTTTAATCATAAATAGATTCTTGTATTAAATAGAATAAGTAGGAATTAGGGTTTTAGGGTTTATATCTTAAGAATTATTTATAACACTCTTTTTCACTTTTATTTGGAGTAATGAAGTTTTAAAATGTTTAATAATATTCATAGGGTTTATTTATATGTATTTAATCACATAGTAAAGTATAGGGTGGTTTATAATTATTGTATCCCCACTTATTCCATGCTCATATGGAATGAGTGGTTAGAGAAATGGATCAAATAATTTTCCTAATGAATATAGATAGGATATTTATGAGATGTTGACGAGAAAACTCATTAATAAGTTTAGGGTTCTGAATTTTAATTACTTACCCTAGGGTTTAGGATACTTAATACACTTATATTGTTTTGTTGATGTGAATAAAGATTAATGGCTAAACATATTGTCTTTATGTTTGTGATCTTTAATGATATCACCCTTTAAAATAGAAAGTTATTATCTGGAATGTCTGATGAAAAAGTATTAATAAAGATAACTCCTAAGCACATATGGTTATGGTTATTGGAAATGACAGAGATGTGCTTAAGTGATTTGCTATAGGAAAATATTCCTATAAGGCTTTGTGGAAATAAGATGATAGATCGATCAGATGAAATGGATATTATGTTTGGTTAAAGATTTAGGGTTTAATATTTACCAAGAATTCCTATCTTCCATAATTCACAATCTTGAACTTCTAATTAAGGAATTCCTTTCCTAGATATACTACTTCTTCATATCCATCATCATGTGTTAACATGATGAGCTTTACTTCACAAGAATATTCTTATCCACCTTTTATTCTCCAAAATCCATTTATAAATCCAATGAGCTTGACACTAAAGCTTTTCGTAATCTTCTCATGTCCATACTTGTTTATATCAGCCACTCTACTGCTGATAACCTCCAATCCAACAAGTGGTTACTTCTAACTACATGCATACTCTTCCTTAATCATCTACCACTAATATTACTCCAGTAGCTATATATATCAAACTTTACTTCACCTCAAGTGTTTAGTATTTCCCAAGAGGAAACTACTACTTCTATAATCCAATGTTGCTCTAGCATCATCTTAATCATACTATCTTGTTTCTACTTAACTCCAGTATCTAATACTCCATCCTCACATTATATTAATGTGACATGTTAGGGCTAACCTAGAATAATATATCTAGACTAGGGTTTAATCATGTTCTATCCACCAATGTCACTTATACATGGTATAAGCATTCAATCTTGGTGACTAAAGCATGATCATTATAATCCTTTGATCCTTTATAATTTAGGTTTCCAGTTGGCTAACCAAAGCTTTCATCAATACAACATTATAGCTGTATTGAAATTATCTTCTTAGTATCTCTAGTGGATTAAGAGACGTTATTCACTGACTATGCCTACTTAATCCAATAGGATTACTCCTTGGTAACTATCTTCAATATTCAACCTTATAATCTTCTTTGTTACCATATAATTATATCTTCCATATAACTCTTCTTCATTTAGGAGTGAATTAACTCCATCAATTTATCATATTGATTTGATCCTCTTCAAATTCTTCCATCCTATCACTAGTAGAAAACGGATCTTTGGTCCAGAGCATTAGTCCCGGTTCTGGTCCCAACGGCTAGAAACGGCCGCAGGGACCAGAAGACATTAGCTCCGGTTCGTATGTGAACTTTAGCCCCGGTTCGTTTAACAAACCGGAGCTAAAGGGTCTGGCGCTAGAAAAGAGCAGATGCGTGGACCTTTAGCCCCGGTTTGTTTCTCAAACCGGGACTAAAGTCCCCGACTATATCTTCTCCCCCTTCCTAGCCCGAGCCATTTCAAGCTCACAAAATCATCCCTCTCAAATTCCTCCCCTCAATCTCGAGTTCTTACCCATTTTTCTCAAGATTTGTGAAGATTTTTTGGCTCCACATCTATCAAGGGTCCTAAGAGGTTAGCAACTTCATCATTTCATCTCTCATTGCTTGTTTTAGCTCATTTCATGCTCTAGAAATGGATAGATTTTGTGTGGGTTCTATCTCTGTATATCTGGTTAATTTGGCACATATAGTTCTTGAAATTCATCTGATTCATCGAAGCACATAGATACATGAGTTCATCCTATATACGTATCTTGGTTTGACACGTTGTCTTGAAATCCAGTCGGTTCACAGTGCATCATGTCACCGTCGAGCAACAAAATATTCTTCTTTCTTCTACCTGTCGTCACAAAATCCATTGAAACAAAAATAAGTACCAAAACTATGAAGACACACATATATATAGTGGCGCCCTAGCATTTTAGTTAATCATCGGCCAGTTAAGCAAGAAATTAAGAACAAAAACATGAACACGCCAAGGAGCTACCAAATTAAATTAGGGAGTTCCTCTATGGCGAGCTCCTCGAAGATGTTTGAGGATGAGGCATCCTAAGACATCTTCGAGAAGCTCTGCCATAGTGGTGTCCCTGCTCTCGCACACCATCTTTCAGTTCGTATCTTTTCTAGCTAAATTAGTATGCTAGTGGAGCTAACTAATTTCACATATTAGGGAGTGCCTCTACGGCGAGCTCCTCGAAGATGTCTTAGGACATGTCTGAGGACGAGGTCCTAAGACATCTTCGAGAAGCTCCGCCGTAGTGGTTTCCCTGGTCTCGCACACAATCTTCCTTGCAGTTGATAGTTCACAAGGAAGCCTATTTATAGATTAAGAAGCACAACATAGTGTCGACACTCATGACATAATGTCGACACTCACCCCTGTCATATTGTCGCCACCCACTGAAATAGTGTCGCCACTCACTGGCATAGTGTCCACTCACGACATATAGTGTCGTCACCCACTTTTAGTCCCGATTGGAGACACCATTCGGGACTAAACGGGCTCATGTCGGCCCCACCATGCCGCAACCCCTTTAGTCCCGGTTGGTGTGTCCAACCGGGACTAAAGATATAGTAGAAAGTTTTTTAAATCAGTTCTTGTTTGATGTATACGATGTGTTCTTTTATTTTTAGACTAGTACTACTCTTAGCATCGTGATTTTGTTTGATGAACTTATAAAATGCAGATGAGACGACAATGGATGTATCTGTTGGCCGAATCTCTACGCGAGTTCATTAAAGGCGTTCTTTTCTCGTTGTGGCAGAGGCAAACAAGCGGAATGGTTTTATCTGTTGTCCATGTGGTGAGTGTCGGAATCAGGAATACTCTTCCTCAAGAGTCCTTCATGGCCACTTGTTTCGGTTCGGTTTCATGTATGGCTATAACTGTTGGACCAAGCACGGAGAAAGAGGGGTTATGATGGAAGACAACAAAGATGAAGAGAATGATGACAACTATCCTATTTCCCTTGAATACGGTGGTACTACAATGGAAGACAATGATGAAGAAGAAGTAGAAGAACATGCATCATATGAGCCAGATGATGATCTTGGTCGGGCCATTGCTGATGCAAAGGGAGAATGTGATAGCGAAAGGTAGAGGTTGAAATTTGAGCAGATGTTAGATGATCACAACAAATTGTTGTACCCCAATTGCGAAGATGGCCACAAAAAGCTAAGCGACCTGCTGGAATTGCTGAAATGGAAGGCGGAGGTGTGCCCCTGACAAGGGATTTGAAAAGTTGTTGAAGATAATGAAGAAGATGCTTCCAAAGGATAATGAACTGCCCATGATGCCACGAAGCAAAGAAGGTTGTACGCCCTCTAGGATTAGAGTCTGTACAAGATACATGCATGCATTAATGAGCGCATCCTCTATCGCGATGGCGACGAGAATTTGGATGCATGCGGTATACCTTTGCATTGCGGTATAAGATCCGACGAGATGACCACAGTGATGTTGAGGGGGCGACGAGGAAGAGGTTCCCCAAGGTGATGTGCTATGCTCCTATAATACCACGGCTGAAAGCGTTTGTTCGAAATGAAGAGCATGCCAAATTGTTGCGATGGCACAAAGAAGACCGTAAGAAGGACAAGATGTTGAGACACCCGTGATGGGTCGCGGTGGAGAAAAATTGAGAGAAAGTACCGGACTTTGCGGTGTGCGAGAAACTTATGGTTTGGTCTAAATGCGGATGGCATGAATCCCTTTGGGGAGCGAGCTACGGTCATATCACATGGCCTGTGACTTTGTGTATGTATAACCTTCCTCCTTGGTTGTGCATGAAGCGGAAGTTCATTATGATGCGGTGCTCATCCAAGGCCGAAGCAACCGGCAACGACATTGATGTATACCTAAGGCCATTAGTTGAAGAACTTTTACAGCTATGGCGGACAAGGTGTCACGTGTGTGGGATGAGCACAAAGCGTGAGGAATTTAACCTACGGGCATTGTTGTTCGTAACCATCAATGATTAGCCTGCTCTTAGTAACATTTGAGACGAATAAACAAGGATACAATGCATGCACACCTTTATTTTAGATGACCTTTGACAAGTATTTATTTGGATAAGTGCAAGAAGAATGTGTACCTAGGGAATGCGTCGTTTTCTTACCTTACGCATTACCTAAGAAGGAAAGGCAAGCATTTCAATGGTGAAGCAGATCACCGGAGTAAGCACATGTCTGTCTTGGTGATGATGTATTTGATATGGTGAAGGATTTAAAGTAATCTTTGGAAAGGGTCTGGCGAACGGTCCGTTCGAAGGAAGGCAAATAGCACCCATGTGGAAGAATAAATCTATATTTTGGGAGCTAACCTATTGGAAAGTCTTAGAGGTCCGCTACGCAATCGGCGTGATGCACTGACGAAGAATGTTTGCATTAATCTTGCTAGGCTTCTTGGGCGTGTATGGAAAGAATAAAGATACACCAGAAGCACGACAAGACCAACAACGTATGAAAGACCGAGAAGGCAGGCATCCAGAGTTGTTTGAAGTCTTGACTACGCTCTTACCAAGGAAGAGAAGGAAATCTTTTTGAATGCGAGTAGTATCAAGGTTCCTTCGGCTTCTCGTCAATATAAAGGAATAATAAATATGGCGGAGAAAAATTCCGAACCTGAAGTCTCATGACTACCACGTGCTTATGACGATTACTTAGGTTGCTTTGAGGGTTACTCGAGAAAATGTTAGAGTACCCATTGTGAAGCTATGTTAGTTCCTCAATGCAATTTCTCAAGGTAATCGATCCGGAAAGTCTACGAGGTTCTGAAAGATGTGGTCCAGTGTCTTGTGAGTTTTGAGTTGGTGTTCCCACCATCCTTCTTCAACATAATGACGCACCTTGTAGTTCACCTAGTCGAAGAGATTGCCATTCTCGGTCTTGTATTTCTACACAATATGTTCCCCTTTTAGAGATTCATGGGAGTCTTAAAGAAATATGTCCATAATCGTGCGAGGCCAGAAGGAAGCATCTCCAAGGGATATGGAACAGAGGAGGTCATTGAGTTTTGTGTTGACTTTATTCCTGACCTTAAGCCGATCGGTATACCTGAATCACGGCATGAAGGGAGACTTAGTGGAAAAGGCACGCTAGGAAAGAAAGCAAAAATATGTATGGATGGACATTCTTTCACTAAAGCACACTATAAAATTCTGCAAAGTTCCACCTTGGTGGCTCCATATATCGAGGTACACAAGAATATTGTACGCTCGAACTACCCGGGGTAGTCTGACAGGTTGATTAGAGATGAACACGTGAAGACTTTCGGCGGTTGGTTGCAGACACATCTCATGAATGACACCACTGTTGGAGATCAGTTGTACTTGTTGGCCAGGTCTCCATCTTCAACTATATTGACTTTCCAAGGTTACGAGATCAATGGGAATATATTTTACACGCACGCCCAAGATAAAAAGAGCACCAACCAAAACAGTGGTGTCCGATTTGATGCAACGGACGAGAATAGGAAAAAGGACACATATTATGGTTACATAGAGGACATATGGGAACTTGACTATGGTCCTAATTTCAAGGTCCCATTGTTTCGATGCAAATGGGTCAAGATGACAGGAGGTGGGGAGTAGCAGTAGACCAGGCATGCGGAATGACAACAGTGGATCTCAATAATCTTGCGTACGGAGACGAACCATTCGTCCTTGCCAATGATGTGGCTCAAGTTTTCTATGTGAAGGACATGTCTACTAGACCGAGAAAAAGGAAAGATAAGCAAAAGAATATAATATCATCGATGATCTAAAAGCGCCACATAGTTCTTTCGGAAAAAGAAACATGGTGGGAGTTGAGGACGGAGACGGACATGTCAAGATTATGACAAATTTCATGAAATTCCGCCATTCAAAGTGAAAACGACCCAAGCATATCGCTAAATAAGGAAGATGCTCCATGGTTACGGACAAGAAGAGAACCAAAACACTAGATGTGGATGTTGGTGATGTAATGTATTAAATCTTTTGTGAATTAATCCTATTTTTCATTTATTAAAGGAAGATGCTCCATGGTTAATAAAGGAATTTCTGAGATTGTTGTGGCGGTACCAAAAGCGTAGACTAGGTAACACTTAGACATTTATTAATATTAAAAAGCAGGACAAACCAGGACTAGCTAACTGCGAGGACTAAAGCCACCCTTTAGTCATAATCATGCCTAGTCCTATAGTACCTGACAGGTCTTCTTCCTCGTCATCATCATTGTCATCGTCCTGCCACTCCGGGAGATCCTCGGCCCAGCCATGGCATATACTGAGGCACACCACTCCGGCCTCGGATTCACGGCGGGCGGGGGAGGAGTCTCCTGGAATACGATGCCGCTACTGCCAGGCGGGGGAGGGGCCTTCTTGTGGCTCTATGGCGGGTAGACTTGTGGGCACCGCAGGCGAGGATGGTCTCCCCCGGCGATGTAGCGCATCACGCCGATGATAGTACGGTTCGCCCACCACAGATGCCGGCGCTTCATTGTGGTTCATCGTGGAGGGCCATCACCCTCGTACTGGCGGCTCCCTTTCCGTCGGTTAGCGAAGAAGGCATTCCGGTGTGGTAGTTGTCGGGATCCGCTGAGGATCCATCCGCTGCTCGGCGTGAGCTAAGTGGTAGAAGTGGTTCGTGATGGCCGCTGTCGGTAGCCTTGAGGCACGGAGGGGCAGAACCCCTCGGCGCTCGACATCCGGCGGCGGCGGCGGTAACCAGCGAGCAAGGGTAGTTGGATGCCCACAATGCCTGGGTCTCCTCGAGGGTCAGAATAGCCCGATGAAGCCTTATCCATAGTTGTGAGAGAGGAAGGTGCGGATGTATGGATAGCCATGGCGTGGTCGGCCTATATATAGATGGAAAGTGCTGGAAAACATGGCGGGAAACGGTGGGATATGGCGGGAAATATCTTTAGTCCCGGTTAGTGGCTACAACCGGGACTAAAAGCACCGTTCAGAGGGAAAGGGCGGGAAAACATGGCGGGAAGCGGTGGGATATGGCGGGAAATATCTTTAGTCCTGGTTAGTGGCCACAACCGGGACTAAAAGCACCGTTTAGAGGGAAACGGTGGGAAAACATGGCTTGAAGCGGTGGGATATGGCGGGAAATATCTTTAGTCCCGGTTTCATGGCTTTCGGTCCAAGAGACGGATGTTATGTGTTGAATCGCGGCATAGTTTGTGATACGGTGCCCATATTGTGCATGCATGTGTATATTGGGATGTAGAACAATGTTGTAGGAGGAAGTTTTCCTTTTAAGTATTTCGAAAAGCCATTTTCCATTTTCCGGCGCGCAAAGCCAAAATGCGATTCTGAGAATGCTACCATCCCATTTTTCTAAAATAGTAGAACATGTTACGTGAACTATATCCCAACCGGGGATATTCAAACCTTTCTTTCCTTCCCGGGTGAAAAAGACAAATGTCTGCCGAATCGGCAGGAAGTGGGTCCCGTTTGAACTACAGGTACATGATCTAACGTCCGTGATTTTTTGAAAAAATCATTTTTAGACTCACAATATGTCGTTTTTCAGAGATCCAATGCAAGTTCTAACATTCTCATCCCCTATCTTCACGCGCCGTTTTGACCTAAGTTGAAGCGGCAAAAAATCCAAAACGGGCATAAAAAATTCAAAAAAGGTCCGAACAATGTAAATCCTTCGCGTGGTGTGATATTATGTGACATAGTTGCAAGGAAAAATATCAAACTTGGTATACTGATTATGTCTCCAAAAAACCTTCACAAAATGACCTATCATGTTCGAGGTTTCATGGCTTTTGGTCCAAGAGACGGATGTTATGTGTTGAATCGCGGCATACTTTGTGATACGGTGCCTATATTGTGCATGCATGTGTATATTGGGATGTAGAACAATGTTGCAGGAGGAAGTTTTCCTTTTCGTAGCTCGGAAAAGCCATCTTCCATTTTCCGAGCGCAAAAGGCGATTCGTTTTGTGAAGCGACCACCAAAATGCGATTCTGAGAATGCTACCATCCCATTTTTCTAAAATAGTAGACCACATTACGTGAACTATATCCCAACCGGGGATATTCAAACCTTTTTGTCCTTCCCGGGTGAAAAAGACAAATGTCTGCCGAATCGGTAGGAAGTGAGTCCAGTTTGAACTACAGGTACATGATCTAACGTCCGTGATTTTTTAAAAAAATCATTTTTAGACTCACAATATGTCGTTTTTTCAGAGATCCAATGCAAGTTCTAACATTCTCATGCCCTATCTTCACGCACGCCGTTTTGACCTAAGTTCAAAACGGCAAAAAATTCAAAACAGGCATAAAAAATTCAAAAAAGGTCCGAACAATGTAAATCCTTCGCGTGGTGTGATATTATGTGACATAGTTGCAAGGAAAAATATCAAACTTGGTATACTGATTATGTCTCCAAAAAACTTCACAAAATGACCTATCATGTTCGAGGTTTCATGGCTTTCGGTCCAAGAGACGGATGTTACGTGTTGAATCTCGGCATAGTTTGTGATACGGTGCCCATATTGTGCATTCATGTGTATATTGGGATGTAGAACAATGTTGCAGGAGGAAGTTTTCCTTTTCGTCTCTCGGAAAATCCATTTTCCATTTTCCGAGCGCAAAAAGACGGGTCATTTTGTGAAGCAGCCACCAAAATGCAGTTACAGAATGCTACCATCCCATTTTTCTAAAATAGTAGACCAAGTTACATGAACTATATCCCAACCGGGGGATCTCAAACCTTTTTGTCCTTCCAGGGTGAAAAAGACTAATGTCTGCCGAATCGGTAGGAAGTGGGTCCGGTTGGAACTACAGGTACATGATCTAACGTCCGTGATTTTTTGAAAAAATCATTTTTAGACTAAGAATATGTCATTTTTTCAGAGATCCAATGCAATTTCTAACATTCTCATCCCCTCTCTTCACGCACGCCGTTTTGACCTAAGTTCAAAACGGCAAAAAATTCAAAACAGGCATAAAGAATTCAAAAAAGTCCGAACAATGTAAATCCTTCGCGTGGTGTGATATTATGTGACATAGTTGCAAGGAAAAATATCAAACTTGGTATACTGATTATGTCTCCAAAAAACCTTCACAAAATGACCTATCATGTTCGAGGTTTCATGGCTTTCGGTCCAAGAGACGGATGTTATGTGTTGAATCGAGGCATAGTTTGTGATACGGTGCCCATATTGTGCATGCATATGAATATTGGGATGTAGAACAATGTTGCAGGAGGAAGTTTTCCTTTTCGTCGCTCGGAAAAGCCATTTTTATTTTCCGAGCGCAAAAAGACGGGTCGTTTTGTGAAGCAGCCACCAAAATACAGTTACAGAATGCTACCATACCATTTTTATAAAATAGTAGACCACGTTACGTGAACTATATCCCAACTGGGGATATTCAAACCTTTCTGTCCTTCCTGGGTGAAAAAGACAAATGTCTGCCGAATCGGTAGGAAGTGGGTCCGGTTTGAACTACAGGTACATGATCTAACGTCCGTGCTTTTTTGAAAAAATCATTTTTAGACTCACAATATGTCATTTTTCAGAGATCCGATGCAACTTCTAATTTTCTCATCCCCTCAATTCACGCATGCCGTTTTAACCTAAGTTCGAAATGACAAAAAATTCAAAACGGGCATAAAAAATTCAAAAAAGGTCCGAACAATGTAAATCCTTCGCGTGGTGTGATATTATGTGACATAGTTGCAAGGAAAAATATCAAACTTGGTATACTGATTATGTCTCCAAAAAACCTTCACAAAATGACCTATCATGTTCGAGCTTTCATGGCTTTCGGTCCAAGAGACGGATGTTATGTGTTGAATCGCGGCATAGTTTGTGATACGGTGCCCATATTGTGCATGCATGTGTATATTGGGATGTAGAACAATGTTGAAGCAGGAAGTTTTCCTTTTCGTCGCTCGGAAAAGCCATTTTCCATTTTCCGAGCGCTAAAAGATGGGTCGTTTTGTGAAGCAGCCACCAAAATGCAGTTACAGAATGCTACCATCCCATTTTTCTAAAATAGTAGACCACGTTACGTGAACTATATCCCAACCGGGGATATTCAAACCTTTCTGTCCTTCCCGGGTGAAAAAGACAAATGTCTGCCGAATCGGTAGGAAGTGGGTCCGGTTTGAACTACAGGTACATGATCTAACGTCCGTGATTTTTTGAAAAAATCATTTTTAGACTCATAATATGTCGTTTTCTCAGAGATCCAATGCAAGTTCTAACATTCTCATCCCCTCTCTTCACGCACGCCGTTTTGAACTAAGTTCGAAACGCCAAAAAATTCAAAACGGGCATAAAAAATTCAAAAAAGGTCCGAACAATGTAAATCCTTCGCGTGGTGTGATATTATGTGACATAGTTGCAAGGAAAAATATCAAAATTGGTATACTGATTATGTCTCCAAAAAACCTTCACAAAATGACCTATCATGTTCGAGGTTTCATGGCTTTCGATCCAAGAGACGGATGTTATGTGTTGAATGTGGCATAGTTTGTGATCGGTGCCCATATTGTGCATGTATGTATATTGGGATATAGAACAATGTTGCAGGAGGAAGTTTTCCTTTTAAATGCTCGGAAAAGCCATTTTTATTTTCGGCGCAAAAAAAGATCGTTTTGTGAAGCGACCACCAAAATCACGATTCTGAATGCTACCATCCCATTTTTCAAAAATAGTAGACCATGTTACGTGAACTATATCCCAACCGGGGCATCTCAAACCTTTCTGTCCTTCCCGGGTGAAAAAGACAAATGTCTGCCGAATCGATAGGAAATGGGTCCGGTTTGAACTACAGGTACATGATCTAACGTTCGTGATTTTTTGAAAAAATCATTTTTAGACACACAATATGTCATTTTTTCAGAGATCCAATGCAAGTTCTAACATTCTCATCCCCTATCTTCACGCACGCCGTTTTGACCTAAGTTCGAAACGGCAAAAAATTCAAAACGAGCATAAAAATTTCAAAAACGGTCCGAACAATGTAAATCCTTCGCGTGGTGTGATATTATGTGACATAGTTGCAAGGAAAATATCAAACTTGGTATACTGATTATGTGTCCAAAAAACCTTCACAAAATGACCTATCATGTTCGAGGTTTCATGGCTTTCGATCCAAGAGACGGATGTTATGTGTTGAATCGCGGCATAGTTTGTGATACGGTGCCCATATTGTGCATACATGTGTATATTGGGATGTAGAACAATGTTGCAGGAGGAAGTTTTCCTTTTCGTCCCTCGAAAAAGCCTTTTTCCATTTTCCGAGCGCAAAAAGGCAGTCGTTTTGTGAAGACACCAAAATGCGATTCTGAATGCTACCATCCCATTTTTCTAAAATAGTAGACCATGTTCGTGAACTATATCCCAAGCAGGGATCTCAAACCTTTACATCCTTCCGGATGAAAAAGACAAATGTCTGCCGAATCGGTAGGAAGTGGGTCAGTTTGAACTACGGTACATGATCTAACGTCCATGATTTTTGAAAAATCATTTTAGACTCACAATATGTCGTTTTTTCAGAGATCCAATGCATGTTCTAACATTCTCATGCCCTATCTTCACGCACGCCGTTTTGACCTAAGTTCGAAACGGCAAAAAATTCAAAACGGGCATAAAAAATTCAAAAAAGGTCCGACGCGTGGTGTGATATTATGTGACATAGTTGCAAGGAAAAATATCAAACTTGGTATACTGATTATGTCTCCAAAAAACCTTCACAAAATGACCTATCATGTTCGAGGTTTCATGGCTTTCAGTCCAAAGAGCGGATGTTATGTGTTGAATCGTGACATAGTTTGTGATACGGTGCCCATATTGTGCATGCATGTGTATATTGGGATGTATAACAATGTTGCGGGAGGAAGTTTTCCTTTTAAATGCTCGGAAAAGCCATTTTCCATTTTCCGGCGCAAAAAAGGAATTCGTTTGTGAAGCAACCACCAAAATGCGATTCTGGAATGCTACCATCCCATTTTTCTAAAATAGTAGACCACGTTCGTGAACTATATCATAACGGGATCTCAAACCTTTACATCTTCGGTGAAAAAGACAAATGTCTGCAGAATCGGTGGGAAGTGGGTCGGTTTGAACTACGGTACATGATCTAACGTCCGTGATTTTTGAAAAAATCAATTTTAGACTCACAATATGTCGTTTTTCAGAGATCAATGCAAGTTCTAACATTCTCATCCCCTATCTTCCATACGCCCGTTTTGACCTAAGTTGAAGCGGCAAAAAAGTCAAAAGCAGACATAAAAATTCAAAAAAGGTCCGAACAATGTAAATCCTTCGCGTGGTGTGAAATTATGTGACATAGTTGCAAGGAAAAATATCAAACTTGGTATACTGACCATGTCTCCAAAAATATCTTCACAAAATGACCTATCATGTTCGAGGTTTCATGGCTTTCGGTCCAAGAGACGGATGTTATGTGTTGAATCGCGACATAGTTTGTGACACGGTGCCCATATTGTTCATGCATGTGTATATTGGGATGTATAACAATGTTGCGGAGGAAGTTTTCCTTTTAAATCGCTCGGAAAAGCCATTTTCCATTTTCCGGCGTAAAAAGGCGTCGTTTTGTGAAGCAGCCACCAAAATGTGATTCTGAGAATGTTACCATCCCATTTTTCTAAAATAGTAGACCACGTTACATGAACTATATCCCAACTGGGGGATCTAAAACCTTTTTGTCCTCCCGGGTGAAAAAGACAAATGTCTGCCGAATCGGTAGGAAGTGGGTCCGGTTTGAACTACAGGTACATGATCTAACGTCCGTGATTTTTTGAAAAAATCATTTTTAGACTCACAATATGTCGTTTTCATAGATCAATGCAAGTTCTAACATTCTCATCCCTATCTTCCAACGCCCGTTTGACCTAAGTTGAAGCGAAAAAAATTCAAAAGCAGGCATAAAAAATTCAAAAGGTCCGAACAATGTAAATCCTTGGCGTGGTGTGATATTATGTGACATAGTTGCAAGGAAAAATATCAAACTTGGTATCTGATTATGTCTCCAAAAACCTTCACAAAATGACCTATCATGTTAGAGGTTTCATGGCTTTCGGTCCAAGAGGCGGATGTTATGTGTTGAATCGCGGCATACTTTGTGATCTGTGCCCATATTGTGCATGTATGTATATTGGGATGTAGAAAAATGTTGCCGGAGGAAGTTTTCCTTTTAAATGCTCGGAAAAGCCATTTTCCATTTTCCGGCAAAAAAGGCAGAGTCGTTTTGTGAAAGCAGCCACCAAAATGCGATTCTGAATGCTACCATCCCATTTTTCTAAAATAGTAGACCATGTTCGTGAACTATATCCCAACGGGGATCTCAAACCTTTACATCCTTCCGGGTGAAAAAGACAAATGTCTTGAATCGGTAGGAAATGGGTCCAGTTTGAACTACGGTACATGATCTAACGTCCATGATTTTTGAAAAAATCATTTTAGACTCACAATATGTCATTTTCAGAGATCAATGCAAGTTCTAACATTCTCATCCCCTATCTTCACATGCGCGTTTTGACCTAAGTTGAAGCGGCAAAAAATTCAAACAGGCATAAAAATTCAAAAAGGTCCGAACAATGTAAATCCTTGGTGGTGTGATATTATGTGACATAGTTGCAAGGAAAATATCAAACTTGGTATACTGATTATGTCTCCAAAAACCTTCACAAAATGACCTATCATGTTCGAGGTTTCATGGCTTTCGATCCAAAGAGCGGATGTTATGTGTTGAATCGGCATAGTTTGTGATCTGATTGCCCATATTGTGCATGCATGTGTATATTGGGATGTAGAACAATGTTGCGGGAGGAAGTTTTCCTTTTAAATCTCGGAAAAAGCCATTTCCATTTTCGGCGCAAAAAGGCGGTAGTTTTGTGAAGAAGACACCAAAATGTAGTTCTGATGCTACCATCCCATTTTCTAAAGTAGTAGACCACGTTACGTGAACTATATCCCAACGGGATCTCAAACCTTCTGTCCTTCGGATGAAAAGACAAATGTCTGCCGAATCGGTAGGAAGTGGGTCGGTTTGAACTACGGTACATGATCTAACGTCCGTGATTTTTGAAAAAATCATTTTTAGACTCACAATATGTCGTTTTTTCAGAGATCCAATGCAAGTTCTAACATTCTCATCCCCTATCTTCACGCACGCCATTTTGACCTAAGTTCGAAGCGGCAAAAAATTCAAAACAGGCATAAAAAATTCAAAGAAGATCCGAACAATGTAAATCCTTCGCGTGGTGTGATATTATGTGACATAGTTGCAAGGAAAATATCAAACTTGGTATACTGATTATGTCTCAAAAACCTTCACAAAATGACCTATCATGTTCGAGGTTTCATGGCTTCGGTCCAAGAGCCGGATGTTATGTGTTGAATCGCGACATAGTTTGTGATATGTTGCCCATATTGTGCATGCATGTGTATATAGGGTTGTATAACAAAGTTGCAGGAGAAAGTTTTCCTTTTAGTCGCTCGGAAAAGCAATTTTCCATTTTCCAGGCATAAAAGGCAGTCGTTTTGTAAACAGCCACCAAAATGCGATTCTGAGAATGCTACCATCCCATTTTTCTAAAATAGTAGACCACGTTACGTGAACTATATCCCAACCAGGGGATCTAAAACCTTTCTGTCCTTCCCGGGTGAAAAAGACAAATGTCTACCGAATCGGTAGGAAGTGGGTCCGGTTTGAACTACAGGTACATGATCTAACGTCCGTGATTTTTGAAAAATCATTTTAGACTCACAATATGTCGTTTTTCAGAGATCCAATGCAAGTTCTAACATTCTCATCCCTATCTTCATACGCCGTTTTGACCTAAGTTCGAAACGGCAAAAAATTCAAAACGGGCATAAAAATTTCAAAAAAGGTCCGAACAATGTAAATCCTTTGCGTGGTGTGATATTATGTGACATAGTTGTAAGGAAAAATATCAAACTTGGTAAACTCACTATGTCTCCAAAAAACCTTCACAAAATGACCTATCATGTTTGAGGTTTCATGGCTTTCGGTCCAAGAGACGGATGTTATGTGCTGAATCGCGGCATAGTTTGTGATACCGTGCCCATATTGTGCATGCATGTGTATATTGGGATGTAGTACAATGTTGCAGGAGGAAGTTTTCCTTTTCGTCGCTCGGAAAAGCCATTTTCCATTTTCGGCGCAAAAAAGGCAGGTCGTTTGTGAAGCGACCACCAAAATGCGATTCTGAATGCTACCATCCCATTTTCTAAAATAGTAGACCACGTTCGTGAACTATATCCCAGCGGGATCTCAAACCTTCTGTCCTTCCGGGTGAAAAAGACAAATGTCTGCCGAATCGGTAGGAAGTGGGTCGGTTTGAACTACGGTACATGATCTAACGTCCATGATTTTTGAAAAAATCATTTTAGACTCACAATATGTCGTTTTTCAGAGATCAATGCAAGTTCTAACATTCTCATCCCTATCTTCACGCCGCCGTTTGACCTAAGTTGAAGCGGCAAAAAATTCAAAAGCAGGCATAAAAATTCAAAAGGTCCGAACAATGTAAATCCTTAGCGTGGTGTGATATTATGTGACATAGTTGCAAGGAAAAATATCAAACTTGGTATACTGATTATGTCTCAAAAACCTTCACAAAATGACCTATCATGTTCGAGGTTTCATGGCTTTCGGTCCAAGAGCGGATGTTATGTGTTGAATCGGCATAGTTTGTGATCGGTGCCCATATTGTGCATGCATGTGTATATTGGGATGTAGAACAATGTTGCGGGAGGAAGTTTTCCTTTTAAATCCCTCGGAAAAGCCATTTTCCATTTTCGGCGCAAAAAGGCGAATTCGTTTTGTGAAGCACCACCAAAATGCATTCTGAGAATGCTACCATCCCATTTTTCTAAAATAGTAGACCACGTTCGTGAACTATATCCCAACCGGGATCTCAAACCTTTCTGTCCTTCCGGTGAAAAAGACAAATGTCTGTAGAATCGGTAGGAAGTGGGTCGGTTTGAACTACGGTACATGATCTAACGTCCGTGATTTTTGAAAAATCATTTTAGACTCACAATGTCGTTTTTCAGAGATCCAATGCAAGTTCTAACATTCTCATCCCTATCTTCACATACCCGTTTTGACCTAAGTTAAAGCGGCAAAAAAATTCAAAACAGGCATAAAAATTCAAAAAGGTCAGAACAATGTAAATCCTTCGTGGTGTGATATTATGTGACATAGTTGCAAGGAAAAATATCAAACTTGGTATACTGATTATGTCTCCAAAAACCTTCACAAAATGACCTATCATGTTCGAGGTTTCATGGCTTTCGGTCCAAGAGCGGATGTTATGTGTTGAATCGCGGCATAGTTTGTGATCGTGCCCATATTGTGCATGCATGTGTATATTGGGATGTAGAACAATGTTGAGGAGGAAGTTTTCCTTTTAAATTTTCGGAAAAGCCATTTTCCATTTTCCGGCATAAAAAAGGCAATTCGTTTGTGAAGCGACCACCAAAATGCGATTCTGAGAATGCTACCATCCCATTTTTCTAAAATAGTAGACCACGTTCGTGAACTATATCCCAAGGGATCTCAAAACCTTCTGTCCTTCCGGGTGAAAAAGACAAATGTCTGCCGAATCGGTGGGAAGTGGGTCGGTTTGAACTACGGTACATGATCTAACGTCCGTGATTTTTGAAAAAATCATTTTAGACTCACAATATGTTTTTTCAGAGATCCAATGCAAGTTCTAACATTCTCATCCCTATCTTCCATGCGCCGTTTGACCTAAGTTGAAGCGGCAAAAAATTCAAAAGCAGGCATAAAAATTCAAAAAGGTCCGAACAATGTAAATCCTTGGCGTGGTGTGATATTATGTGACATAGTTGCAAGGAAAAATATCAAACTTGGTATCTGATTATGTCTCCAAAAACCTTCACAAAATGACCTATCATGTTCGAGGTTTCATGGCTTCGGTCCAAGACGGATGTTATGTGTTGAATCGCGGTATAGTTTGTGATAAGGTGCCCATATTGTGCATGCATGTGTATATTGGGATGTAGAACAATGTTGCGGGAGGAAGTTTTCCTTTTAAATTCGGAAAAGCCATTTCCATTTTCCGGCATAAAAGGCGAATTCGTTTTGTGAAGCGACCACCAAAATGCGATTCTGAATGCTACCATCCCATTTTTCTAAAATAGTAGACCACGTTCGTGAACTATATCCCAACGGGGATCTCAAACCTTTACATCCTTCCGGGTGAAAAAGACAAATGTCTGCTTGAATCGGTAGGAAGTGGGTCAGTTTGAACTACGGTACATGATCTAACGTCCGTGATTTTTGAAAAATCATTTTAGACTCACAATATGTTTTTCAGAGATCAATGCAAGTTCTAACATTCTCATCCCCTATCTTCCACGCGCCGTTTTGACCTAAGTTGAAGCGGCAAAAAAGTCAAAAGCAGGCATAAAAAATTCAAAAAGGTCCGAACAATGTAAATCCTTCGCGTGGTTTGATATTATGTGACATAGTTTCAAGGAAAAATATCAAACTTGGTATACTGATTATGTCTCTAAAAACCATAAAAAAATTAACTAAAATGTTAGAGGTTTCATGGCTTTCGGTCAAGAGGCGGATGTTATGTGTTGAATCATGGCATAGTTTGTGATACGGTGCCCATATTGTGCATGCATGTGTATATTGGGATGTAGAACAATGTTGCGGAGGAAGTTTTCCTTTAAATCCTCGGAAAAGCCATTTTCCATTTTCCGGCAAAAAAGGCGATTCGTTTTGTGAAGCAGCCACCAAAATGCATTCTGAATGCTACCATCCCATTTTCTAAAATAGTAGACCACGTTCGTGAACTATATCCCAACGGGGATCTCAAACCTTCATCCTTCCGGGTAAAAAAGACAAATGTCTGCGAATCGGTAGGAAGTGGGTCAGTTTGAACTACGGTACATGATCTAACATCCAAGTGATTTTTGAAAAAATCATTTTAGACTCACAATATATCGTTTTTCAGAGATCCAATGCAAGTTCTAACATTCTCATCCCCTATCTTCATGCCGCCGTTTTGACCTAAGTTGAAGCAGCAAAAAATCAAAAATGGGCTTAAAAATTCAAAAAAGGTTTGAACAATGTAAATTCTTCGCGTGGTGTGATATTATGTGACATAGTTGCAAGGAAAAATATCAGACTTAGTATACTGATTATGTCTCCAAAAAACCTTAACAAAATGACCTATCATGTTCAAGGTTTCATGGCTTTCGGTCAAGAGGCGGATGTTATGTGTTGAATGTGGCATAGTTTGTGATCTGGTGCCCATATTGTGCATGCATGTGTATATTGGGATGTAGAACAATATTTGCGGAGGAAGTTTTCCTTTTAAATGCTCGGAAAAGCCATTTTCCATTTTCCGGCGCAAAAAGAGTCGTTTTGTGAAGCAGCCACCAAAATGCGATTCTGAGAATGCTACCATCCCATTTTTCTAAAATAGTAGACCACGTTCGTGAACTATATCCCAACGGGATCTCAAACCTTTCTGTCCTTCGGGTGAAAAAGACAAATGTCTTAGAATCGGTGGGAAGTGGGTCAGTTTGAACTACGGTACATGATCTAACGTCCGTGATTTTTGAAAAAATCATTTTAGACTCACAATATGTCGTTTTTCAGAGATCCAATGCAAGTTCTAACATTCTCATCCCTATCTTCCATACGCCGTTTTGACCTAAGTTGAAAGCGGCAAAAAAAGTCAAAAGCAGCATAAAAATTCAAAAAGGTCCGAACAATGTAAATCCTTGGTGGTGTGATATTATGTGACATAGTTGCAAGGAAAAATATCAAACTTGGTATCTTGATTATGTCTCCAAAAAACCTTCACAAAATGACCTATCATGTTAGAGGTTTCATGGCTTTCGGTCCAAGAGACGGATGTTAGGTGTTGAATCGCGGCATAGTTTGTGATACGGTGCCCATATTGTGCATGCATGTGTATATTGGGATGTAGAACAATGTTGCAGAGGAAGTTTTCCTTTTCGTCCTCGGAAAAGCCATTTTCCATTTTCGGCGCAAAAAAAAGTCGTTTTGTGAAGCAGCCACCAAAATGCAGTTACAGAATGCTACCAACCCATTTTTCTAAAAAAGTAGACCACGTTACGTGAACTATATACCAACCGGGGGATCTAAAACCGTTCTGTCCTTCCCGGGTGAAAAAGAAAAATGTCTGCGAATCGGTAGGAAGTGGGTCGGTTTGAACTAGGTACATGATCTAATGTCCATGATTTTTGAAAAAATCATTTTAGACTCACAATATGTCGTTTTCAGAGATCCAATGCAAGTTCTAACATTCTCATCCCCTATCTTCCATACGCCGTTTTGACCTAAGTTGAAAGCGGCAAAAAAGTCAAAACGGGCATAAAAAATTCAAAAAAGGTCCGAACAATGTAAATCCTTCACGTGGTGTGATATTATCTGACATAGTTGCAAGGAAAAATATCAAACTTTGTATACTTACTATGTCTCCAAAACACCTTCACAAAATGACCTATCATCTTTGTGGTTTCATGGCTTTCGGTCCAAAAGACGGATGTTATGTGTTGAATCGCGGCATAGTTTGTGATCTGGTGCCCATATTGTGCATGCATGTGTATATTGGGATGTAGAACAATGTTGCGGGAGGAAGTTTTCCTTTTAAATCCCTCGGAAAAGCCATTTTCCATTTTCCGAAGCGCAAAAGGCAGTCGTTTTGTGAAGCGACCACCAAAATGCATTCTGAGAATGCTACCATCCCATTTTCTAAAATAGTAGACCACGTTCGTGAACTATATCCCAAGGGGATCTAAAACCTTTTACATCCTTCCGGGTGAAAAGACAAATGTCTGCCGAATCGGTAGGAAGTGGGTCGGTTTGAACTACGGTACATGATCTAACGTCCTTGATTTTTTGAAAAAAATCATTTTTAGACTCACAATATGTCATTTTTTTCATAGATCCAATGCAAGTTCTAACATTCTCATCCCCTATCTTCACGCACGCCGTTTTGACCTAAGTTAAAGCGGCAAAAAATTCAAAGCAGGCATAAAAATTCAAAAAAGGTCCGAACAATGTAAATCCTTCGCGTGGTGTGATATTATGTGACATAGTTGCAAGGAAAAATATCAAACTTGGTATACTGACTATGTCTCCAAAAATATCTTCACAAAATGACCTATCATGTTCGAGGTTTTATGGCTTTCGGTCCAAGAGACGGATGTTATGTGTTGAATCGCGGCATAGTTTGTGATACGGTGCCCAAATTGTTCATGCATGTGTATATTGGGATGTAGAACAATGTTGCAGGAGGAAGTTTTCCTTTTCGTCGCTCGGAAAAGCCATTTTCCATTTTAGGCGCAAAAAGGCGAAGTCGTTTTGTGAAGCGACCACCAAAATCGATTCTGAGAATGCTACCATCCCATTTTCTAAAATAGTAGACCACGTTACGTGAACTATATCCCAAGCGGGATCTCAAACCTTTCATCCTTCCCGGTGAAAAAGACAAATGTCTGTAGAATCGGTAGGAAGTGGGTCGGTTTGAACTATAGGTACATGATCTAACGTCCATGATTTTTTGAAAAAAATCATTTTTAGACTCACAATATGTCGTTTTTCAGAGATCCAATGCAAGTTCTAACATTCTCATCCCCTATCTTCACGCACGCCGTTTTGACCTAAGTTCGAAACGGCAAAAAGTCAAAACAGGCATAAAAATTCAAAAAGGTCCGAACAATGTAAATCCTTCCGTGGTGTGATATTATGTGACATAGTTGCAAGGAAAAATATCAAACTTGGTATACTTATTATGTCTCAAAAACCTTCACAAAATGACCTATCATCTTTGAGGTTTCATGGCTTCGGTCCAAAGAGCCGGATGTTATGTGTTGAATCGCGGCATAGTTTGTGATCTGTGCCCATATTGTGCATGCATGTGTATATTGGGATGTAGAACAATGTTGCAGGAGGAAGTTTTCCTTTTCGCTCGGAAAAGCCATTTTCCATTTTCTGGCGCATAAAAGGCAGGTCGTTTGTGAAGCAGCCACCAAAATGCGATTCTGAATGCTACCATCCCATTTTCTAAAATAGTAGACCACGTTCGTGAACTATATCCCAACGCAGGATCTCAAACCTTCTGTCCTTCCGGGTGAAAAAGACAAATGTCTGCGAATCGGTAGGAAGTGGGTCAGTTTGAACTACAGGTACATGATCTAACGTCAGTGATTTTTTGAAAAATCATTTTAGACTCACAATATGTCGTTTTTCAGAGATCCAATGCAAGTTCTAACATTCTCATCCCTATCTTCCATACGCCGTTTTGACCTAAGTTGAACGGCAAAAAATTCAAAAGCAGGCATAAAAATTCAAAAAGGTCCGAACAATGTAAATCCTTCGCGTGGTGTGATATTATGTGACATAGTTGCAAGGAAAAATCTCAAACTTGGTATACTGACTATGTCTCCAAAAAACCTTCACAAAATGACCTATCATGTTCGTGGTTTCATGGCTTTCGGTCCAAGAGACGGATGTTATGTGTTGAATCGCGGCATAGTTTGTGATACGGTGCCCATATTGTGCATGCATGTGTATATTGGGATGTAGAACAATGTTGCAGGAGGAAGTTTTCCTTTTAAATTCGCTCGGAAAAGCCATTTTCCATTTTCCGGCGCAAAAAAGGCAATTCGTTTTGTGAAGCGACCACCAAAATGCGATTCTGGAATGCTACCATCCCATTTTTCTAAAATAGTAGACCACGTTACGTGAACTATATCCCAACCGGGGGATCTAAAACCTTTCTGTCCTTCCCGGGTGAAAAAGACAAATGTCTACCGAATCGGTAGGAAGTGGGTCCGATTTAAACTACAGGTACATGATCTAACGTCCGTGATTTTTTGAAAAAAATCATTTTTAGACTCACAATATGTCGTTTTTTTAGAGACGAATGCAAGTTCTAACATTCTCATCCCCTATCTTCACGCATGCCGTTTTGACCTAAGTTCGAAACAGCAAAAAATTCAAAACGGGCATAAAAAATTAAAAAAAGGTCCGAACAATGTAAATCCTTCGCTTGGTGTGAAATTATATGACATAGTTTCAAGGAAAAATATCAAACTTGGTATACTGATTATGTCTCCAAAAAACCTTCACAAAATGACCTATCATGTTCGTGGTTTCATGGCTTTCGGTCCAACAGACGGATGTTATGTGTTGAATCGCGACATAGTTTGTGATACGGTGCCCATATTGTGCATGCATGTGTATATTGGTATGTAGAAAAATGTTGCAGGAGGAAGTTTTCCTTTTCGTCGCTCGAAAAAGCCATTTTCCATTTTCGGCGCAAAAAAGATTCGTTTTGTGAAGCGACCACCAAAATGCGATTATAGAATGCTACCATCCCATTTTCTAAAATAGTAGACCACGTTCGTGAACTATATCCCAGCAGGGGATCTCAAACCTTTTTGTCCTTCCCGGGTGAAAAAGACAAATGTCTGCCGAATCGGTAGGAAGTGGGTCCGGTTTGAACTACAGGTACATGATCTAACGTCCGTAATTTTTGGAAAAATCATTTTTAGACTCACAATATGTCGTTTTTTCATAGATCAATGCAAGTTCTAACATTCTCATCCCTATCTTCACATACGCCGTTTTGACCTAAGTTGAAGCGGCAAAAAATTCAAAAGCAGGCATAAAAAATTCAAAAAGGTCCGAACAATGTAAATCCTTCGTGGTGTGAAATTATATGACATAGTTTCAAGGAAAAATATCAAACTTGGTATACTGATTATGTCTCCAAAAAACCTTCACAAAATGACCTATCATGTTCGAGGTTTCATGGCTTTCGGTCCAAGAGACGGATGTTATGTGTTGAATCGCGGCATAGTTTGTGATACCGTGCCCATATTGTGAATGCATGTGTATATTGGTATGTAGAACAATGTTGCAGGAGGAAGTTTTCCTTTTAAATCCCTCGGAAAAGCCATTTTCCATTTTCCGGCGCAAAAGGCGAATCGTTTTGTGAAGCAGCCACCAAAATGCAGTTATAGAATGCTACCATCCCATTTTTCTAAAATAGTAGACCACGTTACGTGAACTATATCCCAACCGGGGGATCTAAAACCTTTCTGTCCTTCCCGGGTGAAAAAGACAAATGTCTGCCGAATCGGTAGGAAGTGGGTCCGGTTTGAAGTACAGGTACATGATCTAACGTCCGTAATTTTTTGAAAAAAATCATTTTTAGACTCACAATATGTCGTTTTTTCATAGATCCAATGCAAGTTCTAACATTCTCATCCCATATCTTCACGCACGCCGTTTTGACCTAAGTTCGAAACGGCAAAAAAAAAAACAGGCATAAAAATTTCAAAAGGCCCGAACAATGTAAATCCTTCGCGTGGTGTGATATTATGTGACATAGTTGCAAGGAAAAATATCAAACTTGGTATACTAACTATGTCTCCAAAAAACCTTCACAAAATGACCTATCATGTTCGAGGTTTCATGGTTTCGGTCCAAGAGACGGATGTTATGTGTTGAATCGCGGCATAGTTTGTGATACCGTGCCCATATTGTGAATGCATGTGTGTATTGGGATGTAGTTCAATGTTGCAGGAGGAAGTTTTCCTTTTCGTCGCTCGGAAAAGCCATTTTCCATTTTCCGGCATAAAAAGATGTCGTTTTGTGAAGCAGCCACCAAAATGCAGTTATAGAATGCTACCATCCCATTTTTCTAAAATAGTAGACCACTTTACGTGAACTATATCCCAATCAGGGGATCTCAAACCTTTCTGTCCCTCCCGGGAGAAAAAGACAAATGTCTGCCGAATCGGTAGGAAGTGGGTCCGGTTTGAACTACAGGTACATGATCTAACATCCGTGCTCTTTTGTAAAACTCATTTTTAGACTCACAATATGTCGTTTTTCAGAGATCCAATGCAAGTTCTAACATTCTCATCCCCTATCTTCACGCACGCCGTTTTGACCTAAGTTCGAAACGGCAAAACATTCAAAACGGGCATAAAAATTCAAAAAAGGTCCGAACAATGTAAATCCTTCGCCTGGTGTGATATTATGTGACATAGTTGTAAGGAAAAATATCAAACTTGGTATACTAACTATGTCTCCAAAAAACCTTCACAAAATGACCTATCATGTTTGTGGTTTCATGGCTTTCGGTCCAAGAGACGGATGTTATGTGTTGAATCACGGCATAGTTTGTGATACCGTACCCATATTGTGCATGCATGTGTATATTGGGATGTAGAACAATGTTGCAGGAGGAAGTTTTCCTTTTCGTCGCTCGGAAAAGCCATTTTCCATTTTCCGAGCGCAAAAAGACGGGTCGTTTTGTGAAGCAGCCACCAAAATGCAGTTACAGAATGCTACCATCCAATTTTTCTAAAATAGTAGACCACGTTACGTGAACTATATCCCAACCGGGGGATCTAAAACCTTTCTGTCCTTTCCGGGTGAAAAAGACAAATGTCTGCCGAATCGGTAGGAAGTGGGTCCGGTTTGAACTACAGGTACATGATCTAACGTCCGTGATTTTTTGAAAAAAATCATTTTTAGACTCACAATATGTCTTTTTTTCATAGATTCAATGCAAGTTCTAACATTCTCATCCCCTATCTTCACGCACGCCGTTTTGACCTAAGTTAAAGCGGCAAAAATCAAAAGCGGGCATAAAAATTCAAAAAGATCCGAACAATGTAAATCCTTGGTGGTGTGATATTATGTGACATAGTTGCAAGGAAAAATATCAAACTTGGTATACTGACTATGTCTCCAAAAAACCTTCACAAAATGACATATCATGTTCGAGGTTTCATGGCTTTCGGTCCAAGAGACGGATGTTATGTGTTGAATCGCGGCATAGTTTGTGATACCGTACCCATATTGTGCATGCATGTGTATATTGGGATGTAGAACAGTGTTGCAGGAAGTTTTCCTTTTAAATTTCGGAAAAGCCATTTTCCATTTTCCGGCGTAAAAGGCGAATCGTTTGTGAAGCAGCCACCAAAATGCGATTCTGAGAATGCTACCATCCAATTTTTCTAAAATAGTAGACCATGTTACATGAACTATATCCCAACAGGGATCTCAAACCTTTCATCCTTTCCGGGTGAAAAGACAAATGTCTCAATCGGTGGGAAGTGGGTCGGTTTGAACTACGGTACATGATCTAACGTCCGTAATTTTTGCAAAACTCATTTTAGACTCACAATATGTTGTTTTCAGAGATCAATGCAAGTTCTAACATTCTCACCCCCTATCTTCACGCACGCCGTTTTGACCTAAGTTCGAAACGGCAAAAAATTCAAAACGGGCATAAAAATTTCAAAAAAGGTCTGAACAATATAAATCCTTCGCGTGGTGTGATATTATGTGACATAGTTGCAAGGAAAAATATCAAACTTGGTATACTGACCATGTCTCCAAAAATATCTTCACAAAATGACCTATCATGTTCGAGGTTTCATGGCTTTCGGTCCAAGAGACGGATGTTATGTGTTGAATCGCGGCATAGTTTGTGATACCGTGCCCATATTGTGCATGCATGTGTATATTGGGATGTAGAACAATGTTGCAGGAGGAAGTTTTCCTTTTCATCGCTCGGAAAAGCCATTTTCCATTTTCCGAGCGCAAAAAGACGGGTCGTTTTGTGAAGCAGCCTCCAAAATGCAATTACAGAATGTTACCATCCCATTTTTCTAAAATATTAGACCACGTTACGTGAACTATATCCCAACTGAGGGATCTAAAACCTTTCTGTCCTTCCCGGGTGAAAAAGACAAATGTCTGCCGAATCGGTAGGAAGTGGGTCCGGTTTGAACTACAGGTACATGATCTAACGTCCGTGATTTTTTGAAAAAAATCATTTTTAGACTCACAATATGTTGTTTTTTCATAGATCCAATGCAAGTTCTAACATTCTCATCCCCTATCTTCACGCACGCCGTTTTGACCTAAGTTCGAAACGGCAAAAAATTCAAAACGGGCATAAAAATTTGAAAAAAGGTCCGAACAATGTAAATCCTTCACGTGGTGTGATATTATCTGACATAGTTGCAAGGAAAAATATCAAACTTTGTATACTTACTATGTCTCCAAAACACCTTCACAAAATGACCTATCATCTTTGTGGTTTCATGGCTTTCGGTCCAAAAGACGGATGTTATGTGTTGAATCGCGGCATAGTTTGTGATACCGTGCCCATATTGTGCATGCATGTGTATATTGGGATGTAGAACAATGTTGCAGGAGGAAGTTTTCCTTTTTAAACTCGGAAAAGCCATTTTCCATTTTCCGGCGTAAAAAAGGCGTGGATTACGTGAAGCAGCCACAAAAATGCAGTTACAGAATGCTACCATCCCATTTTTCTAAAATAGTAGACCACGTTACGTGAACTATATCCCAACTGGGGGATCTAAAACCTTTCTGTCCTTCCCGGGTGAAAAAGACAAATGTCTGCCGAATCGGTAGGAAGTGGGTCCGGTTTGAACTACAGGTACATGATCTAACGTCCGTGATTTTTTGAAAAAAATCATTTTTAGACTCACAATATGTCATTTTTTTCATAGATCCAATGCAAGTTCTAACATTCTCATCCCCTATCTTCACGCACGCCGTTTTGACCTAAGTTCGAAACGGCAAAAAATTCAAAACGGGCATAAAAAATTCAAAAAAGGTCCGAACAATGTAAATCCTTCGCGTGGTGTGATATTATGTGACATAGTTGCAAGGAAAAATCTCAAACTTGGTATACTGACTATGTCTCCAAAAAACATTCACAAAATGACCTATCATGTTCGTGGTTTCATGGCTTTCTGTCCAAGAGACGGATGTTATGTGTTGAATCGCGGCGTAGTTTGTGATACGGTGCCCATATTGTGCATGCATGTGTATATTGGGATGTAGAACAATGTTGCAGGAGGAAGTTTTCCTTTTAAATATTTCGGAAAAGCCATTTTCCATTTTCGGCGCAAAAAGGCAAGTCGTTTTGTGAAGCGACCACCAAAATGTTCTGAATGCTACCATCCCATTTTCTAAAATAGTATACCACGTTATGTGAACTATATCCCAAGGGATCTAAAACCTTTACATCCTTCGGGTGAAAAGACAAATGTCTACCGAATCGGTAGGAAGTGGGTCCGATTTAAACTACAGGTACATGATCTAACGTCCGTGATTTTTTGAAAAAAATCATTTTTAGACTCACAATATGTCGTTTTTTGATAGATCCAATGCAAGTTCTAACATTCTCATCCCCTATCTTCACGCACGCCGTTTTGACCTAAGTTCGAAACGGCAAAAAATTCAAAACGGGCATAAAAATTTCAAAAAAGGTCCGAACAATGTAAATCCTTCGCGTGGTGTGATATTATGTGACATAGTTGCAAGGAAAAATATCAAACTTGGTATACTAACTATGTCTCCAAAAAACCTTCACAAAATGACCTATCATGTTCGTGGTTTCATGGCTTTCGGTCCAAGAGACGGATGTTATGTGTTGAATCGCGACATAGTTTGTGATACGGTGCCCATATTGTGCATGCATGTGTATATTGGGATGTAGAACAATGTTGCAGGAGGAAGTTTTCCTGTTCGTCGCTCGGAAAAGCCATTTTCCATTTTCCGAGCACAAAAAGACGAGTCGTTTTGTGAAGCAGCCACCAAAATGCAGTTACAGAATGCTACCATCCCATTTTTCTAAAATAGTAGACCACGTTACGTGAACTATATCCCAACCGGGGGATCTAAAACCTTTCTGTCCTTCCCGGGTGAAAAAGACAAATGTCTGCCGAATCGATAGGAAGTGGGTCCGGTTTGAACTATAGGTACATGATCTAACGTCCATGATTTTTTGAAAAAAAACATTTTTAGACTCACAATATGTCGTTTTTTCATAGATCCAATGCAAGTTCTAACATTCTCATCCCCTATCTTCACGCACGCCGTTTTGACCTAAGTTCGAAACGGCAAAAAATTCAAAACAGGCATAAAAATTTCAAAAAAGGTCCGAACAATGTAAATCCTTCGCGTGGTGTGATATTATCTGACATAGTTGCAAGCAAAAATATCAAACTTGGTATACTGACTATGTCTCCAAAAAAACCTTCACAAAATGACCTATCATGTTCGAGGTTTCATGGCTTTCGGTCCAAGAGACGGATGTTATGTGTTGAATCGCGACATAGTTTGTGATATGGTGCCCATATTGTGCATGCATGTGTATATTGGGATGTAGAACAATGTTGCAGGAGAAAGTTTTCCTTTTCGTCGCTCGGAAAAGCCATTTTCCATTTTCCGAGCGCAAAAAAAGGCAGATCGTTTTGTGAAGCACCACCAAAATGCGATTCTGAGAATGCTACCATACAATTTTTCTAAAATAGTAGACCACGTTACGTGAACTATATCCCAACCGGGGGATCTAAAACCTTTCTGTCCTTCCCGGGTGAAAAAGACAAATGTCTGCCGAATCGGTAGGAAGTGGGTCCGGTTTGAACAACAGGTACATGATCTAACGTCCGTGATTTTTTGCAAAACTAATTTTTAGACTCACAATATGACGTTTTTCAGAGATCCAATGCAAGTTCTAACATTCTCATCCCCTATCTTCACGCACGCCGTTTTGACCTAAGTTCGAAACGGCAAAACATTCAAAATGGGCATAAAAATTTCAAAAAAGGTCCGAACAATGTAAATCCTTCACGTGGTGTGATATTATGTGACATAGTTGCAAGGAAAAATATCAAACTTGGTATACTGATTATGTCTCCAAAAAAATCTTCACAAAATGACCTATCATGTTCGAGGTTTCATGGCTTTCGGTCCAAGAGACGGATGTTATGTGTTGAATCACGGCATAGTTTGTGATACTGTGCCCATATTGTTCATGCATGTGTATATTGGGATGTAGAACAATGTTGCAGGAGGAAATTTTCCTTTTCGTCGCTCGAAAAAGCTATTTTCCATTTTCCGAGCACAAAAAGACAGGTCGTTTTATGAAGCAGCCACCAAAATGCAGTTACAGAATGCTACCATCCCATTTTTCTAAAATAGTAGACCACGTTACGTGAACTATATCCCAACCGGCGGATCTAAAACCTTTCTGTCCTTCCCGGGTGAAAAAGACAAATGTCTGCCGAATCGGTAGGAAGTGGGTCCGGTTTGAACTACAGGTACATGATCTAACGTTCGCGATTTTTTGAAAAAAATCATTTTTAGACTCACAATATGTTGTTTTTTCATAGATGCAATGCAAGTTCTAACATTCTCGTTCCCTATCTTCATGCACGCTATTTTGACCTATGTTTGAAACGGCAAAAAATTCAAAACGGGCATAAAAAATTCAAAAAAGGTCCGAACAATGTAAATCCTTCGCGTGGTGTGACATTATGTGACATAGTTGCAAGGAAAAATATCAAACTTGGTATACTGACTATTTCTCCAAAAAACCTTCACAAAATGACCTATCATGTTCGTGGTTTCATGGCTTTCGGTCCAAGAGACGGATGTTATGTGTTAAATCGCGGCATAGTTTGTGATACGGTGCTCATATTGTGCATGCATGTGTATATTGGGATGTAGAACAATGTTGCAGGAGGAAGTTTTCCTTTTCGTCGCTCGGAAAAGCCATTTTCCATTTTCCGAGCGCAAAAAGACGGGTCGTTTTGTGAAGCAGCCACCAAAATGCGATTCTGATGCTACCATCCCATTTTTCTAAAATAGTAGACCACGTTACGTGAACTATATCCCAACCGGGGGATCTAAAACCTTTCTGTCCTTCCCGGGTGAAAAAGACAAATGTCTGCCGAATCGGTAGGAAGTGGGTCCGGTTTGAAGTACAGGTACATGATCTAACGTCCGTAATTTTTTGAAAAAAATCATTTTTAGACTCACAATATGTCGTTTTTTCATAGATCCAATGCAAGTTCTAACATTCTCATCCCATATCTTCACGCACGCCGTTTTGACCTAAGTTCGAAACGGCAAAAAATTCAAAACGGGCATAAAAATTTCAAAAAAGGTCCGAACAATGTAAATCCTTCGCGTGGTGTGATATTATGTGACATAGTTGCAAGGAAAAATATCAAACTTGGTATACTAACTATGTCTCCAAAAAACCTTCACAAAATGACCTATCATGTTCGAGGTTTCATGGCTTTCGGTCCAAGAGACGGATGTTATGTGTTGAATCGCGGCATAGTTTGTGATACCGTGCCCATATTGTGAATGCATGTGTGTATTGGGATGTAGTACAATGTTGCAGGAGGAAGTTTTCCTTTTCGTCGCTCGGAAAAGCCATTTTCCATTTTCCGAGCGCAAAAAGACGGGTCGTTTTGTGAAGCAGCCACCAAAATGCAGTTATAGAATGCTACCATCCCATTTTTCTAAAATAGTAGACCACTTTACGTGAACTATATCCCAATCGGGGGATCTCAAACCTTTCTGTCCCTCCCGGGAGAAAAAGACAAATGTCTGCCGAATCGGTAGGAAGTGGGTCCGGTTTGAACTACAGGTACATGATCTAACATCCGTGATTTTTTGCAAAACTCATTTTTAGACTCACAATATGTCGTTTTTCAGAGATCCAATGCAAGTTCTAACATTCCCATCCCCTATCTTCACGCACGCCGTTTTGACCTAAGTTCGAAACGGCAAAACATTCAAAACGGGCATAAAAAATTCAAAAAAGGTCCGAACAATGTAAATCCTTCGCGTGGTGTGATATTATGTGACATAGTTGTAAGGAAAAATATCAAACTTGGTATACTGACTATGTCTCTAAAAAACCTTCACAAAATGACCTATCATGTTCGAGGTTTTATGGCTTTCGGTCCAAGAGACGGATGTTATGTGTTGAATCGCGGCATAGTTTGTGATACCGTGCCCATATTGTGCATGCATGTGTATATTGGGATGTAGAACAATGTTGCAGGAGGAAGTTTTCCTTTTCGTCGCTCGGAAAAGCCATTTTCCATTTTCCGAGCGCAAAAAGGAATTCGTTTGTGAAGCAGCCACCAAAATGCAGTTACAGAATGCTACCATCCCATTTTTCTAAAATAGTAGACCACGTTACGTGAACTATATCCCAACCGGGGATCTAAAACCTTTCTGTCCTTCCCAGGTGAAAAAGACAAATGTCTGCCGAATCGGTAGGAAGTGGGTCCGGTTTGAACTACAGGTACATGATCTAACGTCCGTGATTTTTTGAAAAAAATCATTTTTAGACTCACAATATGTCGTTTTTTCATAGATCCAATGCAAGTTCTAACATTCACATCCCTTATCTTCACGCACGCTGTTTTGACCAAAGTTCGAAACGACAAAAAATTCAAAACGGGCATAAAAATTCAAAAAAGGTCCGAACAATATAAATCCTTCGCGTGGTGTGATATTATGTGACATAGTTGCAAGGAAAAATATCAAACTTGGTATACTGACTATGTCTCCAAAAAACCTTCACAAAATGGCCATTCATGTTCGAGGTTTCATGGCTTTCGGTCCAAGAGACGGATGTTATGTGTTGAATCACGGCATAGTTTGTGATACCGTACCCATATTGTGCATGCATATGTATATTGGGATGTAGAACAATGTTGCAGGATGAAGTTTTCCTTTTCGTCGCTCGGAAAAGCCATTTTCCATTTTCCGGCATAAAAGGCGAATTCGTTTTGTGAAGCAGCCACCAAAATGCAGTTACAGAATGCTACCATCCAATTTTTCTAAAATAGTAGACCATGTTACGTGAACTATATCCCAACCGAGGGATCTCAAACCTTTCTGTCCTTTCCGAGTGAAAAAGACAAATGTCTGCCGAATCGGTAGGAAGTGGGTCCGGTTTGAACTACAGGTACATGATCTAACGTCCGTAATTTTTTGCAAAACTCATTTTTAGACTCACAATATGTTGTTTTTCAGAGATCCAATGCAAGTTCTAACATTCTCACCCCCTATCTTCACGCACGCCGTTTTGACCTAAGTTCGAAACGGCAAAAAATTCAAAACGGGCATAAAAATTTCAAAAAAGGTCTGAACAATGTAAATCCTTCGCGTGGTGTGATATTATGTGACATAGTTGCAAGGAAAAATATCAAACTTGGTATACTGACCATGTCTCCAAAAATATCTTCACAAAATGACCTATCATGTTCGAGGTTTCATGGCTTTCGGTCCAAGAGACGGATGTTATGTGTTGAATCGCGGCATAGTTTGTGATACCGTGCCCATATTGTGCATGCATGTGTATATTGGGATCTAGAACAATGTTGCAGGAGGAAGTTTTCCTTTTAAATTATTTCGGAAAAGCCATTTTCCATTTTCCGGCGCAAAAAGGCATTCGTTTTGTGAAGCAGCCACCAAAATGCAGTTACAGAATGTTACCATCCCATTTTTCTAAAATAGTAGACCACGTTACGTGAACTATATCCCAACTGGGGGATCTAAAACATTTCTGTCCTTCCCGGGTGAAAAAGACAAATGTCTGCCGAATCGGTAGGAAGTGGGTCCGGTTTGAACTACAGGTACATGATCTAACGTTCGCGATTTTTTGAAAAAATCATTTTTAGACTCACAATATGTCGTTTTTTTAGAGATCCAATGAAAGTTCTAACATTCTCATCCCCTATCTTCACGCACGCCGTTTTGACCTAAGTTTGAAACGGCAAAAAATTCAAAACGGGCATAAAAAATTCAAAGAAGGTCCGAACAATGTAAATCCTTCGTGTGGTGTGAAATTATGTGACATAGTTGCAAGGAAAAATATCAAACTTGGTATACTGACCATGTATCCAAAAATATCTTCGCAAAATGACCTATCATGTTCGAGGTTTCATGGCTTTCGGTCCAAAATACGGATGTTATGTGTTGAATCGCGGCATAGTTTGTGATACGGTGCCCATATTGTTCACGCATGTGTATATTGGGATGTAGAACAATGTTGCAGGAGGAAGTTTTCCTTTTCGTCGCTCGGAAAAGCCATTTTCCATTTTCCGAGCGCAAAAAGACAGGTCGTTTCGTGAAGCAGCCACCAAAATGCAGTTACAGAATATTACCATCCCATTTTTCTAAAATAGTAGACCACGTTACGTGAACTATATCCCAACTGGGGGATCTAAAACCTTTCTATCCTTCCCGGGTGAAAAAGACAAATGTCTGCCGAATCGGTAGGAAGTGGGTCCGGTTTGAACTACAGGTACATGATCTAAAGTCCGTGATTTTTTGAAAAAAAATCATTTTTAGACTCACAATATGTCGTTTTTCAGAGATCCAATGCAAGTTCTAACATTCTCATCCCCTATCTTCACGCACGCCGTTTTGACCTAAGTTCGAAACGGCAAAATATTCAAAATGGGCATAAAAAATTCAAAAAAGGTCCGAACAATGTAAATCCTTCGCGTGGTGTGATATTATGTGACATAGTTGCAAGGAAAAATATCAAACTTGGTATACTGACTATGTCTCCAAAATATCTTCACAAAATGACCTATCATGTTCGAGGTTTTATGGCTTTCGGTCCAAGAGACGGATGTTATGTGTTGAATCGCGGCATAGTTTGTGATACGGTGCCCATATTGTTCATGCATGTGTATATTGGGATGTAGAACAATGTTGCAGGAGGAAGTTTTCCTTTTCGTCGCTCGGAAAAGCCATTTTCCATTTTCCGAGCGCAAAAAGACGGGTCGTTTTGTAGCGATCACCAAAATGCGATTCTGAGAATGTTACCATCCCATTTTTCTAAAATAGTAGACCACGTTACGTGAACTATATCCCAACTGGGGGATCTAAAACCTTTCTGTCCTTCCCGGGTGAAAAAGACAAATGTCTGCCGAATCGGAAGGTAGTGGGTCCGGTTTGAACTACAGGTACATGATCTAACGTCCATGATTTTTTGAAAAAATCATTTTTAGACTCACAATATGTCGTTTTTCAGAGATCCAATGCAAGTTCTAACATTCTCATCCCCTATCTTCACGCACGCCGTTTTGACCTAAGTTCGAAACGGCAAAAAATTCAAAACGGGCATAAAAAATTCAAAAATGGTCCGAACAATGTAAATCGTTCGTGTGGTGTGATATTATGTGACATAGTTGCAAGGAAAAATATCAAACTTGGTATACTGATTATGTCTCCAAAAAACCTTCACAAAATGACCTATCATGTTCGAGGTTTCATGGCTTTCGGTCCAAGAGACGGATGTTATGTGTTGAATCGCGGCATAGTTTGTGATACGGTGCCCATATTGTTCATGCATGTGTATATTGGGATGTAGAACAATGTTGCAGGAGGAAGTTTTCCTTTTCGTCGCTCGGAAAAGCCATTTTCCATTTTCCGAGCGCAAAAAGACGGGTCGTTTTGTGAAGCAGCCACCAAAATGCAGTTACAGAATGTTACCATCCCATTTTTCTAAAATAGTAGACCACGTTACGTGAACTATATCCCAACTGGGGGATCTAAAACCTTTCTGTCCTTCCCGGGTGAAAAAGACAAATGTCTGCCGAATCGGTAGGAAGTGGGTCCGGTTTGAACTACAGGTACATGATCTAACGTCCGTGATTTTTTGAAAAAATCATTTTTTTTCTCACAATATGTCGTTTTTTCAGAGATCCAATGCAAGTTCTAACATTCTCATCCCCTATCTTCACGCACGCTGTTTTGACCTAAGTTTGTAACGGCAAAAAATTCAAAACGGGCATAAAAAATTCAAAAAAGGTCCGAACAATGTAAATCCTTCGCGTGGTGTGAAATTATGTGACATAGTTGCAAGGAAAAATATCAAACTTGGTATACTGACCATGT
The DNA here is from genome assembly GCA_023614405.1 of Avena insularis. Classification (NCBI taxonomy): domain Eukaryota; kingdom Viridiplantae; phylum Streptophyta; class Magnoliopsida; order Poales; family Poaceae; genus Avena; species Avena insularis. Next base: position 401,767,823 of record CM042691.1, on the reverse strand, counting down.
CTCCAAAAATATCTTCACAAAATGACCTATCATGTTCGAGGTTTCATGGCTTTCGGTCCAAGAGACGGATGTTATGTGTTAAATCGCGGCATAGTTTGTGATACGGTGCCCATATTGTTCATGCATGTGTATATTGGGATGTAGAACAATGTTGCAGGAGGAAGTTTTCCTTTTCGTCGCTCGGAAAAGCCATTTTCCATTTTCCGAGCGCAAAAAGACGGGTCGTTTTGTGAAGCAGCCACCAAAATGCAGTTACAGAATGTTACCATCCCATTTTTCTAAAATAGTAGACCACTTTACGTGAATTATATCCCAACCGGGGGATCTAAAACCTTTCTGTCCTTCCCGGGTGAAAAACACAAATGTCTGCCGAATCGGAAGGTAGTGGGTCCGGTTTGAACTACAGGTACATGATCCAACGTCCGTGATTTTTTGCAAAACTAATTTTTAGACTCACAATATGTCGTTTTTCAGAGATCCAATGCAAGTTCTAACATTCTAATCCCCTATCTTCACGCACGCCGTTTTGACCTAAGTTCGAAACGGCAAAACATTCAAAATGGGCATAAAAATTTCAAAAAAGGTCCGAACAATGTAAATCCTTCACGTGGTGTGATATTATGTGACATAGTTGCAAGGAAAAATATCAAACTTGGTATACTGATTATGTCTCAAAAAAACCTTCACAAAATGACCTATCATGTTCGAGGTTTCATGGCTTTCGGTCCAAGAGACGGATGTTATGTGTTGAATCGTGGCATAGTTTGTGATACGGAACCCATATTGTTCATGCATGTGTATATTGGGATGTAGAACAATGTTGCAGGAGGAAGTTTTCCTTTTCGTCGCTCGGAAAAGCCATTTTCCATTTTCCGAGCGCAAAAAGACGGGTCGTTTTGTGAAGCAGCCACCAAAATGCAGTTACAGAATGTTACCATCCCATTTTTCTAAAATAGTAGACCACGTTACGTGAACTATATCCCAACTGGGGGATCTAAAACCTTTCTGTCCTTCCCGGGTGAAAAAGACAAATGTCTGCCGAATCGGTAGGAAGTGGGTCCGGTTTGAACTACAGGTACATGATCTAACGTCCGTGATTTTTTGAAAAAATCATTTTTTTTCTCACAATATGTCGTTTTTTCAGAGATCCAATGCAAGTTCTAACATTCTCATCCCCTATCTTCACGCACGCCGTTTTGACCTAAGTTCGAAACGGCAAAAAATTCAAAACGGGCATAAAAAATTCAAAAAAGGTCCGAACAATGTAAATCCTTCGCGTGGTGTGAAATTATGTGACATAGTTGCAAGGAAAAATATCAAACTTGGTATACTGACCATGTCTCCAAAAATATCTTCACAAAATGACCTATCATGTTCGAGGTTTCATGGCTTTCGGTCCAAGAGACGGATGTTATGTGTTGAATCGCGGCATAGTTTGTGATACGGTGCCCATATTGTTCATGCATGTGTATATTGGGATGTAGAACAATGTTGTAGGAGGAAGTTTTCCTTTTCGTCGCTCGGAAAAGCCATTTTCTATTTTCCGAGCGCAAAAAGACGGGTCGTTTTGTGAAGCAGCCACCAAAATGCAGTTACAGAATGTTACCATCCCATTTTTCTAAAATAGTAGACCACGTTACGTGAACTATATCCCAACTGGGGGATCTAAAACCTTTCTGTCCTTCCCGGGTGAAAAAGACAAATGTCTGCCGAATCGGTAGGTAGTGGGTCCGGTTTGAACTACAGGTACATGATCTAACGTCCATGATTTTTTGAAAAAATCATTTTTAGACTCACAATATGTCGTTTTTCAGAGATCCAATGCAAGTTCTAACATTCTCATCCCCTATCTTCACGCACGCCGTTTTGACCTAAGTGCGAAACGACAAAAAATTCAAAACGGGCATAAAAAATTCAAAAAAGGTCCGAACAATGTAAATCCTTCGCGTGGTGTGAAATTATGTGACATAGTTGCAAGGAAAAATATCAAACTTGGTATACTGATTATGTCTCCAAAAAAACCTTCACAAAATGATCTATCATGTTCGAGGTTTCATGGCTTTCGGTCCAAGAGACGGATGCTATGTGTTGAATCGCGGCATAGTTTGTGATACGGTGCCCATATTGTGCATGCATATGTATATTGGGATGTAGAACAATGTTGCAGGAGGAAGTTTTCCTTTTCGTCGCTCGGAAAAACCTTTTCCATTTTCCGAGCGCAAAAATACGGGTCGGTTTGTGAAGCAGCCACCAAAATGCAGTTATAGAATGCTACCATCCCATTTTTCTAAAATAGTAGACCATGTTACATGAACTATATCCCAACCGCGGGATCTAAAACCTTTCTGTCCTTCCCGGGTGAAAAAGACAAATGTGTGCCGAATCGGTAGGAAGTGGGTCCGGTTTGAACTACAGGTACATGATCTAACGTCCGTCATTTTTTGAAAAAAATCATTTTTAGACTCACAATATGTCGTTTTTTCATAGATCCAATGCAAGTTCTAACATTCTCGTCCCCTATCTTCACGCACGCCGTTTTGACCTAAGTTCGAAACAGCAAAAAATTCAAAACGGGCATAAAAAATTCAAAAAAGGTCCGAACAATGTAAATCCTTCACGTGGTGTGATATTATGTGACATAGTTGCAAGGAAAAATATCAAACTGGGTATACTGACTATGTCTCCAAAAAACCTTCACAAAATGACCTATCATGTTCGAGGTTTCATGGCTTTCAGTCCAAGAGACGGATGTTATGTGTTGAATCGCGGCATAGTTTGTGATACGGTGCCCATATTGTGCATGCATGTGTATATTGGGATGTAGAACAATGTTGCAGGAGGAAGTTTTCCTTTTCGTCCCTCGGAAAAGCCATTTTCCATTTTCCGAGCGCAAAAAGACGGGTCGTTTTGTGAAGCAGCCACCAAAATGCAGTTACAGAATGCTACCATCCAATTTTTCTAAAATAGTAGACCATGTTACGTGAACTATATCCCAACCGAGGGATCTCAAACCTTTCTGTCCTTTTCGGGTGAAAAAGACAAATGTCTGCCGAATCGGTAGGAAGTGGGTCCGGTTTGAACTACAGGTACATGATCTAACGTCCGTGATTTTTTGAAAAAATCATTTTTAGACTCACAATATGTCGTTTATCAAAGATCCAATGCAAGTTCTAACATTCTCATCCCCTATCTTCACGCACGCCGTTTTGACCTAAGTTCAAAACGGCAAAAAATTCGAAACGGGCATAAAAAATTCAAAAAAGGTCCGAACAATGTAAATCCTTCGCGTGGTGTGATATTATGTGACATAGTTGCAAGGAAAAATATTAAACTTGGTATACTGATTATGTCTCCAAAAAACTTTCACAAAATGACCTATCATGTTCGAGGTTTCAAGGCTTTCGGTCCAAGAGACGGATGTTATGTGTTGAATGGCGGCATAATTTGTGATACGGTGCCCATATTGTGCATGCATGTGTATATTGGGATGTAGAACAATGTTGCAGGAGGAAGTTTTTCTTTTCGTCGCTCGGAAAAGCCATTTTCCATTTTCCGAGCGCAAAAAGACGGGTCGTTTTGTGAAGCAGCCACCAAAATGCAGTTACAGAATAGCTACCATCCCATTTTTCTAAAATAGTAGACCATGTTACGTGAACTATATCCCAACCGGAGGATCTAAAACCTTTCTGTCCTTCCCGGGTGAAAAAGACAAATGTCTGCTGAATCGGTAGGAAGTGGGTCCGGTTTGAACTACAGGTACATGATCTAGCGTCCGTGATTTTTTGAAAAAAATCATTTTTAGACTCACAATATGTCGTTTTTTCAGAGATCCAATGCATGTTCTAACATTCTCATTCCCTATCTTCACGCACGCATTTTTGACCTAAGTTCGAAACGGCAAAAAATTCAAAACAGGCATAAAAAATACAAAAAAGGTCCGAACAATGTAAATCCTTCGCGTGGTGTGATATTATGTGACATAGTTGCAAGAAAAATATCAAACTTGGTATACTGATTATGTCTCCAAACAACCTTCACAAAATGACCTATCATGTTCGAGGTTTCATGGCTTTCGGTCCATGAGACGGACGTTATGTGTTGAATCGCGGCATAGTTTGTGATACGATGCCCATATTGTTCATGCATGTGTATATTGGGATGTATAACAATGTTGCAGGAGGAAGTTTTCCTTTTCGTCGCTCGGAAAACCCATTTTCCATTATCCGAGCGCAAAAAGACGGGTCGTTTTGTGAAGCAGCCACCAAAATGCAGTTACAGAATGCTACCATCCCATTTTTCTAAAATAGTAGACCACGTTACGTGAACTATATCCCAACCGGGGGATCTAAAACCTTTCTGTCCTTCCCGGGTGAAAAAGACAAATGTGTACCGAATCGGTAGGAAGTGGGTCCGGTTTGAACTACAGGTACATAATCTAACGTCCGTGATTTTTTGAAAAAAATCATATTTAGACTCACAATATGTCGTTTTTTCATAGATCCAATGAAAGTTCTAACATTCTCATCCCCTATCTTCACGCACGCCGTTTTGACCTAAGTTCGATACGGCAAAAAATTCAAAACAGGCATAAAAAATTCAAAAAAGGTCCGAACAATGTAAATCCTTCACGTGGTGTGATATTATGTGACATAGTTGCAAGGAAAAATATCAAACTTGGTATACTGACTATGTCTCCAAAAAAACCTTCACAAAATGACCTATCATGTTCGAGGTTTCATGGCTTTCGGTCCAAGAGACGGATGTTATGTGTTGAATCGCGACATAGTTTGTGATACGGTGCCCATATTGTGCATGCATGTGTATATTGGGATGTAGAACAATGTTGTAGGAGGAAGTTTTCCTTTTCGTCGCTCGGAAAAACCTTTTCCATTTTCCGAGCGCAAAAAGACGGGTCGTTTTGTGAAGGAGCCACCAAAATGCAGTTACAGAATGCTACCATCCCATTTTCTAAAATAGTAGACCACGTTACATGAACTATATCCCAACCGGGGGATCTAAAACCTTTCTGTCCTTCCCGGGTGAAAAAGACAAATGTGTGCCGAATCGGTAGGAAGTGGGTCCGGTTTGAACTACAGGTACATGATCTAACGTCCGTGATTTTTTGAAAAAATCATTTTTCAACTCACAATATGTCGTTTTTTAGAGATACAATGCAAGTTCTAACATTCTCATCCCCTATCTTCACGCATGCCGTTTTGACCTAAGTTTGAAACGGCAAAAAATTCAAAACGGGCATAAAAAATTCAAAAAAGGTCTGAACAATGTAAATCATTTGCGTGGTGTGATATTATGTGACATAGTTGCAAGGAAAAATATCAAACTTGGTATACTGACTATGTCTCCAAAAAACCTTCATAAAATGACCTATCATGTTCGAGGTTTCATGGCTTTCGGTCCAAGAGACGGATGTTATGTGTTGAATCGCGGCATAGTTTGTGATACGGTGCCCATATTGTGCATGCTTGTGTATATTGGGATGTAGAACAATGTTGCAGGAGGAAGTTTTCCTTTTCGTCGCTCGGAAAAGCAATTTTCCTTTTTCCGAGCGCAAAAAGACGGGTCGTTTTGTGAAGCAGCCACCAAAATGCAGTTACAGAATAGCTACCATCCCATTTTTCTAAAATAGTAGACCACGTTACGTGAACTATATCCTAACCGGAGGATCTAGAACCTTTCTGTCCTTCCCGGGTGAAAAAGACAAATGTGTGCCGAATCGGTAGGAAGTGGGTCCGGTTTGAACTACAGGTACATGATCTAACGTCCGTGATTTTTTGAAAAAATCATTTTTAGACTCACAATATGTCGTTTTTTCATAGATCCAATGCAAGTTCTAACATTCTCATCCCCTATCTTCACGCACGCCGTTTTGACCTAAGTTCGAAACGGCAAAAAATTCAAAACGGGCATAAAAAATTCAAAAAAGGTCCGAACAATGTAAATCCTTCGCATGGTGTGATATTATGTGACATAGTTGCAAGAAAATATCAAACTTGGTATACTGATTATGTCTCCAAAAAACCTTCACAAAATGACCTATCATGTTCGAGGTTTCATGGCTTTCGGTCCAAGAGACGGATGTTATGTGTTGAATCGCGGCATAGTTTGTGATACGATGCCCATATTGTTCATGCATGTGTACATTGGGATGTGGAACAATGTTGCAGGAGGAAGTTTTCCTTTTCGTCGCTCGGAAAAGCCATTTTCCATTATCCGAGCGCAAAAAGACGGGTCATTTTGTGAAGCAGCCACCAAAATGCAGTTACAGAATGCTACCATCCCATTTTTGTAAAATAGTAGACCACGTTACGTGAACTATATCCCAACCGGGGGATCTAAAACCTTTCTGTCCTTCCCGGGTGAAAAAGACAAATGTGTGCCGAATCGGTAGGAAGTGGGTCCGGTTTGAACTACAGGTACATAATCTAACGTCCGTGATTTTTTGAAAAAAATCATATTTAGACTCACAATATGTCGTTTTTTCATAGATCCAATGAAAGTTCTAACATTCTCATCCCCTATCTTCACGCACGCCGTTTTGACCTAAGTTCGAAACGGCAAAAAATTCAAAACGAGCATAAAATATTCAAAAAAGGTCCGAACAATGTAAATCCTTCGCGTGGTGTGATATTATGTGACATAGTTGCAAGGAAAAATATCAAACTGGGTATACTAACTATGTCTCCAAAAAACCTGCACAAAATGACCTATCATGCTCGAGGTTTCATGGCTTTCGGTCCAAGAGACGGATGTTATGTGTTGAATCGCGGCATAGTTTGTGATACGATGCCCATATTGTGCATGCATGTGTATATTGGGATGTAGAACAATGTTTCAGGAGGAAGTTTTCCTTTTCGTCGCTCGGAAAAGCCATTTTCCATTTTCCGAGCGCAAAAAGACGGGTCGTTTTGTGAAGCAGCCACCAAAATGCAGTTACAGAATGCTACCATCCCATTTTTCTAAAATAGTAGACCACATTACGTGAACTATATCCCAACCGGGGGATCTCAAACCTTTCTGCCCTTCCCGGGTGAAAAAGACAAATGTCTGCCGAATCGGTAGGAAGCGGGTCCGGTTTGAACTACAGGTACATGATCTAACGTCCGTGATTTTTTGAAAAAAATATTTTTAGACTCACAATATGTCGTTTTTTCAGAGATCCAATGCAAGTTCTAACATTCTCATCCCCTATCTTCACGCACGCCGTTTTGACCTAAGTTCGAAACGGCAAAAAATTCAAAACGGGCATAAATAATTCAAAAAAGGTCTGAACAATGTAAATCCTTCGCGTGGTGTGATATTATGTGACATAGTTGCAAGGAAAAATATCAAACTTGGTATACTGACTATGTCTCCAAAAAACCTTCATAAAATGACCTATCATGTTCGAGGCTTCATGGCTTTCGTTGCAAGAGACGGATGTTATGTGTTGAATCGCGGCATAGTTTGTGATACGGTGCCCATATTGTGCATGCTTGTGTATATTGGGATATAGAACAATGTTGCAGGAGGTAGTTTTCCTTTTCGTCGCTCGGAAAAGCCCTTTTCCATTTTCCGAGCGCAAAAAGACGGGTCGTTTTGTGAAGCAGCCACCAAAATGCGATTCTGTATTGCTACCATCCCATTTTTCTAAAATAGTAGACCACGTTACGTGAACTATATCCCAACCGGGGGATCTCAAACCTTTCTGTCCTTCCCGGGTGAAAAAGACAAATGTCTGCCGAATCGGTAGGAAGTGGGTCCGGTTTGAACTACATGTACATGATCTACCGTCCGTGATTTTTTGAAGAAATCATTTTTAGACACACAATATGTCGTTTTTTCATAGATCCAATGCAAGTTCTAACATTCTCATCCCCTATATTCACGCACGCCGTTTTGACCTAAGTTCGAAACGGCAAAAAATTCAAAACGGGCATAAAAAATTAAAAAAGGTCCGAACATTGTAAATCCTTCGCGTGGTGTGATATTATGTGACATAGTTGCAAGGAAAAATATCAAACTTGGTATACTGACTATGTCTCCAAACAACCTTCACAAAATGACCTATCATGTTCGAGGTTTCATGGCTTTCGGTCCAAGAGACGGATGTTATGTGTTGAATCGCGGCATAGTTTGTGATACGGTACCCAAATTGTGCATGATTGTGTATATTGGGGTGTAGAACAATGTTGCAGGAGGAAGTTTTCCTTTTCGTCGCTCGGAAAAGCCATTTTCCATTATCCGAGCGCAAAAAGACGGGTCGTTTTGTGAAGCAGCCACCAAAATGCAGTTACAGAATGCTACCATCCGATTTTTCTAAAATAGTAGACCACGTTACGTGAACTATATCCCAACTGGGGGATCTCAAACCTTTCTATCCTTCCTGGGTGAAAAAGACAAATGTCTGCCGAATCGGTAGGAAGTGGGTCCGGTTTGAACTACAGGTACATGATCTAACGTCCGTGATTTTTTGAAAAAAATCATTTTTAGACTTACAATATGTCGTTTTTTCAGAGATCTAATGCAAGTTCTAACATTCTCATCCCCTATCTTCACGCACGCCGTTTTGACCTAAGTTCGAAACGGCAAAAAATTCAAAACGGGCATAAAAAATTCAAAAAAGGTCCAAACAATGTAAATCCTTCGCGTGGTGTGATATTATGTGACATAGTTGCAAGAAAAAATATCAAACTTGGTATACTGATTATGTCTCCAAAAAAACCTTCACAAAATGACCTATCATGTTCGAGGTTTCATGGCTTTCGGTCCAAAAGACGGATGTTATGTGTTGAATCGCGACATAGTTTGTGATACGGTGCCCATATTGTGCATGCATGTGTATATTGGGATGTAGAAAAATGTTGCAAGAGGAAGTTTTCCTTTTCGTCGCTCGGAAAAGCCATTTTAAATTTTCCGAGCGCAAAAAGACGGGTCGTTTTGTGAAGTAGCCACCAAAATGCAGTTACAGAATGGTACCATCCCATTTTTCTAAAATAGTAGACCACGTTACATGAACTATATCCCAACGGTGGGATCTAAAACCTTTCTGTCCTTCCCGGGTGAAATAGACAAATGTCTACCGAAACGGTAGGAAGTGGGTCCGGTTTGAACTACAGGTACATGATCTAACGTCCGTCATTTTTTGAAAAAAATCATTTTTAGACTCACAATATGTCGTTTTTTCATAGATCCAATGCAAGTTCTAACATTCTCATCCCCTATCTTCACGCACGCCGTTTTGACCTAAGTTTGAAACGGCAAAAAATTCAAATCGGGCATAAAAAATTCAAAAAAGGTTCGAACAATGTAAATCCTTCGCGTGGTGTGATATTATGTGACATATTGCAAGGAAAAATATCAAACTGGGTATACTAACTATGTCTCCAAAAAACCTTCACAAAATGACCTATCATGTTCGAGGTTTCATGGCTTTCGGTCCAAGAGACGGATGTTATGTGTTGAATCGCGGCATAGTTTGTGATACGGTGCCCATATTGTGCATGCATGTGTATATTGGGATGTAGAACAATGTTGCAGGAGGAAGTTTTCCTTTTAAATGCCGGAAAAGCCATTTTCCATTTTCGGCGCAAAAAGGCAGTCGTTTTGTGAAGCAGCCACCAAAATGCAGTTACAGAATGCTACCATCCCATTTTTCTAAAATAGTAGACCACTTTACGTGAACTATATCCCAACCGGGGGATTTCAAACCTTTCTGTCCTTTCCGGGTGAAAAAGACAAATGCCTGCCGAATCGGTAGGAAGTGGGTCCGATTTGAACTACAGGTACATGATCTAACGTCCGTGATTTTTTGAAAAAAATATTTTTAGACTCACAATATGTCGTTTTTTCAGAGATCCAATGCAAGTTCTAACATTCTCATCCCCTATCTTCACGCACGCCATTTTGACCTAAGTTCGAAACGGCAAAAAATTCAAAACGGGCATAAAAAATTCAAAAAAGGTCCGAACAATGTAAATCCTTCGCGTGGTGTGATATTATGTGACATAGTTGCAAGGAAAAATATCAAACTTGGTATACTGACCATGTCTCCGAAAAACCTTCATAAAATGACCTATCATGTTCGAGGTTTCATGGCTTTCGGTCCAAGAGACGGATGTTATGTGTTGAATCGCGGCATAGTTTGTGATACGGTGCCCATATTGTGCATGCTTGTGTATATTGGGATGTAGAACAATGTTGCAGGAGGAAGTTTTCCTTTTCGTCGCTCGGAAAAACCTTTTCCATTTTCCGAGCGCAAAAAGACGGGTTGTTTTGTGAAGCAGCCACCAAAATGCAGTTACAGAATGCTACCATCCCATTTTTCTAAAATAGTAGACCACGTTACGTGAACTATATCCCAACCGGGGGATCTCAAACCTTTCTGTCCTTCCCGGGTGAAAAAGACAAATGTCTGCCGAATCGGTAGGAAGTGGGTCCGGTTTGAACTACAGGTACATGATCTAAGGTCCGTGATTTTTTGAAAAAAAACATTTTTAGACTCACAATATGTCGTTTTTTCAGAGATCTAATGCAAGTTCTAACATTCTCATCCCCTATCTTCACGCACGCGGTTTTGATCTAAGTTCGAAACGGCAAAAAATTCAAAACGGACATAAAAAATTCAAAAAAGGTCCGAACAATGTAAATCCTTCGCGTGGTGTGATATTATGTGACAGAGTTGCAAGAAAAAATATCAAACTTGGTATACTGATTATGTCTCCAAAAAAACCTTCACAAAATGACCTATCATGTTCGAGGTTTCATGGCTTTCGGTCCAAGAGACGGATGTTATGTGTTGAATCGCGGCATAGTTTGTGATATGGTGCCCATATTGTGCATGCTTATGTATATTGGGGTGTAGAACAATGTTGTAGGAGGAAGTTTTCCTTTTCGTCGCTCGGAAAAGCCATTTTCCATTATCCGAGCGCAAAAAGACGGGTCGTTTTGTGAAGCAGCCACCAAAATACAGTTACAGAATGCTACCATGCCATTTTTCTAAAATAGTAGACCATGTTACGTGAACTATATCCCAACCGGGGGATCTTAAACCTTTCTGTCCTTCCCGGGTGAAAAAGACAAATGTCTGCCGAATCGGTAGGAAGTGGGTCCGGTTTGAACTACAGGTACATGATCTAACGTCCGTGATTTTTTGAAAAAATCATTTTTAGACTCACAATATGTCGTTTTTTAGAGATCCAATGCAAGTTCTAACATTCTCATCCCCTATCTTCACGCACGCCGTTTTGACCTAAGTTCGAAACGGCAAAAAATTCAAAACGGGCAGAAAAAATTCAAAAAGGTTTTAAATAAGGTTTTGAAAAAGGTTTTAAATTTTTTTTAAAAAAGGTTTAGAAAATATTTGTAAAGAAAGTTTTTAAAAAGGTTTTAAAAAAGGTTTTTAAAAAAGGTTTTGAAAAAGGTTTTGTTTCTAAAAAGTTTTTAAACAGGCATATAATAATTAATTTTAAAAAAGGTTTTTAAAAAGGTTTTGAAAAAGCTTTTAAAAAAGGACCTTTAGCACCGGTTTGAACTACAAACCGGGGCTAAAATCTTGGTCTTGTGGCAAACGTCGCCAAAACCCTTTAGCCCCGGTTTGTGCTACCAACTAGGGCTAAAGGTCCCCCTTTATCCCCGGTTGGTAGCACAAACCGGGGCTAAAGGGGGAGGTGGGTATAAATACCACCTCGGCGCCTTTCAGTGCACCGAAGCGCCTGATCGACCCGCCGCCCGTCTTCCTCCTCGCTGCGCCTTCACGCCCATGTGCTGCCCGCCCAGCTTGCCGCCTCCTCGCGCCGCCCCTTCTCGTGTCGCCCCTCGCCCGCTCCGCTCGAGCCAGTGCCACCCACCACCGCACCGCCCTTCACCACCACTGAACCGCCCCTCAAGCAAGCTCTAGTTTAATTTAGTAGTACGTGTTAATTTTGTTAGTGTTAATTAGTTAGTGTATATAATTTTGTTAGTGTATTTTAGGGTTAATTAGTTAGGGTTATTTTAGGGTTAATTAGTTAGTAAGTTTAGTGTAATTGTTTCTTAGATATTTTAGTTAGTGTTTAATATATTTTGTTTTGTTAGTGTAATTTAGTTAGTGTAATATAGTTAGTGAATTTATTTAGTAACTTTAGTGTAATTGTTCTGTTAGATATTTTAGTTAGTGAATTTTTCCTAGTTAGTGAATTTTAGGATTTTAGTTAGTGTTTAATATAGTTTATTTTAGTTAGTGAATTTAGTTAGTGTTTAATATAGTTTATTTTAGTTGATACTATTTATTTTCATCATGTTTAAAGTATATAGGTTTAATTTAGTGTTTAGGAATATGCCGATTCCTCATCCTCGTTCACTCGGCGTGACCCCCGGAGCGCTACTAGACAGTGTCACCGGGCATCCATAGGGCTGGGCTCCGCCGGGCTGGCACTGGGAGGTGCTACCAGCCGGGGGACGTCGTCACGTGAGGAATCCGGGTGTCGTCATCGACCCGGTCTTCTATGGTGGCGGCCGAGTGGTCTAGGTGCGATGCAGAGGGAGCCGACCCTCGACGAGGTGGTACAGCGTCGTGTCAGGGAGGGGACGAGCACGTCCGGCTCTACATGCACATTTTAGGAGTCCGGGACGCCAATACCTGGCAGCTTCTTCAGGCACCTTACCCGAGATATTCTCCGGTGATGGTTCCTACACTTTGGGTGCACACCTCCCACGGCTCAGTAGCCGGGGCTCGACGTCTTCGCTGAGCTAGCTAGATGTGTAATATGGTTGTATTGGTGTTTAATTGGTACTTTATTGTTGTACTAGCTGGATTATTCGAGATGTATTGTTGTTTAACTAGTACTTTATCTTTCTTTATCGCATTGTTTAAGCTGGATTACTTTAGCTTCCTTTATTTTATCGCATTAAGCAAAATGGTTTTATCTTTCTTCTGTATTAGTTAAGTTATGGACGGTAGAGACAACGAAGAGCACATCATGTACAACATGATAGATGATGGTACAGGAGGTTACAATTATGATGGAGCAGACGATGATGGAGATGATGATGGCTCCCAACACCTCAACTTGGATGAAGCTAACAAAAGAGACGACTATGACGAATTCTTTGATGGAGACGATGGTGGAACTGACGGTGGAGACACTACCATAGCAAAGACCGGCGAGGTATATAAAGCCTCTGCTGATCACGAGCTAGTAGATGCATTAGTTGATTCATATATATATATATGTACTAACGACTATTTCTTCTCTTAGACCTCCGCATCGGGCGAATCTTCTGCAAGGAAATGAGGCCCGACCAAAAAGTTGGCCGACGGTATGCGTTTCACCATTGATCTAGTGTCTGTGTTCGGCGAACCTTTGGAGCCGAAAGAGGCCGCAAGTGTATTTGTATACCAATGCGGAGCGATAGTCAGGGAAGCCATCCCGATCACTACTCAGAAGTGGAATAAGCCAGGAAAGAAAAGTGATCGAGTTGGAGAAAATTTTGTCGATGACAGAGCCAAAGACGGTCTTTGGAATTCACTCATGGCACACTTCTCTCTGCCTGAATTGGACACTCCTGAACTCACTGAGGCATTGAGGTTGACAGTCAGAAAGTGGGCCCTTAAGAAGATGGGCGGACAGTCGTGTAAGAAAAGATTGTACAACAAGTTTGCCAAGAAGGGCCGACTCGCCATTCAATCGGCTCACCGCGGGATAAGCAATGGGCCCCATTTGTGACATATAAGGAATCAGAAGCAGCTACGGCCAAGTCGGAAAAGAATAAGTTAAATGCGGCCAAAAACAAATATCACCATACTATGGGGACAGGTGGCTACAAGACGGCCGTGCCTAAGTGGACAAAAACCGAGAAAGAAATGCGTCAAAAAGGGGTCACGCCAGCTACAAATCAGTGGCCCGTGAGGTCAAAAAATTGGCTCCTTGGGCATGGGGGGTCGTATGACACTAAAACCGGGGAGATTATTGTTACAAAGGAGGACATTACTAAACCCAAAGATGAACTTGTTAAAGTGATACAATTGAGAAAAGATGGAAAGTTCATTCCTGACAGAGAGAACGATGGGCTGACATATGCCCTCGAATCTGAAAAGTCGGAACACAAGGCTTTGGCCCATCTTCCATGGAAGATGTGGTTTCCGCTAACATCGACACTTATAGAAGCCGATCCAGAAAAAGCGAACGGCAGAAGGCGGAGGAGGCAGCGTTGGAGGCGGTTGAAAAAAAGGAACGAGGAATTTCAAGCCATGTTCAAGCTGCAGCAGGAGCAGATTAATGAACTTAGAGTACTGGCCCGACAGCAAGATCCTGCGTTAGACAGTCCGGTGGGCCCATCTCAGCGGAGAAGCAGCGTGGCTTCCACGGAGGTACAAGCTAATAATCCAGTGCTGATGGACAATAATGCAACGATGGTTCGCTACCCCGTGGATGAAGTCGAGGCAAGGACAGCTTGTGAGCTACATGTCAGAGTGAAGAACATTTCTATGAAGGTGGCGCTCGGCTTTGCTTTACCTTGTCCACCGGAAGCGACCTACCATGGAAGTCAGATTCCAGCTAGCTATGCTCGTGTCGGTGTGGATGAAGTTGAACTAACATGTCGATCACTTGAGCTTGACATCCCTGCAGGCGAAGGGGAGAAAACACTTGGAGAAGTGGATGGTGGGATCATTCTTTGGAAAAAACAACACATCGTGTTTCCAGGCTGGGCGCCAAGGAAATCTTCTCCTCCGAGAAGCAATCCATCACCTCCAAGGCCACCATCACCTCCGAGTCCACCGTCTCCACCAAGAAATAATAGTCCACCCCTTCCTGAGAGGGATCGCAACGCGACTGCATCTCCATCTCCGGCACCTCCGCCTCCGCCCACTGAATCAAAGGGAAGAAAGCGGAAGAATAACACCGCTACGTCGAGGGAGACCCGACGCCGAAAACGACAAGATCCCCTACCAAGAGTACCGCCGTCTCCTCCCAAGTTAGCTTATCACCGGACTGATGAGGAAAGCGCGGTGATCTCCCGGGCCGAAGTGAAGGCCCATTTTGCACCAAAACAACCCGAGCTACAGGTGCTAGTTGATCCAAAAGTCAAGAAGCACTTCAAGGTATTCCTTGATCAACCACCCCAACATGTGTTAAATAGGAAAGATGACTATACACGCTGTCTTACGAAGACACTAAAAGAGAAGTCATCAAGCAGTACTGCAAGTGGGAGAAAATCAGAAGAAGTTGCCCAGCTCGGCAAACAGGCAAAACAATCCATTGCCCCGCTCAAGGTGTTACCCCAGCCCACACAAGGTGGAATAGATATGAAAATAGCTATTAAATTAGCCAAGGAGTGTAACGTGTCGGTCAAAGCACTTCTAGCCGACGGAGATAATGTCGCCAAGGGACCAATAGCATGAAAATTTGTCTACGGGGAGCCTCTGGTCAGCGATGAGGTATTCGATGATCTGCCAACACATATGCGACTGTTGCATATCTGGTACTTGAAAGTCACAAAGGAAGGGCGACAATTTCTCCTATGTAAAGTTGGAGAGGAGTACTTCCGTCCAGACGAGATCTCCATTGAACTTTGTGAACTATTTCAGTTATTCAACCTAGACGCCCTCGACAAGTCCCTCCTCAAAGATATATTATGCATAAGTAATTAAGTCACTAACTCAGCTCGTTCAATTCATTTCCTGTCGTTATCCTCACTATATCTCCTTCTGTATGCTATTATATATGCAGAATGAAGATTCAAGAATGTAGAAGAAAGTCAATCTACAGCATTGGGTTCGTTGACCCAAACAGAGTAAATGGACATACGCTAATAAATAACCTCGAGGAAACAGAGGATAACTTGCTAATGTTTTTAATGGAGCAACATTACAAGACACAAATATTATTTCCTTACAACAATGGGTAAGAGTCTTACTGTCCTGTACACATTCAATTTTTGTTTACTCGATGTTAAGTGTATATAAACGATCGCAGCTTCCACTGGATTCTTCTAAACATTGACGTTGACCGTGCAAAAGTTGAAATCTCGGACTCGTTAAAGAAGCCGATGGAAGACTACCGCAGCATAATTGATTGCCTCCAAAAGTAATTTCAATCACTATATCTGTCTCTTTCGTTCATTCTCTGAGATGTAAACTAATTAATAACTCATTCATTTCTTTTTTGCCGGACAGGGTTTGGAAAAGGTTCACGAAGGAGGTTCAGGGTGAATGGTGTGAGGAGCTCACTTTTCGTACGGTCCTGGTAAGTAGTACGAGAGCTAGGGGACTAATTTATTTGGATATTACAATTATTATTCTTTCAATTATCATGCTTGATTATTATCTGATTGAATTATATTCTCGATCGAAAAGTGTGCGACGCAGCCACAGGGGACTAATTTATGTGTATATTACGTATGTAAGTTCATTCATGGGTGTATGGAGCAGGGCACAGACGAGTTCATTCATGAGTGTATGGAGCAGGGCACAGACTTTCTTCAAGTACGTAAACAATATATTCGCAATTTATTCTATACCATAGTTTTTGTTGAGTTCCATTCATAATGATCTACTTCTTTATATATAGTTGGATGCGATGCGGGATAAGCTCCTACCACATGAACGCCTACTAGCAATTCAAGAGGAGTTGTCGGGATTTTTGCTCAGGGACGTCATAAACTTAAAAGGAGAGTACAACGTAGATAGACCTTCGTGTAATCGTGGATAGACACAAAAGGACAGTATCTGTTGTAATGATGATCTTGGTGTAAATCAATTAGACGAGCTCTAGTCTCGATTGTGTATATATTTATATGTATTTATGTTATCGTGAGTGAAATTATATTATATATGCATCAATGTATACAGCATGTAGTAGCGTAGAATAATATGTATATGAAAACACAAAATTAAAAATAATCAAACACAAAAAAAGAAAACCCTAAAACCCCACCTCCTGTCGCGGCAGTAGTTTGGTGCAAAATGCTGCCGCAGCAGAAGAACTTTAGTCCCGGCTCGTGTTACAAACCGGGACTAAATATCCTCCAGCCCAGCGCGCATAGAGCGGCCACGTGGAGACAATCTAGTCCCGGTTTGTAACAGAACCGGGACTAAAGGCCTAACCTTTAGTCCCGATACGTTAGTCCCGGATTGCAATCCGGGACTAAATCCTCTTACAAACCGGGACTAGTGTCCTGTTTTCTACTAGTGATGAAACAACCATCCAACCCTATGAAGGGCCTACATCCCTCAAGAAATCCAAGCCTAGCAGCATTGACACAAAAGAAAAGACCATGGAATATTGGCTTGTCACTAATGAAAACCTGCTGCCCTCTTTTGATAGCTTCCTTCTCTTCCTCTGTTAGGCCAGTCTCAGTGGTGACAATGCACTAGATCCTGGATTTTTGTCAATAACAGTCTGCAGATAATCCCTTATTCTATAATACTGCTTCTTGTGATGTCCCATAACAATCTCTCTTGCCTTTGTCTTTGCCCTGTATGCCATCATTTTTGGCACATCTACACCAAAGTCCTTTCTAGCTTTGTCAACTAAAGATCTAATACCTGTGTTTGGGTCTGATCTGAAATTGTCAACATAAGCACTGCTCAGCCACTTACTGTTAACTCTGGTGCTTGATGGTTTAGTAGGACACCTGTGCTCCAAGTGCATCTTCTTTGAAGCAGAAATGAAGGTAGTTTCATGCATTATCTTTGAAGCAGAAATGAAGAACTGGCAATTGTACTTCTCCTTTTTCTCTGGCCTGCACCACACAATGATCCTATCTGGGCAATTTCTGTGGTAATGGAAATTCCTAACCTGGACAATATGTAGTCTACATAGTGCCTGCCTGAACTGATACACATCCTTGAAACAAAGTTTTAACGTTGCTCTGGATTTTCCCTTGTCTCATCATAACACACCCTCTCTGTCTGCTTCTTTGCTCTACTCTTCCTCCCATTTGGCAACACAAATGGCAAAGGCTCAAACCCATCATCATCCTCTTGTCCAAGGAAACCAAACTCCTCTTCATCATCAGAAGGAGCCCAATCTGTCATAACTACCACTTCTCCATGAGAGTGTGATCTGGTTGTTGGGCCCTGCCTCTTAACTATCTTCTTTTTTGGTTGCTCTATAATATAAGAGTCAAAAATATCTTCTGGATCTGACTCATCCTCATCTACCCTTCTCTTCCTCTTACCAATTCTTTTCTGCATTTCATCAACTTCCTTCCTCCTCAACTTCTCTGTCTGAACTGGATCATACTTGGAAGGATGCATCCAACTGTCATCTTCATCTGCATCTCCTTCTTCATCTTCATCTGCTTCTTCCTCTATATCTTCTCCCTCCTCTGCTGATTTCTGCATATTTTCATCAATCTGTGTGCACAGAGGCTGAAAATTGCCACTATTCTGAGTCTGCAACATGTTGTTGTCACAATGCTCTTCCTCATCCAGATCAACTACAATGTGGCTAGGATATGACCTAGCATACAAATTTTCTTTTCTCTTCTTGCTCTTCACGGGGGGACAACACAATGGCTTGCTTAGCCTTGTCCCTCATCACTGTCAACACAAGCTTTCTTGACCTTTCATACTTTCTCAACATTTCTTCCACCTTAATGTTGTTGTCCACTAATTCTAGGACATTCAACCCCTCTCCTTCATTTTTCACATAATAAATTGAATCACACAGCCCATACCCTTCCTTCTCCATCAGTCCCAACAAGTTCAGAAACCTAATATTAGACCGACACATGGTTGTTGACACAAATTTGGCCCCATCAAATTGAATAAATAGTTCCCACATCTCTGAATGTTCCCTAATATGAAATAAAACAAAACAATTTGCTGAATATTGCCCTAATGTTCTGAATATTCCACAAATTTCAATACATAGAACAAGGGAAGGGACTTTTTCCTTACCCGTAGTCGGAGAGGTAGTGGCTGAGCGGGTCGTTGCTACACTGGCTCGCCGGCTCCAGCTGCGACGATGCCTCCTCCGGCGCACCATACTGCTCTAGTTGTAGCGAGATCTCCATCGACTCGCGGTCGTCGTCGCTGTCCAAATCGATGGCGCCCATGTTGAATCCTGGCCCGAACAGCACCTGCTTCACGTATCTGCCGCCACCGCCTCCAATCGGACTGGCGTTGTGCCCTTCCGGCGAGCCGCCGCCTCCTCCTGTCGCCATCGCACTCGCGGGAGACTAACTGACGAGAGTGAGCGAGGTGGACAGCTCAGATGCGGCTCCGACAGTGCCCTAACGCGGTCGTTAACGGCCGTCTGGTCTGTCCGTCCGCCACCCCGCCACGTGTGCAGTAACAGTGGGCCCCACCAGCCAGAAACTTGGTTAGAGGGCTAACCACGAGGAATCAGTGCCCCGCGTCACAACCCGTCCTCTAAAATGGTATTAATGTGTCAAAAAACCATAACGTGGTGGTTTCGTGTTCCCTCGTCCTTAAATGTGGTGGTTTTTTATCATTTTCTCTAGTTACCTAGATGGAATGAATGATGTTTTTTTTATAATAGATGGAACGAATGATGTTAGTGTCAGCAATATCCGGCTATTCTGATGCTCGATCGTCCGTTCGTTTTGTAGTTTGGATTGGATACGGAGGTAGAAACAGAGTCCGTGAGTTACACGGTGACTGGCCAATTATTCCTTTCTAGTTTATATATACGGTTCTATAGACGGACTTCATGTAAAAAAAATGACCTGACACGTCTATTATATATGTTACGTTACTGTACGATTGTGATTTTCTCTGCTTAAATTTTAGCCATAGATTATATATCTAACGGTTTAAATAATTTAGATGATATGGATCAATCGTGATGCCTCGAAAAACAACCTTATATTTCCTTTAGTATATAATAGATGTACGATTGTGAGTTTCTCTGCTTAAATTTTAGCCATAGATTATATATCTAACGGTTTAAATAATGTAGATGATATGGATCAACGTGATGCCTCGAAAAACAACCTTATATTGCTTTTAGTATA
Source organism: Avena insularis (assembly GCA_023614405.1). Taxonomy (NCBI): domain Eukaryota; kingdom Viridiplantae; phylum Streptophyta; class Magnoliopsida; order Poales; family Poaceae; genus Avena; species Avena insularis. The sequence goes on along the minus strand of CM042691.1, from coordinate 401,747,861 downwards.
TAATAGATAGATAGATTTGTCCTACAATCCAATTAACGACTAAAATAATTTAAAAGATATGGATTAACGTGGTGCCTCGGAAAACATTCCTTATATTGCTTTTAGTATATAATAGATTTAGTATTCAATTTTAAATTATCTTGTGAAAAGAAAACACCATTATTTGGAGAGCCAAATTTTCTTGGTGTGCAACGACTGCAGGATGTATGAATGCACTCATGGCCCACGCTAAGGGATCAAGCTAAGTGTTTTCCGTCTTCATGGACTCATGTTTCATGCTAAATTGATCAAGTGTTCTTCTCGGTGTTTATGCTCTAGCGCTATAGTAGGAGCATTAACTATGTTCTTTGCTGATGATTATTGAGATTGTTGCATTAACTTATATGGTGCTTAACATCAATTAAAAAATTCAGTGCGCACAATTAGGGTGACACTTGACTAGCTGATCGATTGTTGATCGACGTCACTCAAGCACCCGAGACAAGACACATGAGATATATTTAATTTAACATGAGTGTCATGAGGCTATTAAATAATGCGTCTGCTTTGTGGGATATGTACTGAACTTTACTAAAATATAAAGATGTCACATTAATCTTAACATTCACAAGTAGTACGCACTCGACTTTGTGTGATTCTTACCGAACTTAATTAGAGTAAAAGGATGTCACATTTATCTCGATATTTTCAAGTAACGTGCACTCAGTTGAGAACCATACACATCGTATTAATTAGTATCCAGATGTCAGATTCTGCTTGGAGGAGTATGATGGAAACTTGCTGAACATGACGGGAGTTTCAACATTGCCATCAAGGAGAGTGGCGGGGTCTTCCGAGGATAATCTCGCTGATCGACGTTGCAGGGGTCTCGACATAGCGGACCAAGCCATCTCCAAGGAATTTCCATGCAGGATAACAACCACGTATTTGGGGACATGTTTGAAAGCATTCCATCAGCAAATACTATCTTACTAAAGGTATTATTTGGGTAGATAAACTATGTCAAAAAACTAACATGACTTCAAAAAGTCAGAAATATTTAAAAGTGGCTCACTAACTCATCAAACAAACTAATAATACCTCCATTTCATTGAATAAGGCTTACAAATTTAGTCAAAAATGAAACCTTATTAAATTTGACCGAACACATAGAAAAATATATCAACATCTACTATATAAAATAAACAACATGGAGAAAATATATTTTATAGTAAATCTATTTATATTAATTTTGTATTACAATTGTTCACATTTTTGTCCAAAACATTGGTCAAACTTAAAAGTTGTTGACTTCTAAATAATTTATAAAACATATTCATTGGAATGGACCAGGTAGTAAGCGTTTTGTCTTCTCGGGTAACAAAATAGTTCATCAATGTTTGGTATTGCCAATATGTATTTTCTCTCCCTACCCTTGATGTTTATTCATTTCAGTGGACTTTGCTTGGCTCGGGCAACAACGACTGTGTCAACATATTATGATCCTGCAAGAAAGACATTCCGTCAAGAGATGCCAGAGGGAAGGTGATAATATTGGATACTATGGTTGGAGCAGGACAGTCGAAAATGAAGCACAACGAGTGAACCCTTGTTTGATGTGTATATGATAATTATAGATGGTAGTGAGCGAGATGAGATAGAATGGAAGATGGTGTTTTATGTGAGGGTCTACCGACTACAAAAGTATACCTGTTCTAGGTTTTCCATCTTTGAGGTACACCAATAAAATGTATAGTCATGTAAACCACATAATGGCGTGTAGTTTTATATCTTTCCTGTTTTACTTAGCTATTAGGAATTTGATTTACTTAAAGCTTGGAGCAACCGATGTGTGTGAGTCGAGCATGTCGAGTCAGTGTTTGGCATCAAGTGTGGTTGTGTCGGATCGTAGTTATTTGCTGCTCTTCAGCGTCGACAGAGTCATGATTTGGCATGAAGCTCATATGTTCATGCATGGTAATGGCGGCATGATGCGGTAGAACAAAATTTTCGTGGGATGGCAAGAGTCTCCAGGTTCATGGTGTGCGCATAGTCCGTCCTTCATGGACATTTCCCTTTCATTCGATAAAAAGTAAGAAAGAATGCCGAAAATGCCATAGTAGTTGAGCAACACAAAACTCTGTTTTTTCTCTTCATTGTTGGCATCCATATAAGTTTAGACGAGATCACATTGAGCTCAAGGTTCGACATGACATTAGAAATATATTTATGATGCTTGTTGCTGTAGTTGGGAGAGATTTGAAACACCAGGAAGATCTTATTTTGAAATGAGGTAGACATTTCAAGAATTACAAATGTAGTAGAATTTTTATGTTGGGTATTTTGTTTTCGCTGGGAGCACTATTTTACTAGAATGCTTAGGTTCACATAAATTTGCAAGAAAATAAAAATTATGGAAGCAGAATTTTATTTCTTTGGAATCATAGATAATATTTCACGTCCTCTGGGTTTCCCATCGAGGAAAGGTATATTATTACCTCGCAAAGAGGAGAGACACATTATTGGTTGATGCCACAGGCCTCTCAACAAAAACAACAACTCAACGGAACTCTAAAGTATGCTGGGACGATTTTGGTACTTCATTATTAATATATATTTATGGTAGTTTTGGACGCTTCTATTTGAGTTCAAAATATTTATTTTATTTCATTGATTCATGAGCATACTTGATATAGTTATCAAAGAAATATAATGGAGCATGCAAATTTCGGCCCGATTTTGCTATTCATTACGCCTCGATTCTTTCTGACCGTGGGAAGAACGTGGGGAGGACACGCGGCACCATCGCAGCAGAGCCCTCTCTCCTAATAGAGGGCCCCACCATGGGCCTTCCCGTGTGATTCCCTCGCGCACGCCTTCTCCTGTGCCGCATTGCTAGACAGTGGACCACGCGCACCATGGACCCACTGTCATTATCCGCATGCAGGACAACTCTGTGAGAGGCGTTCGAGGCGTACCAGGGCTCCACACCCGTCGGGGCCTGTAGATGGCCGGTGATGGTGCTCGACGTGGAACTTTGTTGGAAACCCCAAGCACAGGGTGTGAAGAGCAAGCAGCAAGTTTTCCCTCAGTTCAGATCGAGGTTATCGAACCAGAAGGAGAAAGGAAACGTCACACAGGTGTTGCAAACAACGTGGAGATATGCACAACACAAACTCAAGACTTTGCCCCAACAAACAGTGAGGTTGTCAAGCTCACCGGTTTGCTGTAACAAAGGATTAAACATATTGTGTGGAAGGTAATAGTTTGCAGAAGTAAACAAGTAACAGTGGAAGATGTATCAATGGTAAAGATTGGACCCGGGTCCATAGTTCACTAGAGGTGCTCTCCTTAGATAAACAACATGGCATGAAGGGTAAACAAATTACAGCAGGGCAATTGACAGGAACTTAGCAAGGCATAACAATGCAATTACTAGTTAGAAAGATCCTATGAGGTTGATTGGGCAATACAACAAGATACATAGACCGCCATCCAACTGCATCTATGACTATAAGTCCACCTTCAGGTTATCATCTGAACCCCCTCCAGTATTAAGTTGCAAGCAATAGACAACTGCTTTAAGCAAAGTGTGTAAGGTAAAAGCCCACAAGTTCCATGAACAAGAGACCGTTGTTTTATCCCTAGTAGCAACAGCACATCTACAACCGAAGAGATTATTGTCACTTACCTTGGAAACTAGTGGCATGAACCCACTATCGAGCATAAATACCCCCTCTTGGAGTCACTAGCAACTACTTGGCCAAGATAGCTACTAACAACGGAGAGCATGTAAGATCACAAACAACACATACATGATAGAATCATAAAGACAAAACCACTAATCAAACCAACATAATAATCTCAATATCCATCGGATCCCCGCAAACACAACATGCATGATTACAAATAGATTAGATCTTGATCATGAATGGAGATCACAAGATCTATACATGAAAGCACAAAGGAGGAGATACAACCATCTAGCTACTACATGGACCCATAGTCCAAGGTGGAACTACTCACGCATCATACCGGAGAGAAGGCCTCTGGGATGATCTCCCCTCTGGCAGGGTGCCAGGAAGAACATCAGATCCCCCCGATCTAGGGACGATGGTGGCGGCGGCTACAGACAATTTCGTGGAGATTTGATCGGGTACTCAGGGTTTCTGCATCGGGGGCTTCTTATAGGCGAAGGGGGAGACCGAGGCGGCGGCCAGGGCGACCAAACCCAACCAGGCGCGGGGTGGGGCCCACCCATGCCTGGGGTGGGTCTGGCCCCTCTGGCCGGCCCCTCCGGCTCTCCTCTAGACTTCTTGTTCCCCGTGGAAAGTAATTGAGTTTATCCTTTGTCCCGTCCAATTCCGAGAATATTTCTTTACTAACTTTTCTGAAACCAAAAACAATAGAAAACAGGCATCTGGCACTGTTGCAACTTGTTAGTAGGTTAGCACCAGAAAACATGTAAAAAGCACCTTAAAGTGTGGACAAGTAAATAAAAGTAGATACTAAACAAGCATGGAGCATCAAAAATTCTAAATACGCTTCCAACGTGTCAACATCCCCAAGCTTAACTCATGCTTGTCCTCTAGTAGGTAAGTGATAAATAGAATATTTTTTGAGGTGACATGCACCCTCACAATAAAGATCCAACCATTTGCAAGCATTGAAAGATGGGATCAAAGAACTCTAAACATGTGCATGAAAGATGGAGTTCTAAGAATAGGACATAGTAACTATGCATGCAACATGACAAGCAACAAACAAATATCATGAATAACATGCATTGAAAAACGTTTGTTTGTTTCACATGCAGAAAACATAGCATAATGGCATTCAGCTTGTCCCTTATAGATTAGCAATAAAATGCATAGGACACCTGCAAATTTCACAAGGGTGACTAGAAACAAGTAGCACAAGAGCAAGTAATAACACAATATGCATCAATTAATAAGCTTTGGAACACTACACACAGAATGACAACTATGCTCTCTTAATTGTGCAATGTTGAAAACGTTCCCCATGACAACATGGTTCTGCTAATTCCAATGTATAAGGGCAAACATATACAACATAGATGACACAATGGTTCAAGTTTATTAGGGTCAAGGAATATAAAGTGTGCCATCAAGTTCGTGAGGGCTTTAATCACTAAGTTTTCACATAACAAAATAGTTTTTAATTGGAAGATAGTTGAAAACAAGAATATACTTGGAATGGTGTAACACACCATGCATAGGAGTTTATAGTGGACACTTTGGAATAACTTGGTTTCTTGGGAGTTGGAGGCATAAGTAGAACTTACTTATACAAGTGGAGGCTAGAAAAGACTGGGAGCAACCAACTAAGAGAGCAATAATGGCCCAAATCATGCAGTGCAACAAAGCAAATTAAACAAAGCAAAGAGTGGTACTACAAGTCAAGGACTAAATGACCATAGAGGCTAATGGTGACTTGTGAGAGACATAACATGGTGTGAGCATGTGCCAAGTCAACCCAAGAAGCATCAAAGGAGAATACCACAATACTATGCTTTTGCATGCTAAAACAACGCATAATTTCTTCAAGGCACACTAACCAATCCCAATTGTTTGGAACAAGACATGCTACAGTAATAATCACTAAGCATAATGCTAAAACAACACCTAGCATGTCAAGCTAATGTCTAAGTCACAGTGAATGCAAGCTCCGCTTGCACTTCAAGCAAGAACTTACTACTCCTTTCCAAACACCAAGCAACCTTACTTGCAAAACAGCACATCGAGAACGGGGGTCCAAACTTCTTTATTCAAGCAAACTAAACAACCTAAGCAAAGCAAACGAAAACCAAGACGCTCCAAGAACAACACAATTGTGCATGAAATAATAAAAACGAAGTGTCTAGACAGACCTGAGCTTTTTATTGATGAAGAAGGGGATGCCTTGGGAATCCCCAAGCTTTGACGCTTGTACCTCTTGGATATTTCTTGGGGTGACACCATGGTGGCATCCCCAAGCTTGAGCTTTTGTCCATTCTTCATATCATTGCATCATTCTTTCTCTACACTTGGATTTTTTTCTTTATACAAAACTTCCCACAATCTTCATTAGCAACATTAGTGTATTCAAAAGATATTAGACCACTGGCAAAGATTTGGAACATCAAGACTTTTCACTAAAAACACAAGCTAGTGTTGTAACTCCTTCAGAAAGCTCAATTTACCTGAAGAGAACTAAAAAAGTAATCAATAAGAAGCAAATGCAAATAATGGCAGAAATCTGTCAAAACAGACCAGCATGTACAAACTGATTTTTTCGAACTATCTTATGTTGCTCAAATCAAAAAGTGTTGAACTAACGAAAGTAATCTAACATACTGGGGGATTTATTCGTAAATTTTGAGCTCGGTACGAGTTACAGAGCCTCCTCACGAATGTTTTTGGTGGAGGACAGAAATCTGTTTCAGGACAGGAACTCCCCAAATCTTACTTCCCTCTCATTAGAGGTTATTCTTGGCACAAAAAGCAAACAAAAGGATAAGGATAGGTCATTACTGAAGAAATAACTTCCAAGACTCGAGGAAACTCTTGGGTTATCTTCCAACAAGTACTTTTCTTTAACGCCTTTAAGTTAGGCACAAGAAGCAAGAAGAAGCTAGTATTTTCAAATGAAGAAGCATTAACATAAAATCTTACTTTCAAAGGAGGATCAAAAAGCAACTTCTCTCTTCTCATAGGGAAGTTTTCAATACCTTTCTTGAATGGAAATTGATATTTAATGGTGCCTTCTTTCATATCAATGATGGCACCAACTGTTCTAAGAAAAGGTCTTCCCAAAGTAATAGGACAAGAAGCATTGTATTAACATCCAAAACATAGAAATCTACAAGGACATAAGCATTGTTAACCATGATGAGAACATCATTAATACTCCCCATGAGTTTCTTCTTAGCATTATCATTGAGTGGGACATCTAAATAACAATCTTCCAAAGGTGGCAAATCAAGCATTTCATAAATCTTCCTAGGCATAATAGAGACACTAGAACCAAGATCACATGAAGCTTTGAGATCAAAGTCATTCACTTGCATATTAATAATGGGTTCCCAATTATCTTCTACTTTCCTAGGAATAGAATCTTTGTTTTTTAGCTTCTCTCCTTAATCTTAACAAGTGCATCTGTAATGTGTTTGGTAAAGGCAACATGCATGTCACTAGCATCAGGACTTCTAGCAAGCTTTTGCAAGAACATGATCACTTCAGAAATATTGCAACCATCAATATCAAAGTCAAACTTGACATCACTAGTAGTAGGCTCAATAGGCTTAGGCATAGTAGGACTAGGAATAGGGACTACTTGTGGTTTAGTGGTGATGGTGCACACACTATTGTTTCTATCAATTTCAGCTTCCCTTTCCCACTTAGCATGAAGTTGAGCTAACAGCCTAACATTTTCATCAATGGTAACTTGTATGGCATGAGCAGTAGCAAATTTTTTTTCCATAGTTTCAGGTTTAGCAGCCATTTTATTAATCAAGGAAGACTGAGCTTCAGACAAAGAGGATATATTTTTCTCAACAGTTAAAAGCTTTTCCTCTATAGTCTTATTGAAAGTGGTTTGTTTACTAATAAAGTCCTTGAGCATGACTTCAAGTTCAGAGGGGGCACTTCTAGCATTATTGTAAGAGCTTCCATAGGAATTGCCATTATTAGGAGGATAAGGCCTATAATTGTTGTTGCTACCAAAATTATTCTTATAGGCATTGTTGTTGAAATTGTTGTTTCTAATGAAGTTCACATCAACTTGCTCTTCTTGAGTAACCAAAGAGGCTAAAGGAACACTATTAGTATCTAGAGAAGCTTTCCCATTAACAAGCATAGCCATAATAACATCAATCTCTTCACTCAAAGAGGAGGTTTCCTCAACAGAATTTACCTTCTTACCGTGTGGAGCTCTATCAACATGCCATTCAAAGTAGTTAACCTTCATATTATCAAGGAGCCTTGTTGCAGCACCCAAAGTGAGGCCCATGAAAGTACCTCCAGCAGCTGAGTCCAACAGATTTCTTGAGGAGAAGTTCAAACCTGCATAAAAAGTCTGTATAATCATCCAAGCAGTGAGTCCATGAGTAGGGCAATTCTTAACCAAAGATTTCATTCTTTCCCAAGCTGGAGCAACATGGTCACTATCAAGTTGTTTAAATTTCATCATGTCACTTCTCATAGATATAATCTTAGCAGGAGGATAGTACTTTCCAATAAAAGCATCTTTGCACTTAGTCCAAGAATCAATACTATTTTTAGGCAAAGAAAGCAACCATTCTTTAGCTTTTCCCCTCAAGGAGAAATGAAAAAGCCTAAGCTTAATAATATCTCCATCTACATCCTTATACTTCTGCATCTCACAAAGTTCAACAAAGCTATTAAGATGGGCAGCAGGATCATTAGAACCAACACCAGAAAATTGCTCTCTCATCACAAGATTCAACAAAGCAAGCTTAATTTCATAAAAGGTAGCATCAGGAGCAGGTGAAGCAATAGGAGTTCTTAGGAAATCATTGTTGTTGGTGCTAGTGAAGTCGCACAACTTGGTGTTCTCAGCGGAGTTCATTTTGGCAAAGGTGGCCAAGCCAAAAACAGCAGCAGCAGCTAGAGCAGGAACTAATTTTTTTGTGTTTTTGGATAAAGAAAGCAAACTAAACTAGACTAATTTTTTTGGGTTTTTTTGGAAATACGCAAACAAAACCAAGCAAAAGAAACAAAGAAAACTAAAAACAAATTAAAGATAAAGGAAGTGAAGGACTCCCCTAGTGAAGACGTCCTTAGCCTCCCCGGCAACGGCGCCAGACAGACTTGATGGTGCTCGATGTGGCACTTTGTTGGTAACCCCAAGTGTAGGGTGTGAAGAGCAAGCAGCAAGTTTTCCCTCAGTTGAGATCGATGTTATCGAACTAAAAGGAGGAAGGAAACATCACACAGGTGGCACAAACAACGTGGAGACCTGCACAACACAAACTCAAGACTTTGCCCCAACAAACAGTGAGGTTGTCAAGCTCACCGGTTTACTGTAACAAAGGATTAAACATATTGTGTGGAAGGTAATGGTTTGCAGAAGTAAACAAGTAACAGTGGAAGATGTATCAATGGTAAAGATTGGACCGGGGTCCATAGTTCACTAGAGGTGCTCTCCTTAGATAAACAACATGGCATGAAGGGTAAACAAATAACAGCCGGACAATTGACAGGAACTAAGAAAGGCATAACAATGCAATTACTAGTCGGAAAGATCCTATGAGGTTGATTGGGAAATACAAAAAGATACATAGACCGTCATCCAACTTCATCTATGACTAGAAGTCCACCTTCAGGTAATCATCCGAACCCCTCCAGTATTAATTTACAAGCAACAAACAACTGCTTTGAGCAAAATGCGTAAGTTAAACAGTCCACATGTTTCATGAACAAGAGACCATTGTTTTCTCCCTAGTAGCAACATCACATCTACAACCGAAGCGATTATTGTCACTTCCCTTGGAAACTAGAGGCATGAACCCACTATCGAATAAATACCACCTCTTGGAGTCACTAGCAACTACTTGGAAAAGATAGCTACTAACAACGGAGAGCATGCAAGATCACAAACAACACAGACATGATAGAATCATAAAGACAAAACCACTAATCAAACCAACATAATAATCTCAATATCCATCGGATCCCCGCAAACACAACATGCATGATTACAAATAGATTAGATCTTGATGAACGGATCTCACAAGATCTATACATGAAAGCACAAAGGAGGAGATACAACCATCTAGCTACTACATGGACCCATAGTCCAAGGTGGAACTACTCACGCATCATACCGGAGAGAAGGCCTTCAGGATGATCTCCCCTCCGGCAGGGTGCCGGGAAGAACTTCAGATCCCCCCTCCCAGATCTAGGGACGATGGTGGCGGCGGCTATAGACTGTTTCGTGGAGATTTGATTGGGCACTCAGGATTTCTGCATCAGGGGCTTCTTATAGGCGAAGGGGGAGATCGAGGCGACGTCCAGGGTGACCAAACCCTAGCGAGGCGTGGGGTGGGGCCCACCCGCGCCTGGGGTGGATCTGGCCCCTCTGGCCGGCCCATCCGGCTCTCCTCTGGACTTCTTGTTCCCCACGGAAAGTAATTGATTTTGTCCTTTGTCCCGTCCAATTCCGTGAATATTTCTTACTAACTTTTCTGAAACCAAAAACAGCAGAAAACAGGCATCTGACACTGTTGCAACTTGTTAGTAAGTTAGTACCAGAAAACATGTAAAAAGCACCTCAAAGTGTGGACAAGTAAAGCAAAGTAGATACTAAAAAAGCATGGAGCATCAAAAATTATAGATACATTTCCAACGTATCAGCCGGGAACTCCTATCAGATGTGGGTTCTCACGATCGAGAGCCAAGGTGGCAGTGGAAACTCTTGCCATCCACGGGTTCTTGGGCAGTGGGGCCCATTGAGACTCGGACTGGCAGCGAAAACCCTACCTGTCTGCGGGAGGTCCTTGCAGTTAAGCTAGGCGGTAGGTACTACTATTTTGTTTTGTTGGCGGTCAAAATAAGTGTAACAATTAATGTTTCATGCGTTTCTTTTTGTTCAGAGCAATTCTTCTAATGTTTACTTCATGTTGTGTTTGCCTTTATCTAACTATTATGTCGTGTTGTTTGTGTTCCACTATCTGCCTTCTTTTTTTACATCACTCGTCTTCTGCCTTCTTACATCTACTTCTACCTCTTGCTTTCTCTTATCTTTAACAACTCATCTATCTTTATATTCCAGCGACTTAATGTTCTTATTCACTACCCGTGTGATTTTTTATTGCCTAAGCTTTGTATCACGATGCCTACCATTTTTAGTCTTCGGACATGGACGTACGTGCATCATTGCAAACGTTGCTCGGATTCATGCTCAAGATACATTTTTTATACTAAATCTAGAACTATCCATTTGTGCTATACGTGAAAAGGGTTAGGGAATTTATTTTAATACTTACCCTATGACTTTGCCCTTTGTCCTAGGACCTCGTGCTCTGGTGTTGGACAAGATTTGATCCTAGAACCTGCTGCTTTGGTACCAAATTGAATTGCATGCACTAGCCAACTATCTAAAAAGTTTGAACTGATGAAAGGCTGGGCAATTTATTTCAATAATAGGGTGACTTCTACTAGGTTAATTGACATGAAAGTTTGTATTACTAAAAATTCTCCACATATATAGTACCACATTTAAAAATAAATAACTACATGCCTCCTATTCAGAATCTAAGATGTTTTGGCAAACCATTTCAGTTTGCCAAAACGTGTTATATTATAAAATAGAAGAAGTATCATTGATTTCTCTTGGTAAAATCCATCCGTGACAATCAATGATCACATGCGAAAATTCTTTCCTTATAGTCCATTGTGAAAGACACGTGCATTTAGTGTGTTCGTTGTATGGTCTATATGCAAGTGTTTTCTAACAGGTCATTGGTGACCCTAACTACAATCGTGACAGTGATATGTTAATTCACAAGGAGTTTTTCCTCAATAGAAAGAATATGTTCTGGACATGTCTATAAGAGAAACTATCATGTAAGGATCAAACTTTGTTGAAAAAGAATCCGGAAAATGTATTCCACGAGACACATATAACATCATCATCATCAAATATATGTCTCACTGAGTGTTTATTGTACAATATATTGTTACAATCTATGACTTTCAACATACTCTATTTTGCCTGAGAGTTTCAGAAATTTTGATAGAATAGAACTAGTTCAAACTAACCATACAAGGATATTATGATTAACTCAGTCTATTACATAACATATACTTTAATTTATACCATAAAGATGCTTGGCCAACCGTGGTTCAGCTTGCAAAACCAAGCGCTCAGCAAGGGCAAGTCCAGTATAGCTCTCTTCGAGATTTATTTTGTCTATCCCAGAAGGTTTTGTCCAGGTGAATCCCTGCAACATCCTTGCGAATAGCATCATCGTAACAGAAGTTCCAAGTGAAATCCCAGGACAACCCCTCCTTCCGGTGCTAAATGAGAGGAAACGTAGTTCGGGCTCACTTATAGAAACATTGGTATTTGAATCATGATCATTTAGATGCCTCTCAGGTTGAAACTCAAGTGGTTCATTCCAGAACTTGGGGTTTCGACCAAGTCCAACCCTGCTTAGAATGATCTGGCTATCCTTTGGGATCGTGTAGCCAGCAATGACCGTGTCTACCATGGCGACATGGGGTAGGTTAAAAGCATGGTATGGATGGATGCGGAATGCCTCCCGAATGCATGATTTGAGATAATTAAGCTTAGGAATATCTGATTCCTCAACAAGTCTCTCTTTCCCAACAACTCTGTCGAGTTCTTGGATCGCCTTCTGCATGACCTCTGGCTTGTTCATCATCTCAGCAAGTGCCCACTCAACAGAATTGGATGGATTGTCAATTGTTGCGTACATTATTTCCTGCGATCGATGCCCGAAAAAAATAAGCACCAACAACTATTGACATTACTCAAAAAGGAATTTAGTTTCATGTTGAAAAGGATATGAAAATATTTAAGTGGTCTAAATTCCCTTCCGATAGTCGTCTATCGTGAAGGCCTCATAATAACTATTATAAAGGCAGAAGTACTCACCGCAGTTTGTGCTTGGATTTCTTCAATGGATAATAGTGGCCGTCCTGCAGAATCTTCAAGAGAAACGAGGACATCCAGGAAGTCTCTCTTTTCACCTTGCCCATGAAGAGTGGACCGTTGACTGATCCTCTCCTCTATGATGGGATCATGCAACCTATTCAATGTGGTCATGAATTGCTTCACTATCTTCTCATAGCCACCCAAGTTGAGGCCAACAAGTGTCGGGAAGTAATCCAACAAGGAGAAGCTGTAGACATAGTTCACGAGCATGAAGAGGGCGTCGATATGGGCCACCTCGTCACACCTAGGCTCACCGGTCGATGAAGCTGGTGGCTCATTGAAGTATCTCTTGCCGAAGACTAGGCTTCGTATTAAGTTGCCGCAGAAATGCTGTGATACATGGCGCACATCGATAGAGTTACTGCAGGTGTTGTAAATGTACCTGACGAGGTGGCCACTCTCCTCTTCCCGGAGGTAGTGCAATTGTTTCTCCATGGATGGAGTGAGAATCTTGGTTGTGAGCACCCGCTTCATCTTCTTCCATTGCTCACCATATGGAGTGAAGATGGAGCCCTTGTACCCCAAGGTGATTGAACCAGAGGTGAACATGGTGGGCCGGTTGGCAAACACCGCATCATTCTTCTGTAGTAACTCGCGAGCTAACTCTCGGCATGTCACGGCGATGACACGGGTGCTTCCAAGATGGAGGCAAAGGATGTTTGTGCCCATCTCCTTGAAAAGGCTATGAATCCACCGGAACACCGCTGGCTTGTTCCACACAATCTGATGCATGTTACCGATGAAAGGTAATGTGGTTGGCCCCGGGGGCAGCCGGGATACCTCCTCATTGTGTGCTCTTTTATGTTTGAACAAAAGAAGCAGCAAGATTGTGGCCATTGTGACCAGCTGAGTAAGACTTATTTTACCTGCAAAAGAAAAACACAATGTTGCACATGCTATCACCAGTATTAATATGGTTACCCATCCAGAAGATGTTTGAGCAATCATGTTGAATGCCCTAAACTAGTAATGTTGAATGATTTGTGTTCCAAAAAACACTTGCCGATTATCTTCGTTACACCATTATGATATTTATAGGATGAGGGGGTGCAAATGGTATTACATATCTGCATGATCGTACGAAGATATCCGCATGTGTTTATTGAGTTGCTTTGTGCAGACAAGTGGTTACATAAAGGAGCCAATAAGCTGCGTTAGATGGTAGTGGAAGGTAATGACTATGGAGATAGATGTCAATTACTTGCCTGCGCAAAAGAATGTACAAAGGAAGATTGGTGCATAAAATGTACAGTCCTATCGATTTTGACAGCTTTGCTAGGAAGATTGGTGCATATAATTTTTTTATATGTTTCAACTTTTATGTGGCAACTTTTGTTCAACCTTTATAGAGCCCAGTGCCAAGTATTTCACTAGGAGAGCTGCTACACAAGACAATATTTATATGACGTACGTATGATGTGTACCATCCAGCCGTACATACATGTGACAAGAGCACATGAAACCACCTGATTAGCCGTCATACACGAAGTGTCGTCCGCATAGAACGTTCCCTACTCTAAAACTAACCTAGTACGTAGAATCCTATTAGCTGTTATGGGCTGCTATATATAGGACATTTCTTTGCATTTGTGCAGCAATACTAATACTATGAACTCCCTCCGTTTAAAGATATAAGACGTTTTAGAGTTGTGAAGCTAATGTATCTAGATACTTTTTAGTGTATAGGTCCAAGTGAATCTATGCACTAAAAAGAGTTTACATATATTTGCTTCACAAATCTAAAATACCATCTTATATTTTCAAACGGACAGAGTACAACCATTGGATTATGCCAGACTCCTCATAGTTCCGCGCGACTAAAGAAACATGACTCCTCTTTTCATGTCGTGCTTACCGGCCGGCCGGCAGCCTTTAAATTTTTCAATATCCGTGACGAACTGATGACCTCTTTTCGTCGCCATGCTAGAGGTGAGAATCCTCTAATTAATTGTAAGTACTCCAATGTATACAATACTGGCAAGATGTATGGTAAAAGGCTGCCGCCGTCGCCAGTAGTCCAACATGGCTGATCCCAGGTAAGAATCATATCCAGAAGCTGATCATTGATATATTGACTCTCTCCTGCTGCTTCCACTCACGTCGGTGGTTTTGCACAATTGCATGCGCACGTGTGGTTTTATCCCAGCACAATAGTTCATTTACTATCTTTACATTCCTTTCAGGCTTTTGTCCTAGTGCACGCTTCAGCCCTTGTCTTGGAATCCAGTTACTCCCCCACACATGAATGTTTTCCCCTGTACCCACTCGCCAGATTAGACCCTCCTTCAGCAGTTCACGGCCATGCAAAATACTTCTCCATGAGTATGAAGCCGTTTTGGGACAGGTTGCAGTCAAAAAATCCTGGCCCAGGTAGTATCTGGCAGAAGAGAGGTTGGACGTCTGTTTGGCGAGCAGCGCCGGTTGAAATCAGCATAATTCTTTAATCCCATTCCTCCATGTCTCTTGTTTGGGCTTTCCCCCTATCTTAATGAAAAGTCAGTGCTTCTGCCGGTTGCCCAAAAAAAAATTCCTCCATGTCTCTTGGCCTCGCACATCTTATCCCAGCTGAGCCAGTGCACCTTGTTCCTTCCATCGATAGCCCCCCACCAGAAATTAGAGGTGACGGAGCTAAGCTTGGTACACATCTTGCTGGACATCCTGAAGCAGCCCATTGGGTAAGTGGATACAGCCTGTAGCACCACCGACTTTTTCCTTACCCTTCTATGACAGGCCTTTGCCCCTTCCATCCTTGAACTTTGCCGCGAGACCGATCAGTAACGTCCCCTCACATACTAATGCTAGAATCGATGTTTTTTTGGTCAGTACATTTGTTCATCATTACATGCAATGGAGTGCCAGTTGTGTATACCATATTCTATTTTACATGTTGCCCGTTCCAATATGTCAAAGGGGAAATTCTACCTGTTACACATATTTCTAATATTTTTTACTTTTTCAAATATTATTTAAAATCATATATCTAATTTGTCTTAATTACTTGTGAACACTAATTCAAATCATACAACAAAGGACACCACGTGCAGTTTGCTATTTCATATTTACTTTTTAGTAATGGACTTACACCCTTAGGGAAATTATTAAGAGGTAATGTAAGATGAAATATATTATTTGTATTAAAACTACAGTAGAAAGATTAATCTGGTAGAAGATTGCTCTTTTTTTAAATAGTATTCACTTCTTAAATTATCTTGTGAAAAGAAAACACCATAAATTGGAGAGCCAAATTTTCTTGGTGTGCAATGACCACGGGATGTATGAATGCACTCGTGGTACACGATAAAGTGATCAAGTTGCACGCTAAAACGATCAAGTGTTCTTCTCAGTCTTTATGCTCCGCCGCTATAACAGTAGTGTTTATTGTGTTTTTACCGTGATGATTGAGATTGTTGCATTAACTTATACCATGCTGAACATCGAAGAAAAATAAAAATTATGTGTGTAAAATTAGGGTGACGCTTGACTAGATGATTGTTGATTGTTGATCGATGTACACTAATGCGCTCATGACAAGACATATAAGATATATTTAATTTAACACGAGTATCATGAGGCTGTTAAATAATGCAACTGCCTTTGTGGGATATGTACTAGACTTGACTAAAATAGAAAGATGTCTCATTAATCTTAACATTCACAAGTAGTACGTGCTCAACTTTGTGTGATTCTTACCAGACTTAACTAAAATATACGTCACATTTATCTCGATATTTGCAAGTAGTATGCAGTCAGTTGAGCTAGAGAAACCATGCACAACATATTAATTAGTATTTACATATCGCATTCTGATAGGAAGAGTATGATGGACACTTGTTGAACATGGCAGGACTTTCGACATCGTCATCAGAGCAAGTACAATAAGGCCTAATCAGCAGGTTATAGCATATTCCATGTCATCAAAATCCTATGTGAAAGAGAGAGAAGAGAGGAGAGAGAGTGGAGCGGGCTCTTCCTATGTCGCCAGCTGCAGCACAAGCTCCAAGGAGAAGAGGTTTGCATGCAACCACTACTAGTACCAGGTCCAATAGCATGCAAGCATTACATACTTAATTTTTTAATAAAAGTTATCTAACAGCCGGCTTATAGCTAGCACATTGTATGACTATGCCTCTATGCTGATTTTAGATGACATGGCATGACTATAGAGCGGCAGCCGGATCTTTTATTGTTCTTGCTCTCAAGGAGAGCAGCGCGGTCTTCTAGGATATAACCTCGCTGATCGATGTCATAGGGGTCTCGACATAGAGTCCCAAGCCATCTTCGTTGAATTTCTTTGCAGGATCCCGACAATGTCTTCGGGACATGTTTGAGAGCATTCCACCAACAAATGTTGTCTTCCTCAAGGTATTATTTGTATAGATAAACTATCTCATAAAAATTAACATAACTTTGAAAAGTCAGAAATATTTAAACGTGGCTCACTAAATCATCAAACAAATTAATACTACCTCTATTTCGTTGAATAAGGCTTACAAGTTTAGTCAAAAAATGAAAAGTTACTAATTTCGACCAAATACATAGAAAAAAATATTTTATGGGTAATTTGTTGGCATTGATTTGGTATTACAATTGTTCATATTTGTGTCCAAAACATTAGTCAAACTTAAAAGTTGTTGACTTTTGAATAATTTATAAAACTTATCCATTCACTACAGGATGCGCTCTATACGCCAAGGGCCGATAGCCGTCGGTGTAGGCAGGAAAACCGTCCGCGAAAGCTACGCCGACGGCTTCCCTTGATGTATCCCCCTCGGCACAGCTCTCCCCCGGCGGAGCACATGTGGCCGTCGGCGTATGTCCCAGCCCTCGGCGTAGGCAGATGCCGACGGCCAAATCGCGCCCGTAGGCGTAGAGACCTTCGGCAAATGACGACAACGCCGTCACACTACCGGCTAACGGCGCAGCGGGTACGTTGACGGCCTAACCCTTGCCGTACACTGGCCACATGGCAGGCGCTGGCCGCCCCGGGCGTGGACCTGGGCTGACGGCCTGGCCTTCGGCGTAACAATCAACCTATGCCGACAACAACCCCGTCAGTGTACGCTCGCCACGTGGAGCCAGCGGAAGCGACCTGGCCCGGCCCTATGCCGACGGCCTGGCCCTCGATGTTCACCTGGCCATTTGGTCCATGCACCCTCTACGCCGACGGCTAGGCCCAGCCCAGATTTTTTTGTTTCGCGGTTGTATTATTTTATTCCATATTATTTCACAGCAATGTTATCTCATTCAAAGAATCAATATTTCACAACAGTATTCATTCAAACATGGTCATATCATACATCATTCAAACATCTTTCATACATGTATCAACATCATCACACATGCCTACAGCTCTGGAGGAGACGGAGTGGGACCGAGATATCCCTGGGTGGAAAGAGACGACCTCGAGCAAGGGTGGCGTCCACTAGAAGCAGCAGAAGAGCCACTTGGCGAGGGAGTAGGAGAAACGCCCTCTGAAGAACCACCGGCAGAATGACGAGGAGAAGGATCATTATCATGAAGCAGTATGATCTGGTACCCATCCGCCAAGGCATTCCCAAATTGCTAGTTCCCAGAACATCCCGTTCCCTACATGTTGCCTACATGTTAGCAACTTGTGAGGCAAAGGATAGCGATAACCAGAGGGTTAGCAAAGAACTTACCGATGTCGATGCATAGTATGTCCTAGCAAAACTGTCCCTCAGTGGCATGCATGACGGCTGCCCTGGCATGGGACGCACATGCCCTAAATCCTTAGTTTGTCCATTTTGAATATTCACGAACATCGCATGCAAGATAATTTAGATGTTAGGCTGTAATACATCAAACTAGGGGAAGTGGGACTTGTATCTTTTGTAAAAATAAAGGTTCAAACTTACATTTACGTATTGCATGTAGGCCGTATTCACTGCCTGATACTACCGAAAGGCCACCTGATATTCATCATGAGTGGCATAGTAGGCCTCTTCGAACTCAGGCTACAATTTCAAATACAAGGAATCTCGTTAGCAGCCATGCAGGAACAAAAGTCATAAAGATGATAAAAATGAGTAAAACATACATCATCTATGGAGGTGGATCGACGAGGCTGGCCACGAGGCGGGATAGGAGGGCCATCAGTGGGGTGAGTAGCCTTGAGACGCATGAAGCTCGTGGTAAGGGTAGGCTTGACCTTTTCATTTAGAATCTTGAGGCATCCATGTTGCAATCTGTGCCCCGACAAGACCAACGACTCCTCGTCGGTCTCTGCGTGAATGGGGTCAACCACATACAAGTGATGAGCCTTCACCATCGTGGTGTAGGACCCCAAGTCTTTCTGGGCATTCCGAAGTACACGAGGAGAGAGGGATGAGGTTGCAAGAGCTCAGGCTTCTTTCGCCGCATAATCTCATAGACGACAACATCATGAATCACCTCCTTGGGTTGTTCCTCGGCCACCTGCATCGAGAAAAGAAATGTTATGCGTATGAAGTGCGAACATGACGAGAAATAAATGTAGGTCGTTCCATGTATATACATACCACCTTCCCCTTGAAGCAGTCAAAGTTGCGGCTTCCCGCGCAGTGTGTTCCACCATCACCTCGGTTCTTCGTGTTCAACCTCGACAAGGCTGTAAACTCTTCGTCTTCTCTGAGCCCTCTCATCCTAACCAGCTCCTCCCATGTGTATCGATGTGTATCAGGCCAATCGGAGACAACCTGAAAATGCAATACTCAACTCCATATAATGAAATGGCAACTTAGCAGCAATCTAGAATCTCATTGACATTTTACTCACCGACATGTACTCTTCCGGTGTCATCAAGTACTCAGGATTAGGCCTCTTACCGCAATGTATTCCTTCCTGATCCTAACGCCCCTGTCAGCTCAGAAGTGACTAGCGGCCGTGACCTTCTGGTTGTACCATACCTGTGGTGTCAACTTCACACAAGCCCCAAGCAAAGTCATGTTCGCCTTCTCCTATTCCTCCTCATTCACACGATAAAATCACTTCAATAATGCATAAAAACAATTGTGAGAGTTATGAGTCAGCACGATGGGGTCATCAGTCTAAGATTGTTTACCTTACACCCTTTGCTTAAAGCAGTTGACTGTTGCTTGCAACTTAATACTGGTGGCGGTTCGGATGATAACTGATGATGCTCGACGAGGCACTTCGTTGGTAAACCCAAGTGCAGGGTGTGTGAAGAGCAAGCAGCAAGTTTTCCCTCAGTTGAGACCGAGGTTATCGAACCAGAAGGAGGAAGGAAACGTCACACAGGTGTTGCAAACAACCTGGAGACCTGCACAACACAAACTCAAGACTTTGCCCCAACGAATCAGTGAGGTTGTCAAGCTCACCGGTTTGCTGTAACAAAGGATTAAACGTATGGTGTGGAAGGTAATGGTTTGCAGCAAGTAACAAGTAACAGTGGAAGATGTATCAATGATAAATATTGGACCGGGGTCCATAGTTCACTAGAGGTGCTGTCCTTAGATAAACAACATGGCATGAAGGGTAAACAAATTACAACGGGGCAACTGACAGGAACTGAGCAATGCATAACAATGCAATTACTAGACAGAAAGATCCTATGAGGTTGATTGGGCAATACAACAATATACATAGACCGCCATCCAACTGCATCTATGACTAGAAGTCCACCTTTAGGTTATCATCCGAACCCCTTCCAGTATTAAGTTGCAAGCAACAGATAACTGCTTTAAGCAAAGTGTGTAAGGTAAACAGCCCACATGTTCCATGAACAAGAGACTGTTGTTTTCTCCCTAGTAGCAACAACACATCTACAACCGAAGAGATTATTGTCACTTCCCTTGGAAACTAGAGGCATGAACCCACTATCGAGCATAAATACTCCCTCTTGGAGTCACTAGCAGCTACGTGGCCAAGATAACCACTAGCAACAGAGAGCATGCAAGATCACAAACAACACATACATGATAGAATCATAAAGATAAAACCATTAATCAAACCAACATAATAATCTCAATATCCATCAGATCCCCGCAAACACAACATGCATGGTTACAAATATATTAGATCTTGATCATGAACGGAGCTCACAAGATCTATACATGAAAGCACAAAGGAGGAGATACAACCACCTAGCTACTACATGGACCCATAGTCCAAGGTGGAACTACTCACGAATCATAGCGGAGAGAAGGCCTCCGGGATGATCTCCCCTCAGGCAGGGTGTCGGGAAGAACTTCAAATCCCCCCGATCTAGGGACAATGGTGGCGGCGGCTACAGATGGTTTCGTGGATTTCTAATCGGGTACTCAGGGTTTCTGTATAGGGGCTTCTTATAGGCGAAGGGGTGAGACCGGGAGGCAGCCAGGGTACCCAAACCCTAGCCAGGCGCGAGGCTGGGTCCACCCACGCCTATGGTGGGTCTGGCCCACCTGGCTGGCCTACCGGGCTCCCCTCTAGACTTGTTGTTCCCCACGGAAAGTTATTGACTTTGTCCTTCGTCCCGTCCAATTCCTAGAATATTTCTTTACTAACTTTTCTGAAACCAGAAACAGCAGAAAACAAGCATCTGGTACTGTTGCAACTTGTTAATAGGTTAGTTCTAGAAAACATGTAAAAATCACCTTAAAGTGTGGACAAGTAAAGCAAAGTAGATACTAAACAAGCATGGAGCATAAAAAATTATAGATACGTTTCCAACGTATCAGCATCCCCAAGCTTAACTCCTGCTAGTCCTCGAGTAGGTAAGTGATAAAAGAATAATTTTTGAGGTGAGATGCACCATCAAAACCAATACCAAACCATTTGCAAGCATTGAAAGCTGGGATCAAAGAACTCTAAACATGTGCATGAAATATGGAGTTCTAACAATAGGACATAGTAACTATGCATGCAACATGAAAGGCTACAAACAAATATCATGAATAACATGCGTTGAAAAACGTTTGTTTGTTCCACATACAGAAAACATGGCATAGTGTCATTTAGCTTGTCCCCCATAGAGTAGCAAATAGATGCATAGGACACCTTCAAAGTTCACAAGGGTGACTAGAAACAAGTAGCACAAGAACAAGTAATATCACAATATGCATCAAATAATAAGCTTTGGAACACTGCACAGAGAATGACAACTATGCTCTCTTAATGGTGTCTAAAGGTAGAAGGTGAAGACTCAATAGTAGTGGAAGAAAATCCTTTTATAAAGGAAGCAGTGATTTCAAGTTTCAAAAAGAGCTTCCAAAAATTATGGTACTTGTTAGCTTTTATCCCTCATTGCCCCTATCATAAGCATCTTGAAGTGGTTAAGGTTAAAGTGGCAAAGATGGAGTATATGCTTGACGAAGTATAAGTGGGCAATCTCAAGTCCCTTGAATACGAGGGCCACACCTCATGCATACTCAACTTTGGGCCCAGGTAAGTTCTTGGCATTGTAAGTATTTGCATATCATTGAGAACCGCCAACAGGGTACCCCTTGCACATGGTACAGGAGCTTTCCCATAACCAAAATGACAAGGCAAGCAGACAATGAGCATCTCAGCAATTCTTCTTATGTACCATGGGAATATGGTGCTTTTTTCTCTCTTTCCTCTTTTCTCAATGTGTCTCTTTTTTATAAGAAGAATGCTTCATAGATGTTATGATGGTGATGCTGCAAGTTTCCACCATGATTAGGCATGGCTTAGGCTAGCGTCCCATGCATTTCTCTAACACAGGATACAAACTCCATGGACTTACAAGTTCCCTCTTTATTTCACACCGCTGACATCCATACACAAAAGAACATGATATGAACTGAATACAACAAGGTACAAGTGCAATGTTGAAAATGTTCCCCGTGACAGCACGGTTCTGCTAATTCCAACTTATAAGTGCAAGCATATACAACAAAGTTGTCACAATGGTTCAAGTTTATTAGGGGCAAAGAATAAAGTGTGCCATCAAGTTCGTGAGGGCTTTAATCACTAAGTTTTCACATAACAAAATAGTTTTTAATTGGAAGATAGATGAAAACAAGAATATACCTTAGAATGGTGTAACACACCATGCATAGGAGTTTATAGTGGACAATTTGGAATAACTTGGTTTCTTGGGAGTTGGAAGCATGAGTAGAACTTAATCATACAAGTGGAGCCTAGCAAAAGACTGGGAGCAACCAACTAAGAGAGCAATAATGCCCATAATTATGCAATGCAACAAAGCAAACTAATCAAAGCAAAGAGTGGTACTACAAGTCAAGGACTAAATGATCATAGAGGCTAATGGTGACTTTTCATTGTCATAACATGGTGTGAGCATGTGCCAAGTCAACCCAAGCAAAACATCAAAGGAGAATACCACAATACTATGCTTTTGCATGCTAAAACAACGCATAACTTCTTCAAGGCACGGTAAAGTATCCCAATTGTTTGGAACAAGACATGATACGGCAATAATCACTAAGCATAATGCTAAAACAACACCTATCATGTCATGCTAAAGTCTAAGTCACAGTCTATGTAAGCTCCTCTTGCACTTCAAGCAAGAACTTACTACTCCTTTCTAAATACCAAGCAAACTTATTTGCAAAACAACACAGAGAGAACGGGGGTCCAAACTACTAAAGCAAACTAAAGAATCTAATCAAAGCAAACAAAAAATAAGACGCTCCATGTCGTAGTTTTTTCGACAGGTATGCGATAGGGGTATCCCAACGGCGAGTTTAGAGACATGGGGGGAAGACAGAGAGAGTCCGGGTCGGCGTGACAAGTTTACCCAGGTTCAGATCTCACGACGGTGGCGAGATCCTACTCCTGCTATAAATCACTATAATGGCAATACGCCGAGTTATAGGATTGAGGGTTCGTTGTGTGCGAGTTGTGCTATGCACTTGGTGTTCTCTTCTGTTGTGCCCTAAAGGCTCTCGTAGGCCGGTTTATAAGAGCGCCAGGACCTAGGGTTACATGGAGAGTCCCAGCCGGATACGGTTACAGAGTCCTAGACTAACACTAACTAGTATTCGTGTCCTCCAAGGCTTCGGCTTCTATCCATGCTGGACCTCCATCTTGTCTATCACCAACTGGGCCGCCCGGTTATGCCATAGGCCTAACCACCAATGGTGGGCCACCCGGGCTTGCCGGTATGAGACTATGTCGTAGGTATACCCATTTGGTATATCCACAACAGTAGCCCCTGGAGTTCTTCAAGATCCTCGCGTTCCTCCGTCTAGCTTTGAGCGTAAGTATCACGTCGTCTTCAATTTGTAGGCGTGCTTCGTGAAGAATCTTGGAGAGATCCCATATCATATTCTCATCTGACTAAGCCTAGCCAGAGAGTTGCTTGTATGCTTCTGCGAACGAATCCAAGGCGGAGAATTCTAACGAATTGTTAGAGATTCTGCCAAGCTCTAGGAATGCTTAAATATCATCATCCATGCTGGATGGTATGCAAGCCGGAAAAAATCACGGCTACTGGGCCACGGTCGTAAAGGCTGTCAAACTACCGACTTAGAGCTAGCAAAGTCACAGATATAAGAGCTTGCCGAATTAAGGTCTTAGAGCCTCTCATATCACGGACGTTTAGGCCATCGAGCCATGTAATCCAGTGATACTTCCGTGAAGGCAAAGTTGATGTCGAGCCCCCGAGTTTCTCTAGACGTATTTTTCACCGTCTTGAAAGTTTCTTGACATAACCATACGTAGCCCCCGAGCATTGAGTCGGCTTCGTTGAAGGCGGCTTGATGCTCAAAAGAACATGCATAATTGTACATCAAACGATTGTAGCCCCCGAGCGCCAAGTCGGAGTTTCAAAAGAAAATCGTCTTAGTGCTCTAAGAGTAGCTTCGGCAAAAATGTGAACAGTCACTGGTGGAAAAAGGGCCTCCAGTCCCGGGCCGCAACTGGCTCTAGTCCCGGTTTTGGGCTAGGGACTGCGAAAATGGGACTAGAGGCCCCCCCTCTAGTCCCGGCTCGCTACAGCCCACGACTGATAACAACCACGTGGCTGTTTCAGCGCCGCGGGGGGCGGAAACCCTCTAGTCCCGGACCGTAACACCACCCTGGACTATAAGGTTTCTTGCCGTGGCAGAGAATTGTGTGTTTCTCTGCCGCGGCAGAGATTGTGTATTTCCTTTTTTTTTGCCATTTCGTTCCTTTTTCGTTTTGTGTTTCACTATAATTTAAACATATATTTCAGTATACATATTATACGCTACTACATACACACTACACGTCGATGCATTTATATAATTAATCGATCCCTTGCAAGCATACATATAATCAATCATATCAAAAGGAAGAAATGTTTTGAAATTACATGATCATTGATGAATATATATATCATATCAGCTACATGGAGATGACTAAGGCAAATCGAGTTCCACGTCATCCGCGTAATGCTCTCCATGTACATCAAGGACTTCCTTCATCATAAATCCCGTCAGCTCCTCTTGAATTGCTCTTATGCGTTGGTCTGGCTCTAGTTTGTCCCGCAAATCATAAATATAATGTGAGTCAACTTTCCGCTCACTGGTCAACTCGCGGATGTACTCGCAGACGTAGTATCCACATAAATGAGTTCTCGGTGGCTGCTGTAAACTCTTCGCCATTTTATAAGTTAGCTCCTCTTTGAATGGACCTGGTATTTGCTGTCTGAACCGTGTCCAACACCTGCTCGGCAAAGAAAATGAACAAAGGAGTTATTAGTTACTTGATATCAGGAAATGAATGAAAGAGGACGATATAATGCGATAATGATTGAAATTACTTATGGAGCATTGTTTTCATGTCGCTCCACTGCTCTTGGTCCCAACTTATTAATGAGTCGTGGACTTCAACTAGGGACTTGTCAACTTGAATGTTTAGCAAGATCCAGTGGAATCTGCGGACATTTACATAAGCATACATGCATAGCTCATCCAGTAAGCAAAAATAAAATGTGTACAAGATATAAACACTCACTTGAAGTTGTAAGGAAATAGTATTTACTTAACAAAATTATTCTCGGATAAGAACCTGCACAGGTCTTCCTCCATGTCCTTGGGGTGATTCTTTAACGTATATTCATTAATGATATATGGGTCAATGAACCCAACGTCGTATCTTCTAGCTCTTTTGCATTCAAGCATCTTCATTCTGCAGAATATAATATCATCATACAAAAGGATATATAGTTAGGATAATATATTAAATGCAATGAACGAGCTAAGCTACAAACTTAATTATAGAAATAAATAACTTACAGACAGTGGCAACCAATGATAGATTTGTCAAGGGCGCGCTGGTTGTATAACTGAAACAGTTCGGTCATTTGAACCTGTATCGAGTATGGTTTGAAGTGAAGCTCCATTCTAACGTCCACCGGAAACCAATCTTTCTGATGCTTTTTTTCTACTTGCGACATGTACCATTCGTGCAGATTTCGCATATGTGTGGATAGACGCGCGAGCTCCTCATTACTGACTAGAGTCTCCCCTTGGACATACTGCCGTACTATCTGACCCACTAGCGTATCTTCATAGCCTAAAATGACCAAGAGACATATTTGCTTCGTTAGCAAGTGCTTTGGCCTGCGATACAGTGATTCCCATAAGTGCAGCATTATTACGGGCTCTAGGGTCCATTATTTGCATGTAAAAATCCATTTTAGCTCTAAAGGCCTTGTCGAGGTCTGAAATGACTTTGAGCGGGGCGACCGATTGATTCTTCTGTGCTCCGAGCTGGGCAACTTGCTTCCCGCTTTTTGCACTTGTGGTTTTTTTCTTCTGTGCTTGCTTAATAATCTCCCGGTCATAGTCTGATTCCAGATTCATCGATATCTCGGCTGGTTGCTCAAGAAAGGACTTAGCCCACCTTTTGGTTTTTTCATTATATACCGGCTTTGGCTCAGGCTTTTTGGGTGAAAAATGCGCCTTAACTTGGGCAGCCACATCCGCGTTAGTTTCCTCATCAGTCTTGTCATAAGGTCTCTTTGGAAGAGCTGGCGGGATATCGACTATCTTCGGCGTTTGACCTTTCTTCGATGTGGGGCGCGGGGGACCGTCGAACTTCCGTTTCTTCGACGAGGTAGTAGTATTACACGGAGGCGGAGACGGAGATCGAGTATTGCACGGAGGCGGAGATCGAGTTGATGTACTCCTGCTGCGGCGATCGTCAGCGGGGCGGGGTGGACTTGGAGGTTGGCGATAATCGGGTTGGGGTGGACTTGGAGGTTGACGATATTTGATGCGGGGTGGACTTGGATTCCTTGGAGTCGGTGGCCTTGGCGCCGAGCCTGGAAACTTGATGTACTTCTTATTCCATAGAATGATGTTGCGCTTGACATCTCCTAGTTTCGTAAGGCCTTCAGACGTAGCGAACTCCACTATGTCATCCACCATGACACAAGCATAGCCTGGTGGAATCGGAAGTGAATGGTGGAGTGCTCCAGGTAGACAAGGTAAAGCAGTGCCGATCCCCACCTTGAAGGACAGGTTGTTCATTGGCTGATGTAGCTCACATTGTGCCACATCTCTAACATCATCCACGGATAGTGAGGAGCCGGTGCATCATCCAGCAGTATTTGATCATCAGCTCGGACCTCCGTGGAAGCCACGCTGCTTCTCCGCTGGCTAAGATCCAATGCAGGATCATCAGCCAGCGGGTGAGTTGACGATGGCGGCCTTTGGCTAATTTCCTGCATGAGGTTCTTCAGATCAGCTAGGTCCTGCTCTACCCTGGAGCTCCGTTCTGCCTCCTGGTCCTTCTTTCTCTGACGGATTCTGTAACTGGCATCGTACTGAGGAAACCCTTTCTTCCACGAGACATTGGCGCCTTTGCCAGGTGTTCGTCCTCCCTTTTTCAGGATTCCCTAGGGCGCGTGTCAGCTCGTCGTTCTCTCTCTCGGGATGGAACAATCCCAATTGAGCATCGTTCATTGCTTTAATAAGGTCTTGGGAGGGTTTTAGAATTTTCTCTTGAAATAATGTCTTCCATGTTTCTGGGTCCAAGGATCCCGTGTCTGCATTCAGTGCTTTGACCTCTCGGGCCATCCATCTGTACCAGGAGTGACGCCTCTAGCCCTCCTTTTCTTCTCCATAGTTTCCCACTTAGGGACGGCACTCTTGTAGCCACCTGTCCCCATTTTATGATGGTATTTGTTGTTGGCAGCATTTAACGCGTTCTTTGCCGACTTTGCCTTTGCTTTATCAGATTGCTTGTACTGTACAAAATCGGGCCACTGTTCTCTCAACTTCTCGTTTACTCATTTGAAGTCTGGAGTTTTTTTTTTCGCGACATATTTCACGTATAAACTTTTCTTGTGGTTCCGGTACAGTTCAGCCATCTTGCTCAGTGCCCGCTCCTTGACTTTCGCTCTATTTTCAAGCCCATCTGGCCTTGGGGTAATACCATCTACCTCAAATTCCTCATACTCTGGAGGTAGTATGAAATGCGCTATGAGCTTCTGCCAAAGGTCATCTTAGGCATCATCGGTGACATAGTTGTTGGATTCTTCACCGGGTTTCTTTGACTTATTCCATTCTTGGATGGTGATCGGCAGGTTGTCCCTAACAAGCACCTCGCATTGATTTGTAAACATCCTCCGGTGCTTCTCCGGAGCAATCGGTTCACCATCATCATCTATTTCTTCAATGGTGAACCTCTGATTACCATCCAACTTTTTGTTCGGCCCTCGTTTCATTCGAGCTGTCGATTGCTTCGATCCAGTGGGCTCAAAGAAGAAGAGAGAGTGATTAATATATATCTAGATCAGTTAATGAATAGAGGTAACACGAGACTTTATATATATATATATATACCTCGCCGGATCCTGGCGAGGGGCCATCATTATTGTTGTTATTTGTCTGCCCTTCGTCCATCTGGTCTTCCCCTTGGTACATTAGGTTTTCCTCTAGTCCATCACCGGATGGATTCAGATATGAGGATATCTCTTCCTCGAGCAAAATATCTTCGCCGGTAGTAATATTAAGAGGAATTTCACCTCTTATCATGCCCTGAAGAAAACCTTCACCGATGCGACCAGGATCTTCGGATGGATCCATGACTTAATTATCTATAACAAAAAGAGCGTTAAACGGGTTAGAAAAAACAATAATACTAATAACTAAAACAATATAATCCTAATTATAATAATCCTAATATTATTTGTGCTAAAACAATAATCATAATAACTAAAACAAAAAAATAACCCTAATAAAACAATAAATAAAACAATATAATCCTAATAAATAAAACAAAAAATAACTAAAACAATAATCCTAATCCTAATTCTAATATTTTAATTAAAACAATAATCCTAATACTAAAACAAAAACCCTAATATAAAAAAAACTATAACAAAAAACCCTAATAAACCTAATTATAATAATCCTAATACTAATCCTAATAACTAAAACAATAAATAATCCTAAAAACTATAAAAAACTATAGAAAAAAATAGAACAAGAAACTATAAAAAAACTATAAAAAGTACTAACATTTCCTAATAATATAATAATAATATAAATACTAACATTTATATAAAACCTAAATATTACTAATAATAATAATAAATATTACTACAAAAACCTAAATATACTACTAATTAATACTAGACTAATTATATAAAAAACCTAACTATATAATTAAATAACCACCTCCCATGAGGTGGCGGCGCAGAACAACGACACGGCGGGCGCACGGACGCAGACCCACGCTGCGACACGCGGCGTGGCACAGACCCTCGGTGGGCGAGGCGGCGGCTCGGCTGCAGACGAGGGCGGCGGAGATTTAGGCGGCGAGAATCGGCGGCGGGCAAGACCTCCCTGTTCTCTGCGTCGATGGCGCCTCGTCTTCGTCTTCGTCGTGCTAAGTGTTGGCTCGGTGCGCCAGGGACGAGCGCGCGTATATAAAGGGTCAACCCTTTAGTTTCGGGCTAAGCCACGGGACGGGACTAACGAGTCTTTAGTCCCGGGTCGTGGCTTAAGCCGCGACTAAAGACCCCCCTTTAGTCACGGGTTAAGCCACGGCCCCGGACTAAAGGGGTTTTTCGGCCGCTTCATTTTCGCGCGTGCAGGCATCCTTTAGTCCCGGGTCCAGCCACGACGCGCGACTAAATGTTTTTTTTGTAAATTTTCTTTTTTTAATTCAAAATTAATATAAAAACTTTGGAAAATCATATCTTTTATTGTAATAATCCAAATAAAACAAATAATATGTCTATTATTATCAGAAAAATATAAAAAATCTTAATATAATATCCATTTATCTGTTTGCATCATTTATAAATTATTTCATTTGTAAATTTTCTTTTTTTAATTCAAATCAAATATAAAAACTTTAGAAAATCATATCTTTTAGTGTAATAATCCAAATAATATGTCTATTATTATCAGAAAAATATAAAGAATCTTAATATAATATCCATTTATCTGTTTGCATCATTTATAAATTATTTCAGTTGTAAATTTTCTTTTTTTAATTCAAATCAAATATAAAAACTTTGGAAAATCATATATTTTATTGTAATAATCCAAATAAAACAAATAATATGTCTATTATTATGAGAAAAATTTAAAGAATCTTAATTTAATATCAATTTATCTGTTTGCAACATTTATAAATCATTTCATTTGTAAATTTTCTTTTTTTAATTCAAATCAAATATAAAAACTTTGGAAAATCATATCTTTTATTGTAATAATCCAAATAAAACAAATAATATGTCTATTATTATCAGAAAATATAAAAAATCTTAATATAATATCCATTTATCTATTTGCATCATTTATAAATTATTTCATTTGTTAATTTTCTTTTTTTAATTCAAATCAAGTATAAAAACTTTGGAAAATCATATCTTTTATGGGAATAATCCAAATAAAACAAATAATATGTCTATTATTATCAGAAAAATATAAATAATCTTAATATAATATCCATTTAGTCCCGATTGTAGTCACAAACCGGGACTAAAGATATTTCCCGCCATTTCCCACCGCTTCCCGCCAAGTTTTCCCGCCCTTTCCTTTCTACGAGAGCTTTTAGTCCCGGATGTTGTCACTAACCGGGACTAAAGATATTTCCCGCCATTTTCCAAAGCTTCACGCCAAGTTTTCCCGCCCTTTCCCTCTATATTTAGGGCGATCGCGCCATGGCTATCCACACATCCACACCTTCCTCTCTTAGAACAATGTACAACGCCTACTGGGCCATTCTGACCCTCGAGGAGGCCGAGGCGCTGTGCGCCTCCAACTACCCTTGTCCGCCGGGCTACCGGCCGCCCGCCGGCTGGATGTTGAGCGCTGGAGGGGTTCCTGTCCCTCCTGTCCCTCAAGGTTTGGCATGCCAGGCGGCCATCACAAACCACTTCTACCACGAGCTCACGCCGGAGCAGCGGATGGATCCCTAGTGAGATCCCAACAACTACGACACCTGGAATGCCTTCTTCGCTAATAGGCGGGAAAGGGAGCTCGCCAGGTACGAGGGTGATGGCCCGCCCCTAGTGAAAAACAACGAAGCCGGTCGTCGTCTGTGGTGGGCGAACCGTACTATCATCGGAGTGATGCGCTACATCGCCGGGGGAGACCATCCTCGCCTGCGGTGCCCACGAGTCCACCCGCCACAGAGCCACAAAAAGGCCCCACACCGGCCCGGCGGTAGCAGCATCGTTCAGAGACCCTCCTCGCCCGCCGTGAATCCGAGGCTGGAATGGCCCCTGGTATATGCCATGGATGGGCTGAGGATCCCCAGAGTGGCAGGTGACGATGACGATGATGATGACGATGTCGTGCGGGTTGTACCTTGTCCTGGATGGTGTCACCAACCGGGACTAAAGATGAACCTTTAGTCCCGGTTGGAGACACCAACCGGGACAAAACATGAGTCAGCACTAATAATAGGGGTGAGTGTCGACATTATGTCGTGAGTGTCGACATTATGCCGAGCTGCTTGTACTATAAATAGGCATCCTTGTGAGTCCAGTCCTCCAGCCAGTTTGAGGCATCTCCAAGATGGTTTTCGAGAGAAGGGACACCACTACGGCCAGTTTCAAGGAGATGCCACCGAAGCCCAATCCTCCGGCATCTCCGAGAAACTGGTCATAGAGGCACTCCCTAATATGTGAAATTAGTTAGCTCCCAGGCGTATTGATCTAATTGGAGAAGTTACAAGCTGCAAGATGGTTTTCGAGAGCAGGGACACCACTACGGCCAGTTCGGAGATGCCACGAGCCTGGGCCTCAAGATCTCCAAGAAACTGGTCATAGAGGCACTCCCTAATATGTGACCTCACACGTTTGGAGATCAGATCTTAATGGTAAGTATGAATCGGGACTAAAGGCCCTCCGTTAGTCCCGGTCCAGCCACAAAACGGGACTAACACACTCAAGATTGTTTGAAGACAACACTATAAAAATGGACACATGGAGCATCTTCACTCATAAAATGTTACAATTATTACATATCATTTCTTTGCGTGTGTTCCTTTCTGATCCCGTTGTATCCATGGAGCATCTTCATTCATTAACATGATGCTTGGGTCATCCTTCACCGCGAAGGGCGGAATTTCATGAAACTTATCACAATCTTCTGACATGTATGTCTTGTCCTACACTCCCACGATGTTTCTTTTTCCTAAAAGAACTATGTGGCACTTTGGCTCATCGTCTGATGTATTCTTTTTCTTATTTTTCTTTTTCTAGGTTTGGTAGACATATCCTTCACATAGAAAACCCGAGCCACATCATTGGCTAGGACGAATGGTTCGTCTAAGTACCCAAGATTGTTGAGATCCAACGATGTCATTCCGTATTTCTTGTCTACCTCAACCCCTCCTCCTGTCAGCTTGACCCATTTGCACCGAAACAAGGGGACCTTAAAAGTAGGTCCATAGTCAAGTTCCCATATCTCCTCTATGGAACCGTAATATGTGGTCTTTGACCCATTGTTGTCTGTTGCATCAAAGTGGACACCACTGTTTTGGTTGGTGCTCTTT
This sequence comes from Avena insularis, assembly GCA_023614405.1. NCBI lineage: Eukaryota > Viridiplantae > Streptophyta > Magnoliopsida > Poales > Poaceae > Avena > Avena insularis. Next base: position 401,715,263 of record CM042691.1, on the reverse strand, counting down.
TTATCTTGGGCTATCGTGTAAAACGTATACCCATTTATCTCGTACCCTTGGAAAGTCGATATAGTCGAAGATGGTGACCTAGACAACAAGTATAGCTTATCTCCAAGAGTTGTTTTTTATGAGATGTTGCAACCAACCGCCGAAACTCTTCATGTGTTCATCTCTAATCCAAGAGTCATGCTTTCCAGGGTTGTTGGAGCGTAAGATTATCTTCTGAGAGATTGCATTGAGAAATGCACATAGCTTCACAATGGGTACTCGAACATTATCTGGTAGAAGCCCCCTTAATGCAATCGGAAGCATTTGCGTCATAACCACGTGGCAGTCATGAGACTTTAGGTTTTGGAACTTTTTTCTGCCATATTTATTATTCCCTTTATATTCGACGAGAAGCCAGACGGGACCTTAATACTGCTTAGGCATTCAAAAAATATTTCCTTCTCTTGTTTGGTAAGAGCGTAGCTGGCATGACCTTGAAACCATTCTGGATGCAGGCCATCTGAGTCTTTCATACGTTGATGGTCCTTTCGTGCTTCCAGTGTATCTTTTGTCTTCCCATACACGCCCAAGAAGCCTAGCAGGTTCACGCAAAGATTCTTCGTCACATGCATCACATCGATTGCAGAGCGGACCTCTAAGAATTTCCAATATGGTAGCTCCCAAAATATAGATTTCTTCTTCCACATGGGTGCGTGTCCTGCAGCGTCCTTCGGAATAGATTTTCCTCCAGGACCCTTTCCAAAGGTTACCATTTGATCCAAATCTTTGACCATATCAAATATATCAGCACTAGTACGCTCCTTAGGCTTCGTCAGGTGACATGCCAGACCGTTGAAATGCTTGCCTTTCTTTCTTAAGGGATGCTTGGCCAAAAGAAATCGACGATGCTCATTGTATACATTCTTCTTACAATGTTCTAAATATATACTTTCAGTCTCATCTAAACAGTGTGTGCATGCATTGTATCTCTTGTTTGACTGTCTTGAAAGGTTACTAAGAGCAGGCCAATCATTGATTGTTACGAAAAGCAATGATCGGAGGTTAAATTCTTCCTTCTTGTGCTCATCCCACACGCGTATCCCGGGTTCTTCCACTAATGGCCTTAGGTACACGTCAATGTCGTTGCCGGGTTGCTTCGGACCTTGGATCAACACTGGCATCATAATGAACTTCCGTTTCATGCACAACCAAGGAGGAAGGTTATAGATGCATAGAGTCACGGGCCAGTCGTGGATCGAGCTCTGCTCCCCAAAGGGATTCATGCCATCTGTACTTAGACGAAACCTTAAACTCCTTGCGTCATCTGCAAAGTCCGGGTACTTTCTATCGATTTTTCTCCATTGCGACCCATCAGCGGGGTGTCTCAACATCCCGTCTGACTTACGTTCCTCTTTATGCCATCGCAACAACTTGGCGTGCTCTTTGTTTTTGAATAAGCGTTTCAACCGTGGTATTATAGGAGCATACCACATCACCTTGGCAGGAACCCTCTTCCGGGGGGGTCACCCTCAACGTCACCAGGGTCATCTCGTCTAATCTTATACGGAAGTGAAGTGCATACCGGGCATGCACCCAAATTCTCATACTCCTCACCGCGGTAGAGGATGCAGTCATTAGGGCATGCATGTATCTTCTGAACCTCTAAACCTAGAGGGCAGATAACCTTTTTTGCTTCGTACATACTGGAGGGCAATACGTTATCTTTTGGAAGCATATTCTTCATCATTTTCAGCAACTTTTCAAATGAGGAGTCAGTTATAGCACACTCAGCTATCCATCGCCGCAATTCCAGTGTGCTGCCCAGATTTTTAAGACCATTTTCGCAATTTGGGTACAACAACTTTTTATGATCCTCTAACATGTGATTGAAGTTCTCCCTATCCTTTTCAGTTTCACAATCTCTTCGTGCATCAGCAATGGTCCGACCAAGATCATCAGCGGGTTCATCATGTGTCTCTTCTTCATCCTCCCCTTCAGCATCCCCCATGGAAGTATCTCCGTACTCAGGGAAACCATGATAGTTGTCATCCTCCTCCTCTTCTTCATTGTCTTCCATTATAACCTCTCTCTCCATGCTTGGTCCAACAATTATAACTGGGCATGAAGCCGAACTTCAACAGGTGGCTGTGAAGGGTTTTTGAGTTAGAGTAATCCTTCTGATTCCTACATCCATTATATGGACAGAATACAAAACCATTGCGCTTGTTTACATCAGCAACACGGATGAATTCATGCACGCCATTAATGAACTCGCCAGAGCGTCGGTCAGTATTGTACATCCATTCCCGGACCATATGCATTATAGTATAAGTATATCAAAAACCATTACACAACATGATAAAATTATTACAAGTTATATTGAGAGCTTCTAGAGCATTAATTTGGAATTTTGAAAAATTTACATGCACCAATTTGTGAATTGGAGAAAACAATCAACATGATAAATGTGGAGTTTTTTATTATTGTTCTATCAGTGAAAACCTCATTCCATTCTAAGCTCTGAAACTCTAAAATTACACATTTCAATTTTTAGTAACTATGTGCCTAATCAAAATTTGTTACATATATATCAAAGTCCTTCTAGCTACTTTTAGAGCATGCATGCATTTGATCCATATCTCTATACTTCTAGAGCATTATAGAGCTAAAGTAGCAATAAGAGATGAAAGAATGAAGTTCTCACCTTTTAAAGCTTTGGATTTAGGTGTTGCAAACTAAATCTTGACAAATCTTGATAAAAAAATGGCATGAACTCTCTTACTTCTTTGAGAAAAATGGCCACCATATCCTTTAGGGCAGCAGGACAGGAGGCATAATATATAGTGGTGGACAACTAGTCCCGAGCCGTGATACGACCCGGGACTAATAGTCCACGAAAGGACCAGCTGGCCTGCTCCAGGTTATTAGTGCCGGGCCGTATTATGGACCGGGACTAATGACCTAGTCCAGCCCGAGACTAGTGACTACGGCCGTTTCTAGCCGTTAGAGGCCTCACGGCCCGGAACTAGTGCTCCCACTAGTCGCGGGCTGTGCCAGGCCGGGACTGCTGGCCTTGTTCACATCGAACCGAAGATTGTTTTTCCAGTAGTGAGTGTAGGCCCCGAGCGTCAAGGCGGAAATTATTTCGTCTTGGCGCTCCAGAGAGAACTTCACAAAAATTCAACATCAGTGTATCCCCTGAGCGTCAAGGTGGAATTCACACGAATTTTCCGTCTTGATGCTTAAAGAGAACTAAACCATATCTTGGAGATCATCGTACTATAGCCCCCGAGGTTTGTTCTGGCTTGGACGCAAGGCGGGACAAAGCTCTTAAATTAGAGATGTCAAGCCCCCGAGCGTCGATCCGACATCCTCAAAGGCGGCTCAAGTCTTGGTCAACAACTGCGAACGTAGCCCCCGAGGTGTCAAGCCTAGTGAAAATCCGGCTTTAAACACCTTAATCCAAGGAACGCGGCAATGTCCAAGCGTTATGTACCTGAAACATAAACATGAAAATACAAATATATTAAATTGTTCCTTTAATCGTGTCCAACAAACAAATGTAAGGCAGAACAAACATGGCCTTTAAACAAATGCTTTAAAGCTGAAACAATGCAGCAGATGTACACATAAAACTGTTTAGGAGGAAAGAACTCAACTAATTTAAACAGTTTATGTAAAATTTTGTTTAAGCAAGTGCTGGCTTATTCATTATTCTGGTTTTTATGCTTGACCTTTCGTGAGACGGAAGACTCGCATCACAGAACCATGTCCTTAGGTGATGATGCCTAATGGCACCGTTTAGAACCCAAGGCCAAAACGCCGGCTTTGAGTGCCGAAGAGTTACTACTCCGGAATCCACATAAAAACAACAGAAAATGTGTATCCAGAAAACTTAAGCTAACGTCCGAAGGCGTTTTTTTTTGCATGGTACTACGGCCTAAACGGCAAGCCAGTAAAAAGTTTATACTCACGAGCGCAAGGCAAATCGTGGAAAAGATATGACCAAAAACGAAAGTGGTAAAAAACTCATAATATGAGTTAACTAATCTTAATTTGATGATCATAAACAATTAAAATAATAAATATAAATAGATTACTTAGCTGTTTGAGCGAAGTCGACGTTGTTTGTGACGTAGACGAATTCGTCCGAGATGAAGACGAAGTGTACTCCGTGACGACGAAAACGAAATAGAACCGCAACCGAAAACAAAGCCGGGTGCGATGAAGACGAAAGTGTAGCTGGCCGCGGTCAAAACCAGCGCATAGCTGTCCATCTTCTTAATTGAATTATTCTGGTGAAACGAAACGGAATGAAACACACGCACTAGTGCATGGCTTAATTCCCGTCTGATTGGAAGCATAGCTTTCTAGCCGGAAATCCATGTTGAGAAGTTCATGTATCCAGCATCCTTGTCTTCACCTCTAGCCAAAATCAACATGCTTAGGACTCGTGTTGCTTTTTCTATATGTACGGGAGCCCAAATCCGGTCGTCCATGACAGCCATCCAGCCGTATGGAAGCATCCACGAAATCGCACCAATCCGATACCAAAACAAACCAACGTGGCAACATCACACGGGTTCAGCCATCGTTGGCTCCAAACGGATGGTGCATCATGGTGGAAAAAAGTAAGCTAATACATGCACTTTCCATTGATTTTTGTAATGTGAGCAACACCTCGGAAGTGGATATCGATCAAAACCAAAAGCGGCCAGCTATCCGGCCATGCGATAGCCAAGGTATATGCGCTTCCTAGTCGATCGATAATCCCGATCCAATGTGTTGCACGCGTGGGCGACTATGATGCCAATCCCTATCCGAGACGTAAGGCTGCCGGTTCCGTCAGTCTGTCGACGAGGAAAAAACCAGACAAGGCCATTGTTGTTTTTTCTGATGAAGATTTCCACGACGCCGCCGACTAGGTCACACGCTCGAGTGGAGAAACAATAAATCCTCCAAAGACTCAAAAGCGAAGACAAAGCCGGCGCGTCCATGGAGATCGATTTGGCCGTCATCAAAGACGACGAAGGATCCCGCCTGGATCCGTGTTGTAAGAGCCTCCTGCCCCACGGTGGACGCCAACTGTCATGGTTTTGTCAACACGTATGCCATAGGGGTATCCCAACGGCGAGTTTAGAGACGTGGGGGGAAGACGGAGAGCGTCCGGGTCGGCGTGACACAGTTTACCCAGGTTCAGATCTCACGACGGTGGCGAGATCCTACTCCTGCTATAAATCACTATAATGGCAATACGCCGAGTTACAGGATTGAGGGTTCGCTGTGTGCGAGTTGTGCTATGCACTTGGTGTTCTCTTTTGTTGTGCCCTAAAGTCTCCCGTAGGCCGGCTTATAAGAGCGCCAGGACCTAGGGTTACATGGAGAGTCCCAGCCAGATACGGTTACAGAGTCCTATACTAACACTAACTAGTCTTCGTGTCCTCCAAGGCTCCGGCTTCCATCTAAGGCAGTGGCACGTCGCCTTCCTTTATCCATGCTGGACCTCCGTCGTGTCTATAAGCAAGTGGGCCGTCCGGTTATGTCATAGGCCTAACCACCAACGGTGGGCCACTCGGGCTTGCCGGTATGAGACTATGTCGTAGGTATACCGATTTGGTATATCCACAACACTCCAAGAACAACATAATTGTGTATGAAACAATAAAAACGAAGTGTCTAGACAGACCTGAGCTTTTTATTGATGAATAAGGGGATGCCTTGGGCATCTCATTGCATCATTCTTTATCTACACATGAAATTTTTCCTTCATACAAACTTCACACAATCTTCATTAGCAACATTAGCTTATTCAAAAGATATTAGACTACTGGCAAAGTTTTGGAAAAGCAAGCCTTTTCACTAAAAACATAAGCTACTGTAGTAACTCCTTCAAAGAAACTCAATTTACCTGAAGAGAGCTCAAAAAGGAATCAATAAGAAGCAAATGTAGATAATGGCAGAAATCTGTCAAAACAGACCAGCATGTACAAAACGATTTTTTTCAAACATCTTCTGTTGCTCAAATCAAAAAGTGTTGAACTAACAAAAGTTAGGTAACATACTGGGGGATTTATTCGTAAATTTTGAGCTCAATACGAGTTACAGAGTCTATCACGATTTGTTTTTGTGGAGGACAGAAATCTGTTTCCGGACAGCAACTCCCCAAATCTTACTTTCCTCTCATTAGAGGTCATTCTTGGCACAAAAAGCAAACAAAAAGGATAAGAAGAGGTCATTACAGTAGTAATAACTTCCAAGACTCAATAAAACTCTTGGGTTATCTCCCAACAAGTGCTTCTTGTGCCTAACTTAAAGGCGTTAAAGAAAAGTACTTGTTGGGAGATAACCCAAGAGTTTTTTTGAGTTTTGGAAGTTATTACTTCAGTAATGACCTCTCCTTATCCTTTTTGTTTGCTTTTAATGCCAAGAATAACCTCTAAGGAGAGGGAAGTAAGATTTGGGGAGTTGCTGTCCCAAAACAGATTTCTGTCCTCCACCATAAAAATTCGTGAGGAGTATCTATACGTCGGATTGAGCTAAACATTTATGAATAAATCCCCCAGTATGTTAGATAACTTTCGTTATTTCAACACTTTTTGATGTGATCAACATAAGTTCTTCGAAAAAATCGGTTTCTACCTGCTGGTCTGTTTTGACAGATTTCTGCCATTATTTGCATTTGTTTCTTATTGATTCCTTCTTCGGTTCTTTTTGGGAAATTGAGCTTTTTTAAGGATTTGCTACAATAGCTTGTGTTTTTAGTGAAAAGTTTTGCTGTTCTAAAGCTAATCCCAAAGGGTCTATTATCTTTTGAATACACTAATGTTGTTAATAAAGATTGCGTAAAGTTTTGTATGAAGGAAACATTTCAGGTGTAGAGAGAGAATTCTAAAATGAGATGAAGAATGGATAAAATCTCAATCTTGGGGATGCCACCCTGGTGTCACCCCAAGAAATATTCAAGCGGTACAAGCGTCAAATCTTGGAGATGCCCAAGGCATCCCCTTCTTCATCAATAAAAAGCTTAGGTCTGTCTAGGCACTTCGTTTTTATTGTTTCATGCATAGTTGTGTTGTTCTTGGAGCGTCTTAGTTTTCGTTTGCTTTGCTTAGGTTGTTTAGTTTGCTTGAAAAAAGTAGTTTGGACCCCCGTTCTCATTGTGTTGTTTTTCAAATAAGTTGCTTGGTGTTGGAAAGGAGTAGTAAGTTCTTGCTTGAAGTGCAAGAGGAGCTTGCATTGACTGTGACTTAGATTTTAGCATGACATGCTAGTGTAGGGTTCGCAACATAGAAAACAAAAAAATTCCTACGACGGGAACAACTATGTACCAAGATCTATCTACTAGACACAAACAACAGGCGGATGTATATCCGTAGAGAACATACCTTTGAAGACCGACAAAGCTTAACGAGTTAAACTTGTGGTTGATGTAGACGATCTCTTGCCGATCTCAAGATCGAGAGGAAGTCCTTAGCACCGCAACTTAGCGGCGCATCATGCTCGCACACACGTCCGAGGCACCGAGCAACCTACGCTTCCTCGCTCGAGCGATGCAGTGGAAGCACAACTCTTTCTTGCCGAATAGCCACTAGGAACATGTATCTCGCTAGTCCGAGACCATGGGGAATAAATACTAGAGGGGGAGAGAGATCCTTCACGAGGAGGTGTAAGTGAGAGAGAGAGGGGGATCCTTTTATAGGGAGAGGGTGGAACCCAAGGGGCCATGCGCCCAGCCATGGGGCTGCCCCCTCCCCTCCTTTCATTCATGTGGGTGGACACTCCACTCACACAAATGCCTTTCAATTTCCTCCACTCAAAAACACACTCATATTCCCATTAAATTTCCACCAAATTTAATGCAAACTCTCATTAAATAAAACTCCTTTTATTTATTCAGAATTTTGTCAATTACTTTAATGACAAACATTCTCATATAACCCCTTCTAGTATTTCATTTCACATGCAAAAACACTTTCTGCAATTTCACTCGACAACCCGTTTTGGTATCTAGTGAAATAAATTCCTGCCCTTGTTATTCTTTCTGGCATGAAACTTTTGCTCCAAATGGATGTCGGTGTCTCTTAAGTGTGTCACCCTACGGTTCGCGAATAATGCGAACATGATCGAGACCCCTCTCGGATCAATAATCAGAAGCGGGATCTAGAGACCCATACTGACTCCCACGCATTCAGCGATGACTTTCTTGTGATCGCGAGAACCTTTTACGCTAGTATCCTAATCCCTTTGTTTCGCGATATATTACATGTCTGAGGTTCGATCATCGGTATATCTATACCTAGTTTGATCTCCTTACTGTCATGCACTCTTTTCTCGTTCCCGTGATATAACATTCTAGTGATCAAATCACTTGCTTGCAAGCTAATCAATGTGATATCACCGAGAGGGACCAGAGCATATCTATCCGTCATCGGGATGAACAAATTCCACTCTCGATCCATGGGCCTCAACATAACACTTTAGTAATTCTGAACCCATCTTTATAATCACCCTGTTACGGTGTGACGTTTGATGTTATCAAGAAACTCATCTCGTGTTAGTGATTGACATGATCTCATGGTCTAAGGATTAGGATCACTTCGTAAGTTGTAATAGCAATATAAACACAATGACTTTGATCATAATGCTATACTTTGGATGAATGTTCATCACACCATTACACTAATGTTGTGACCTCGTTATTAACAACATCCAATGTCCATGATCAGGAAACCTTTGATCATCTTGTTAATCAACGAGCTAGTTTATAAGAGAGGCATAACTAGGAACTTCCTTTTGTTTATTAAAAACACATGTATTAATATTTCTGTATTAATACAATTATAGCATGTAAGACAAACATTTATCATAAACAAGGAATAATATAATAACCACATTATTATTGCCTCTCGGGCATATTCCCTTCAGCTAGGTGTTGTTTTGACCTTATACTTAGCGATTATTGTTGTGGCATGTCTTGTTCCAAACAATTGGGATTGTTTAGTGTTCCTTGAAAGAATCATGCGTTGTTTTAGCATACAAAAGCATAGTATTGTGGTATTCTCCTTTGATGCTTTGTTTGGGTTGACTTGGCACATGCTCACACCATGTTATGACTATGAACAAGTCACCATAGCCTCTATGATCATTTATTCCTTGACTTGTAGTACCACTCTATGCTTTGATTAGTAATGTTTTGTCGATTTGCATGATGATGGCCATTATTGCTCTCTTAGATGGCTGCTCCCAGTCTTTTGCTAGCCTCCACTTGTATGAGTAAGTTCTACTCATGCTTCCAACTCCCAATAAACCAAGTTATTCCAAAGTGTCCACTATAAATTCTTATGCACGGTGTGTTACACCATTCCAAGTATATTCTTGTTTTCAGCTATCTTTCAATTAAAAAGTATTTTGTTATGTGAAAACTTAGTGATTAAAGCCCTCACGAACTTGATGGCACACTTTATATTCCTTTACCCTAATAAACTTGAACCATTGTGTCATCTATGTTGTATATGTTTGCCCTTATACATTGGAATTAGCAGAACCATGCTGTCATGGGGAACGTTTTCAACATTGCACTTGTACTTTGTACACAGTTGATATCATGTTCTTTTTTCTATGGATGTCGCCGGTGTGAAATAAAGAGGAAGCTTGGAAGTCCATGGAGTTATGTATGTTTTGTTAGAGAAACGCCTGGGCCGCTAGCCTAAGCCATGCCTAATCATGGTGGAAACTTGCAGAATCACCATAGTGAGCAATCTGTGAAGCATCCTCAATAAAAATCTATGTAAATAGTAAATAAAAAGATCATTGAGATGCTCATTGTCTTCTTTCCTTGTCATTTTAGTTATGGGCTAGCTCATGTACCATGTGCAAGGGGTACCCCGTTGGCGGTTCTCTATGGTACACATGTACTTACTATGACAAGAACTTAGAGGTGACTAAAGTTGAATAGCATGAGGTGCGGACCTCGTATTCAAGGGACATGAGATTGCCAACTTATACGTTGTCAAGCATATACTCCATAGTTTGTTCACTTTAACCTTAATCACTTCAAGATGCTTATGATAGGGGCAATGAGGGATGAAAGCTAACAAGTACCATAATTTTTGGAAGCTCTTTTTGAAACTTGAAATCCCTGCTTCCCTTTATGAAGGGCCTTTCTTCCACTATTATATTGAGTCTCCACCTTCTACTTTTAGGCACCAGTTAAGAGAGCATAGTTTCCATTCTTAGTGCAGTGTCCCAAAACTTATTGATTGATGCATATTGTTGATATTGCTTGTTCTTGTGCTATTTGTATCTAGTCACTCTTATAAACTTTGAAGGTATTCTATGCCTCTATTTGCTACTTTATGAGGGACAAGCTGAATGCCACTATGCCATGTTTTCTATATGTGAAACAAAAAAACGTTTTTCAATGCATGTTATTCATGAACTTTGTTTGTAGCCTTCATGTTGCATGCATAGTTACTTTGTCTTATTGTTATAACTCCATCTTTCATGCACATGTTTAGAGTTCTTTGATCCCAGCTTTCAATGCTTGCAAATAGTTTGATCTTGGTTTTGATGGTGCATGTCACCTAAAAAATTATTCTTTTATCACTTACCTACTTTGCTTGTTAAGCTTGGGGATGCTTGATATCTCGGAAACGTATCTATAATTTTTGATGTTCCATGCTTGTTTAATATCTACTTTGCTTTGCTTTGTCCACACTTTGAGGTGCTTTTTACATGTTTTCTAGTGCTAACCTATTAACAAGTTGCCACAGTGCCAGTTGCCTGTTTTCTGCTGTTTTTGGTTCCAGAAAAGCTAGTAAGGAAATATTCTCAAAATTGGACGTGACAAAAGCCAAAGTCAATATTTCACCGAGGAGAACACGGAGTCGAGAGGAGAGATGGAGGGGCGCCACAGGGTGGCCACACCCCCCCCCAGGCGCGGCCTAGGGTGGGCCCGCGCCTGGGCAGGGTGTGGGCCCCCTAGCCGCCTCCCAGCCTTGCCTCTTCGCCTATAAGAAGTCCTCGATGCCAAAACCCTAAGTACCCGATCAATATTCCATGAAACCGTCTGTAGCCGCCGCCACCATCGTCCCTAGATCGGGGGGATCTGAAGCTCTTTCCGGCACCCTGCCGGAGGGGAGATCATCCCGGAGACCTTCTTCTTCATCATGCCAGGCTCCGGTATGAAGCGTGAGTAGTTCCACCTTGGACTACGGGTCCATGTAGTAGCTAGATGGTTGTATCTCCTCCTTGTGATTTCATGTCTAGATGTTGTGAGCTCCGTTCATGATCAAGATCTAATCTATTTGTAATCATGCATGTTGTGTTTGCGGGGATCCGATGGATATTGAGATTACTATATCACTTCCCTTGTGTTTGCTAGTGTTTTATAACACAGTCAGTGGTGGCCCTAACTGCAATCGTGACAGTGATATCCTGATTCATAAGGAGTTTTTTCATCAATACGAAGAATATGATCTAGACAGGTGTCTTATAGAAAATGTCATGTAAGGATCAATCTTTGTTGAAAGTAATTCTTGCCAATGTATTCCACATAAAACACATGTAACATCATCATCAAATATATGTTTATTGTAAAATATATAGTTACAATCTATGACTTTCAATATACTCTATTTTCCCCGAGTATCCAAATTGTCAACACAACATAACTAGTTCAAACTAACCATACATGGATATTCTGTTAACTAAATCTATTACATAATATTCCGATTAGCCATAAAGATGCACATCCAACTGTGGTTTCGCTTACAAAACCAAGCAACCGGCAAGGGCAAGTCTAGTATAGAACTCTTGGAGATTCAAATAGCATGATGGTAACAGAAGTGCCATGTGAAATCCCATGACAACCCCTCCTTCCGGTGCTAGATGAGAGAAAATGTAGATCGGGCTCACTTAGGGAAACATTGGTATTTGAATCATGATTACTTAGATGCCTCTCTGGTTGAAACTCAATTGGTTCATTCCAGACCTTGGGGTTTCGACTAAGTCCAACCCGGCTTAGAATGATCTGACTATCCTTTCGTATCTTGTAGCCATCAATGACCATGTCTGCCATAGCGACACGGGGTAGGTTAAAATCATGGTATGGATGGATGCGGAAGGCCTCCCGAATGCATGATTTGAGATAATTAAGCTTAGGAATATCGAATTCTTCTACTAGTCTCTCTTTCCAAACAACTCTGTCAAGTTCTTGCATTGCTTTCTGCATGACCTCTGGCTTATTCATCATCTCAGCAAGTGCCCACTCAACAGAATTGGATGGATTGTCGATTGTTGCATACATTATTTCCTGCGCCAATGACTAGAAAAATAAGTGCCAACAACTAATGTCATTCCTCAAAAAGAAAGGAATGTAGTTTCACTTTGAAAAGGATATGGAAAATATTTCAGTGGTCTACAGCTAATTCCCTTTTGATACTTGATGCGCATGAAGTCCAAAGAATAATTAGTATAAAGGAAAAAGTACTCATCCTAGGATTTCTTCAATGGACAATAGTGGCTCAGAATCCTCGAGAGAAACAAGGACATCCAAAAAGTTTCTCTTTTCACCTTGTCCACGAAGAGTGGACCGTTGATGGATCCTCTCGTCTATGATGGGATCGTGCAACCTGTTCAGCGTGGTCATGAGTTGCTTCACAACCTTCTCATAGCCTCCCATGTTTAGGCCAACAAATGTCGTTAAGTAATCCAACATGGAGAAGCTATAGACATGGTTCACAAGCATGAATAGTGCACTGCGCGGTGTCCAGGCAACCGTCCATGCATTGTCTTGTTGTAATGTGTTGCACTGTCTAAGGTTACATTGCACTGCGCAGTGTTCTGACAGTGCACGGTTCATGCACTGCCTTATTTTACTGTGTTGCATTGCTTTCGGTCGAATGTGCACGAGTTGCACCGTTCATGCAGTGTGTTGAACTTTCTTTGGTCGGGTGCACTGCATGAGCAGCTAGCCATGCGTCGGGCTGCCGTGTGACCGAAAATACGCGCGCACTCAAGCGGCTAGAAATACGCATGAGTAAACATACACACGCCACGTGTTGGGCTGCCGTGCGGATGGAAATATACGCGCTGCCAAGCGGCCGGAAATGCGCACGCTGCGGCCGGAACGCGCGGTCCCTGAAGAGCGCACTCGCGCCAGTCGTCCTCAGATGAGGTTGGTGCATAGGGAATTTCATAACTGCACGATTTCACGAACTTATCCACATGTGTTTTTGGAGGTGGGTGCAAATGAATTTCATAGCTGAACGATTGTACGAAATTATCCGCATGTGTTTTAGGAGTAGCTTTGTGCAGACAAGTGGATACATAAAGGAGCCAATAAACTGCGCTGGATAGTAGTGGAATGTACTGAGGTAGAATCCTCCAATTAATTATCTAACACCCTTGTAAGATCATGCATGGGAAAAAGTTGCCGACGTCTCCTGTGGTCCAGCACGGGATAAGCTTGCTGAAAAAGAATTGACCTGGAAATGGTCTGGCTGATCCCAGGTAGGCAGTGCACTTGTTTTCCCTAATCATATCCAGAAGCTCATGAATACGTTGATCTTCCGGTAATTGATTTTGCAGGACTGCATGCTCACGTGTGGTTTTGTCCCACCGATCTGTTCTCCCGGTAATTGATTTTGCAGGACTGCACGAGGGAATGATTTTAGAAAATAAAAAGTCGGACCTGGTTTATATGCTCCATAGGTAATTTCAATCATTATCGTACTATATTGGCATCTTTTGTTCATTTCCTGATATCAAATACTTAATAAGTTCTTTCCTCATTCTCTTTGCCGGGTAGGGTTTGGAAACGGTTCAACAATACTGCTAGGGGTGAATGGAAAGAGGTACTGACATTTCGAGAACTCAATGTAAGTAGTACGATAGCTATCCACGCATCTATTTGATTCTTATTTCAATACCATTACCATGCTTGATTATTATTTTGATTGAACTCTATTCTCGTGAAGTGTTCGAGGAAGACGGGAATAATTCATGTGGATACTACGTTTGCGAGTATATTCGGCAAACGACCTGTGAGCTGGGCAGATTTTCAAAATAACTTGAAGTAGGTCAACAATGTTTACAATCTTATTTTATTACCATCAATTGTGTTGAGTTTCATTCATATATATTGATCCTCTTTTTAAATTAGATCGAACGGATGCGGGACGGTCTCCTAGAGCAGGATCGCATACGAGCTATTCAAGAGGAATTGGCGGGATCCTTAGTTAAGAAGGTCATAGATCCAACCGGAGAATACCATCGGAAATTTATATTTATATAATAGGGATCGTGTAAGCGAAATTATATTGTATATTTTGATGAACGTGTACTATATGTAATATGTTCGACCAAGCACTAAGAAAGAGGTTATTGTTCGATCTCTATATTCATGATGATGTTCTGTAATGGTTCCTTCATTGCATGTCATAAACGTCAAACCTCGCTCTCCCTCCTCTACCGATCCTCCCGCCACGGCAGAAAACCGCCCCAAAACTCTGCCGCGGCAGAACCTGCTGTCGCATAGCCACCCGCTGCCGTGGCAGCCAAACCCCCAAGAAGTTGCTGCGGGAGAGATCATCTAGTCCCGGTTCGTGTTACGAACCGGGACCAAAGATCCTCCATCCCCCGCTCTACATCGCTGCCACGTGGACTGACATTTGTCCCGATTTGTAGCGGGACCAGGACTAAAGGGGGGCCTTTTGTTCCGATTCCATAGTGCCGGTTCAAAAACCAGGACACTAAAGGCCGTTATGAACCGGAACTGATGGACCGTTTTCCACAAGTGTATGTTCTTTACTGTGATGATTGAGATTGTTGCATTAACTTGTACGGTGCTTAACATCAAATAAAAAAATTCAGTGTGCACAACTAGGGCGACACTTGACTAGCTGATTGTTGATCGACGTACACTGAAGCAACCGAGACAAGACATATGAGATATATTTAATTTAACACGAGTATCATGAGGCTGTTAAATAATGCGGCTGCTTTGTGGGATATGTACTGACTTTACTAAAATAGAAAGATGTCACATTAATCTTAACATTCACAAGTACTACGCACTCTACTTTGTGTGATTCTTACCAAACTTAATTAGTGTAAAAGGAGTTCACATTTATCTCGATATTTTCAAGTAATATGCACTCAGTTTAGCTAAAGAAACCATACACATCATATTAATTAGTATCTAGATGTCAGATTCTGCTTGGAAGAGTATGATCGATAAGTTTGATCTATCAATTTAATCTGTTCCGGGTAAGTTTTTTACACATAAAAACAGAAGCTGCCCATCTTGAAAGTTGTCTTTGTAGACATGTGACTCCCCGTCCACAGCTATTATAATTATTTTTTCATTTTTACTTTTGCACATGTCACGCTGATCTCAAGATAGTGGAGGCTCTACTTTACATAGTCAGACACGTCAAAATCACCCGATAGATGTCAGGTGAACACAACCTACGTACATTTGCTAATTAATTGTTTCCACGCCGGTCGAACCTACAATTGCTAATGAATTTGCTACACATGCATATAGTTGCATACAGCTCTTCAAATCTCGCCTGACGCAAAGCCAGCTAGCAAGATACATATTTATTCTGGTGCTACTAGATGAAACTCCACGAAGATTACCTAGGTGAAGGAATCGACCTATTGTGCGTCTCGGCATAATGCACATTGGCATCGACTCCAATCGATGTATTTTTTGCCAAATCTATCCTTTTTGCAAAACTTCAACCGAATCTCACCCCTCCCAGAAACTAATATGGAATCTGACCCCTAGGGTCGGCGCCATATCACATGGCGCCGACCACCCTGGTCTTCCTCCCGGCTGCTCCGACTTGGCGCCGACCTGCACACCTTCGGCGTCGTTTTAAATGGCGCCGATCCCAGGGGTCAGATTCCGGATTATTTTCTAGGAGGGGTCGGATTCGGTTGAAGTTTTCAGATTTGGCAGATTTGGCAAAAAATAACCAATCGATCACTAGACTATGGTTCCGCAATGTTGTGTTCACGGCTCACGGGCATTGTTTCTGGATCATGAGTCCGTTGTTCACAAACTGACTAGGTGTGTCGATTACGTCTGATTTTTCACAAGCTATTGCACTTATGAATTTTATATTTTTAGGCATAACTACAGTTAATATGCTACAATGAGGACTAGGAGCATAGGCAAATGATTTTTCCAAAAAAATTATATTTATCATGACATAATGGTTGGGTTAATGTATCATTTTTGGCGAGTAGGTTTTCAATGTGTAGAGAAAGCATAAGATCCACATGCACATGATTTTTCTAGTTGGGCATGAGCATCAACAATCAAGATGAAATAGATAAGGCAATATAAATATGCTGTTCCTTGATTGAAATAAACATCACTTATGGTTCGCATGTGTTATATATTCGTTGTCAAGTACGTGTTAGAATTACTGAATTTAACTTTTGTTTTCAATTCCATTGATCAAAGGTATGGCCATATATATCTTTCTATGAATCTTTTTTATTAATGATTTTACATTATCAAAAGCATTATTGAACAGGTACGACAGAATCATGTTGGCCTTGTCATAATATTGTTTTATTCATATTCATTATAAAATATATATTAACCCTATATACGATTTAGTTAGAATTAAGAACTTTCATCGAAATTAGCTGTCGTTTTGGTAGTCTTCTATTTTGATTTTTTTGTTTGGTAATTAGTCCATGGTACAAGTATTATATTGACATTTTTTTCAAAAAGGGGAGCAAGCCCCCGGACTCTGCGTCGTAGGATGCACACAGCCCGTTTTAATAAAATCCAAAAGGTATCAACAAAGTATTACTAAACATAGGCTCGCGCAATTAATTATTGACATTTATTTACTAAACATGCCACTTTTTTGCCGAAATATGTGAGAAAATAATAAAAAAAAATACCTGCCTAGGTTGTAACATCAAATTCAAATATCATGCCTTCATTGTATATGTTTAACCTTTGTGATGTCACATATACTAATGTCTAACATGATTTTGAAATTTATAATAAATTAATAACTCATGAAGTTCCTTTCTTAAGTAGTATAGCACAAGTGTAGAAAGGGATTTGTTAAAAAAACAAGTGCAGAGTTGTTGATTATAATGCAATATAAAGACTAATGATGCAATTTGATGAAGCTTAGATTATGTAGCTATTACAGGTTCCCACCGCATAGATTTAGCAAGCTTTCAAAACCAGGTAAAATATGTCATCTAATTTACTTACAAATATGTGGCAGGTGGTATCCACATTTCATACTTATGGCCATTGTTTTTATTTTGTAGATAGGTTGCATCTGCCAAAGGATGTTAAAATAAGAATTGATACAACAATCACTAGTAGGAACAAAATTCTATTAGTAGCACGCGACTTTTCAGGTTGGTAGCGTGCCACTCATAATATTTACTTGTATCCGGGGCAAGCTACCACTATGTATGGTTAGTGGTGGCTTGTGGATGGCATGCTACTAGTATATAGGCTACTTGTAGTGTGGGGTGGAACGTCACCAATTGATTTTTTTTAAATCCTACTGAATTATCGAATTAGTTGTAATAATATATGATTATCATCCACAAGCAATAGATTCATAATAGTAGCATATTATTGGAGCTCATCAACTATATAGTAGTTAGCATATTGAAGTTCTCAACATTGTACAAGCTAGACGTAGAGACTAATCGCTATCATAATTGCTACACCAGATGATCATTGGCCTCAACATCCTATTAGCATTAGCAGGGATGGCGTCATCTCATGGGTCGTGGTATGAAGAGTCTCCATGAGAGTCGTTTAAGTTGTCGATCGGGCACCTTGTAATGGAAGTGGGTCGTGCTATCACTATAGATAAAAGATGCGCCTCTTCCCACCGTCTATCACAAATTTATTGACCAGATCAATCCACCCAGGTCCAATGAAATAGATCCAGTTTGCCTCTTTGGTGATTTGAACTGTGTAATGGGGTGCGTCCTGTTTCAGACAGTCCAGGACAAACTGAAATTATGCCAGTTGATGAACGTATCCATGGACATGTCCATGAAGTCACGTTTTTGACCTGCGTGAGATGGTCTGAGTAAAATCATAACAAAACAATAATTAATTTTCATTATCATCTCATATATTGGTTTTATATTGCAGATATAAATATGAAAGAAAATAGATCATTTGAATTTCATAGTTCTGAGGGAGTACTATGACAAACTTCCTGTCCATGCACGTGTGGTAACCACAATTTCCGCATAGCAGAAACAAGATGACCATAGGTCTCGAGTAACCACAATTACCGCACACCGGAAACAACAAATGATGAGTGTGAATTTAGAATAGTCTAGCTCTAGTTGCATAAACACGGACTTACAACATCAGTTGCACAGTAAACACGAATTTGACATATAAGTATAGATAGCATAGTAAGTAGCTTATTCAAATTAAACATCCTAATGAAGCATCATAAGTAGCAACATATGTAGCACAAACTAAGTCGCTCATAATCATCACTAAACATCCTGCTCTGCAGCTAGACCCCGCAAGTCAACGTCTTCTTGGAAGTCCCTACCTCTAGAGTCGTCACTATGTCCAGAGTCCTTATTCCACTAGGCGTGATCCTAGGGTGTGATGGATTGACCAGCCTCCTGGCCATGTTGCTGAGGCCCGGGAGAGGAGCCACCCTCCTAGTCGTGTTGCTGGCGTCCGAAATAAGTGTATTGTTCCTCCATCACCTATATATCCTAGCGAAGAGCCTCCAACAACGTATACCCTCTTTCTTATGGTGGCGCTTGAGCGCTAGCTACCGCTAGGCATGTTGGTGCTTTATCTCCTAAGCCCTTGTGACAATTCGTACGCCAATGGGCATGCGTCGCTGCTTGGTGGCTCACTACTGGGGGAAGATGAGCCTCTACCTATCCTGGTTACTATAAATACCAAGGTTGTTCTTGACTCGATCAATGTTGATGGCCGCCTTTTCCTTGTTCTTGTAAATGCCACAATAATGGAGTGGGTTATCTTTTGGGGAAGGCACGAGAGAGCTAACAAATAGTAATGCAAATTAACTATTATATTTATTCATATATGTAGAAACATGAAGTTTGACATAAATAAGACATACTGAGTGCCCGCAATTTGTCGAAACAGAAATTAACCAACATTTCAAAAAAACATAGGCAACTAATCTAAATCATCTATTAAACTACACAAAAATGTATCAAAATCACCTAGCAAACTACACAAAAATGTATGTAAATCAGATATCTACATTCATATACTACATAGACTAAAACTACATTTTTATCTAAATAGACTACCTAAATCATCTATACTATCCAACCACTTACACTATATAAATAAACTATCTAGATCTAAATCATCTAATTTTTTATCTCAATAAACTAAACAAATACATTGAAAACAAGTAATAAGAGAGTAGGCCTCACCTTCGGATGGAATGATGTCGGTGGCTCTGGCCGGTTGAGGGAGAAGGGAGGTGGCGACGGCTCTGGGTTAGGGAGAGGGCGGCGGAGGCAGAGACGGCTCTAGGTCGATGTGGCGGTGGCGGTTGCAGCTCTGGGTCGATGTGACAGTTGTGGCGGCTCAAGTTGGAGAAGGGGAGAGGAGGAGGGAGGGCCGAACATGTATTTCCAAATTCATAATTCTATGTTTCATAAAGTTTGAAATAAATCCTGAACTTATATATTTCCTTGAAACTTACTCTTCAAAATTTGAAAAAAAAATACGATCATATATATGTAGTCTATACGTAAAGGGCGGAACTGACAAATAGTAATGCAAATTAACTATTATAATGGGGTGGGTTATCTTTCAGGGTAGGCACGAGAGAGCTAACAAATAGTAATGCAAATTAACTATTATATTTATTCATATATGTAAAAAACATGAAGTTTGACATAAATAAGAGATATTGAGTGCCCGCAATTTGTCGAAATAGAAATTAACCAACATTTCGAAAAAACATAGGCTACTAATCTAAATCATCTATTAAACTACACAAAAATGTATCTAAATCACCTAGCAAACTACACAAAAATGTAGGTAAATCATATATCTACATTCTTATACTACATAGACTAAAACTACATTTTTATCTAAATAAACTACCTAAATCATCTACACTATCCAATCACTTACACTATATAAATAAACTATCTAGATCTAAATCATCTAATTTTTTTATCTCAATAAACTAAACAAATACATTGAAAACAAGTAAAAAGAGAGTAGGCCTCACCTTCGGATGGAATGATGGTGGTGGCTCTGGCTGGTTGAGGGGGGAGGGAGGTGGCGACGGCTCCGGGTTAGGGAGAGGGTGGCGGAGGCAGAGACAACTCTAGGTCAATGTGGCGGTAGCGGTAGCAGCTCCGGGTCGATGTGACAGTTGTGGCGGCTCAGGTTGGAGAAGGGGAGAGGAGGAGGGAGGGCCGAACATGTATTTCAAAATTCATAATTCTATGTTTCATTAAGTTTGAAATAAATCCTGAACTTATATATTTCCTTGAAACTTACTCTTCAAAATTTGAAAAAACAATATATGACCATATGTAGTCTATACGTAAAGGGGGAAACTGAACTTTGTATTATTTGTACAGTAAAAATCCAATTCATTGTACACATTCCTTGTACTTGTCTTTTTCACACAAGTTATATATATTTCTATTTTGCTATGAACTTAACATACACATGACTGCCGTACATTTTCTTCAGGCAGGATTTCTGTCATATGTTTTAAATTTTATTTAGCATTTTGCAATTTACTATTCATTCGGATTCACATGGACCTAGGTTTTCTATGGGCTATTTTGAGGAGGCCAGCGTGTAATATATTTGCTATCTAGCCTGTACTGCATCATGGCATTTGGACTATGTATGGTTCACAAAGGTGCTGCGTCACATGCTGATACTAGAATTGATGTTTTTTTTTCAGTATATTTGTTCATTGTTACATACAAGCTGAGTGCCGTGTATACCACAGTGTAGTTTTACATGTGGTCAGTTCCAATCTGTCAAAAGGAAAATTCTACCTGCTATACATATTTCTAGCATGTTTTTACTTTGGCAAAAAGTATTTAAAATCATAATTCTAATTTGTCTTAATGACTAGTGAACACTAATTTGAATCATACAACAAAGGATTGGAGCACTATATGCAGTTTGCTATTTCATATTTACCTTTTAAGAATGAACTTCTAAGCTCCTAGGAAAATAAGAGGTAATGTAATATGAAATATCTTGTTTATGTTAAAATCATAATCACATCTTGAACTATCTCATAAAAAGAAATCATCAAAATTAGGAGAGTCGAAATTTCTTGGTTTGCAACGACCGCATGATGTATGAATGCACTCATGGGTACACGCTAAAGCGATCAAGCTACGTGTTCTCTGTCTTTATACGCTCAGTGTTGCACGCTAAAACAATCAAGTGTTCTTCGCGCCGTTATAGAAGCAGTGTTAACCGCAGTCTTTACCGTGATGATTGAGATTGCTGCGTCAACTCATAACGTGCTTAACATCAAAAAATAAGAAAAACTCTGTGCACAATGAGTGTGACACTGAAGCGGCAGAAACAAGACATATGAGATATATTTAAATTTGACACTAGTGACATGAGGCTGTTAAACAATGCGTATGTTTTGTTGGATATGTCTTAAACTTAATTAAAATGTAAAGACGTCACATAATCTCCAAATTCAGAGGTAGTGCGCACTCGACTTTGTGTGATACATACCAAACTTAATTAAAATAATAGGGCGTCACACTTATCTCTACATTCACAATAGAGGAGTACGATGTGTAGTTTGTGCTCCAAGGGTACCAATTAAGCGGCATGTCTATATATAGATGGGGTGCTTCTCTATCAAACCGAAACAAGCTCAAACCAGCATTCCAGAAGTACTAGCTAGTAATACACATCTGCCATGGCGCTCATCCATAGCACTAACCAGGCCCTGCTCGATGGTCGGCTCAACCTCTTGGACAACACCTTCGGCTACATCAAGTCCATGGCCCTCAAGGCCGCCTTGGATCTCCGCATCGCCGATGCCATCGACCACCATGGCGGCGCCGCTACCCTTACACAAATAGTACACAGGGTCACGCTCCACCGATGCAAGATCCCCTATCTACGTCGCCTCATGCGCGTGCTGTTTCCGGAGTATTCGGAGTGCAGCCCGCGGAAGGCTCCAGCGAGCTTCTGTACGTCCTCACACCGATGTCCTGCCTTCTCGTCGGCCCCCGGAACTTGGTTTCAATCATGACGATGTCGCTCAGTCCCTACTTTGTCGCCTCCTACCTCGAGCCTGGCACGTGGTTCCACCAGGAGTTGTCGGATCCCTGCATCTTCAAGCTGGCGCATGGCGAACCATTGTGGAAGCTCGCTGAACACGACGCGAGTTTTGATGCGCTCATCAACGATGGGATGGTTTCAGACACCAGCTTCATCATGGACATCGCCATCAAGGAGGGCGGCGGGGTCTTCCAGGGGATAACCTCGCTGATCGACGTCGCAGGCGGTCTCGGCGCAGCGGCCCAAGCCATCTCCAAGGAATTTCCGCATGTGGAATACACCGTACTAGATCTCGACCACGTCATCGCCAAGGCTCCCACGGGCACCAATGTGAAGTACATCGCCGGGGACATGTTTGAGAGCATTCCACGGGCAAATGCTGTCTTCCTGAAGGTATTATTTTAGTGGACGAACTACTTCCATAAAAATTGACATGCCTTTGAAAATTTTAAAAAAATTAAAACAGGCTCATTAACTCATGAAACCAACTAAATAATAGGCAGTTTGTCTCTTCTCGAATAACTCAGTAGTTCTTTAATGCTCAGTATTAACAGTACGTATATTTTTTCTACCCTCAATGTTTATTCATTTCAGTGGATTCTGCATGACTGGGGCCATGACGATTGTGTCAAGATATTACGGAACTGCAAGAAAGCAATTCCACCGAGAGATGCCGGAGGGAAGGTGATAATCCTGGATATTGTGTTTGGAGCAGGACAGTCAAACGTGAAGCACACTGAAGTGCAAGCCTCGTTTGATGTATACATGATGATTATCAATGGCATTGAGCGAGATGAGCTCGAATGGAAGATGATGTTTTCTAAAGCGGGGTTTACCGACTACAAGATTATACCGGTTCTAGGATTCCGATCCATCATCGAAGTTTACCCATAAAAAGTCTAGCCATATAAACTACATAATGTCGTAGTGTTGTATCTCTTTCCTGTTTGACTTAGCCGTTATGAAGTTGATTTTCCTAAAGCTTGGAGCACGTGATCTGTGCGTGTCGAGCATGTCGAGTCTGTGTGTTTCATCGAGTGTGTTCGCTTCGGGTTATAGTTATCTGGTGCTCTTCGTGTGGCATGGACGGAGTCGTAATGGCATGAAGCTCCTCCGTTCATGCCTGGTAATGGCGTTGCGATAGCCCGGCCGGCCGCGATGGCCATTTCCCTTTCACTCAATAAAAATAAAAAAGAAATCCGAAAAGGCTGCGGCAGTTTAGCCGCACAAAACACTGTTTTTCTTCTCTTCTTCATTGCGATCCATATGAGTTGACATGAGATCACTTTGAGTTTGGGATTACGCACGGCATTAGCAACCTCGTTATGATTCTTTTAGTGATGTTGAGGGAAATAAGAAAGATTGGATAAGATATTATTCTTAACTGAGGTCGACATTTGTAGGATTCCATGTGAGGGATTTTGTTTCCGATGGGAGCACTGTTTTACTGGAAAGGTCAGGCTCACATAATTTTGCAAGAAGATAAAAAACTATGGAAGGAGAATATTATTTCTTCGGAATTAAAGATACTATTTCACATCCTCTAGCTTGCTTGCCGAGGCAAGGTCTCTTATAACCTCTCAAAAGAGGAGAGACAACGGAGGTCGATGCCACACCGACCCCTATCGGCAAAACATCAAGTCACTAGAACTCTGAAGTTGTGTGGAACAATTTTGGTACTTCATTAGTACTATTTACAATATTTCTATTTCTGGACACTTCTGTTTGAGGTAAAAAAATTATCAATATAAATAATAGCACATGAAAGTTTCGGCCAATTCTGCTATCCACGTCGCCCCGATTCTTTTGGGCCGTTGGATGGACCACGGGAGGACACACGAAAGAGCGGTGGAGCCCCACTCTACCGGAGGTGGGCCCGGCGCCGTGATTCGACCCCGTGATTCCTTGCCACAGAGAGCTCATGGCCTGGATTCGTTGTTGTCAGTGGCCGTGGTTGGGGACGTGCTATGTCATGGGGTGGGTCCTGTTCAAGCGGAATAACGGGAGTCACATATGGTGTTTATACGCATGGATTCGGCTATACAAGGGTAGTTATGTGAATGAAAGAATTGCATTGTATGCATGTAGAATTTAGGGTTAACTTGAAATATTTCAGAACTTTCATCTAAATTTGGCTCTAGTGAGGTTTTTATAACCAAATTATCACTAGGATTTGAAGCAAGTTTAGTTGAAGGTTTCAAAACTCGAATGAGTTCAAAACTGAGGTTTGACCTAAGTCAAACTTGAATTCAAATTCATATAAACAAACACATGAACATATCAAAATTCAAATGAACAACTAAAATATAATCAAAATTGATCTTTATTCATATATGAATGCATAAGGTCATTACTTAATAAGGAATTACAAAGAAAAAGGGAAAAAACTAAATACAAACTACTACTGAAAGGAAGCCTATACTAAACTATCTAAGCTTCCTATCTTCTTGCTCACACTTGATAAACTTACAAACCTGCAAACCAAACATCACAATGAGAATTGTTTAGGGTTAGAATGTTGGATTCATAGAAGTGAATGCATTTTCATTGTAGAATTCAAAACCAAGACCCACGAACTTGTCCTGAATCCCAGTAACTTGAGGTAGGGAAATACAAAGTCATAACCGAACTAGACAGAGGTGAAATCGTGATATAAAATCCAATCAGAACATGATAAACTACTCATAGTAGTTGACAGCCACTAGGGAAAACCCAAGAATATGACCACATAATCAAGAACTATTAAAGTAGCCCAGATTTCATCTTGTTCAAGTAGAAAAACTAAACCAATAGAAATATTCATAAGATCAACTACCACTACAAAAAATACCCCCCATACCCAGTAGCTTTTTCAGGCGGCATAAGCAAAAAGAACTGGCAATAGTTGGTTACGCGGCAGATGAGCTTTGGTGGAACCATTTTGTCTCGGCCGCCACATATGCACACACGATAGCAGCAGATTTTGGTGCCGTGGTACATGGACGGGGAAGGCGACGGTTTTTAACGCCTTGCTTGGACAACAAATGCATTTCCAATATCCGCCGGCCATTTCAAGCGCCATTAATTGTTGATGTCCGCTGGATAATGGTCCATAACTGCCCGCGGATTGGTTAGACTTGTTTGGTTGACAGGTGCGTACCACCACTGCTTACCCGAGTTGCCGTAGACCGACTATGGGCTCTATAAACCAATTTGGCCCATGTTACTGGGCGCACATGTTATACTGCTCATAAAGCAAACATTATATCTCACCAACAACCCACCCCATTTCCTACATAATACATGGAGTCTTTAATCCCCACTCTCTTATCCCCTCTCTACGTCGCCTCATGCGCGTGCTTATTGTTTCCGCCGTATTCGGAGTGCAGCCCACGGAAGGCTCCAGCGAGCTTCTGTACGTCCTCACACCGACGTCCAGCCTTCTCGTCGGCCCCCGGAACTTGGTTTCAATCACGACCATGTCGCTCAGTCCCTACTTTGTTGCCTCCTACCTCGAGCTTGGCACGTGGTTCCACCAGGATTTGCCGGATCCCTGCATCTTCAAGCTAGCGCATGGCGAACCATTGTGGAAGCTCGCTGAACACGACGCGAGTTTTGATGCGCTCATCAACGATGGGATGGTCTCAGACACCAGCTTCATCATGGACATCGCCATCAAGGAGGGCGGCGGGGTCTTCCAGGGGATAACCTCGCTGATCGACGTCGCAGGCGGTCTCGGCGCAGCGGCCCAAGCCATCTCCAAGGAATTTCCGCATGTGGAATACACCATACTAGATCTCGACCACGTCATCGCCAAGGCTCCCACGGGCACCAATGTGAAGTACATCGTCGGGGACATGTTTGAGAGCATTCCACGGGCAAATGCTGTCTTCCTGAAGGTATTATTTTAGTGGACGAACTACTTCCATAAAAATTGACATGCCTTTGAAAATTTTAAAAAAATTAAAACAGGCTCATTAACTCATGAAACCAACTAAATAATAGGCAGTTTGTCTCTTCTCGAATAACTCAGTAGTTCTTTAATGCTCAGTATTAACAGTACGTATATTTTTCTACCCTCAATGTTTATTCATTTCAGTGGATTCTGCATGACTGGGGCCATGACGATTGTGTCAAGATATTACGGAACTGCAAGAAAGCAATTCCACCGAGAGATGCCGGAGGGAAGGTGATAATCCTGGATATTGTGTTTGGAGCAGGACAGTCAAACGTGAAGCACACTGAAGTGCAAGCCACGTTTGATGTATACATGATGATTATCAATGGCATTGAGCGAGATGAGCTCGAATGGAAGATGATGTTTTCTAAAGCGGGTTTACCGACTACAAGATTATACCGGTTCTAGGATTCGATCCATCATCGAAGTTTACCCATAAAAGTCTAGCCATATAAACTACATAATGTCGTAGTGTTGTATCTCTTTCCTGTTTGACTTAGCCGTTATGAAGTTGATTTTCCTAAAGCTTGGAGCACGTGATCTGTGCGTGTCGAGCATGTCGAGTCTGTGTGTTTCATCGAGTGTGTTCGCTTCGGGTTATAGTTATCTGGTGCTCTTCGTGTGGCATGGACGGAGTCGTGTAATGGCATGAAGCTCCTCCGTTCATGCCTGGTAATGGCGTGCGCATAGCCCGGCCGGCCGCGATGGCCATTTCCCTTTCACTCAATAAAAATAAAAAAGAAATCCGAAAAGGCTGCGGCAGTTTAGCCGCACAAAACACTGTTTTTCTTCTCTTCTTCATTGCGATCCATATGAGTTGACATGAGATCACTTTGAGTTTGGGATTACGCACGGCATTAGCAACCTCGTTATGATTCTTTTAGTGATGTTGAGGGAAATAAGAAAGATTAGATAAGATATTATTCTTAACTGAGGTCGACATTTGTAGGATTCCATGTGAGGGATTTTGTTTCCGATGGGAGCACTGTTTTACTGGAAAGGTCAGGCTCACATAATTTTGCAAGAAGATAAAAAACTATGGAAGGAGAATATTATTTCTTCGGAATTAAAGATACTATTTCACATCCTCTAGCTTGCTTGCCGAGGCAAGGTCTCTTATAACCTCTCAAAAGAGGAGAGACAACGGAGGTCGATGCCACACCGACCCCTATCGGCAAAACATCAAGTCACTAGAACTCTGAAGTTGTGTGGAACAATTGTGGTACTTCATTAGTACTATTTCCAATATTTCTATTTCTGGACACTTCTGTTTGAGGTAAAAAAATTATCAATATAAATAATAGCACATGAAAGTTTCGGCCAATTCTGCTATCCACGTCGCCCCGATTCTTTTGGGCCGTTGGATGGACCACGGGGAGGACACACGACGAAAGAGCGGTGGAGCCCCACTCTACCCGGGAGGTGGGCCCTGACGCCCGTGATTCGACCCCCGTGATTCCTTGCCACAGAGAGCTCGCGCGGCCTGGATTCGTTGTTGTCAGTGGCCGTGGTTGGGGACGTGCTATGTCATGGGGTGGGTCCTGTTCAAGCGGAATAACGGGAGTCACATATGGTGTTTATACGCATGGATTCGGCTATACAAGGGTAGTTATGTGAATGAAAGAATTGCATTGTATGCATGTAGAATTTAGGGTTAACTTGAAATATTTCAGAACTTTCATCTAAATTTGGCTCTAGTGAGGTTTTTATAACCAAATTATCACTAGGATTTGAAGCAAGTTTAGTTGAAGGTTTCAAAAACTCGAATGAGTTCAAAACTGAGGTTTGACCTAAGTCAAACTTGAATTCAAATTCATATAAACAAACACATGAACATATCAAAATTCAAATGAACAACTAAAATATAATCAAAATTGATCTTTATTCATATATGAATGCGTACAAGGTCATTACTTCATAAGGAATTACAAAGAAAAAGGGAAAAAACTAAATACAAACTACTACTGAAAGGAAGCCTATACTAAACTATCTAAGCTTCCTATCTTCTTGCTCACACTTGATAAACTTACAAACCTGCAAACCAAACATCACAATGAGAATTGTTTAGGGTTAGAATGTTGGATTCATAGAAGTGAATGCATTTTCATTGTAGAATTCAAAACCAAGACCCACGAACTTTTCCTGAATCCCAGTAACTTGAGGTAGGGAAATACAAAGTCATAACCGAACTAGACAGAGGTGAAATCGTGATATAAAATCCAATCAGAACATGATAAACTACTCATAGTAGTTGACAGCCACTAGGGAAAACCCAAGAATATGACCACATAATCAAGAACTATTAAAGTAGCCCAGATTTCATCTTGTTCAAGTAGAAAAACTAAACCAATAGAAATATTCATAAGATCAACTACCACTACAAAAAATACCCCCCATACCCAGTGGCTTTTCAGGCGGCATAAGCAAAAAGAACTGGCAATAGTTGGTTCTGTGGCGATGAGCTTTGGTGGAACCATTTTGTCTCGGCCACATATGCACACACGATAGCAGCAGATTTTGGTGCCGTGGTACATGGACGGGGAAGGCGACGGTTTTTAACGCCTTGCTTGGACAACAAATGCATTTCCAATATCCGCCGGCCATTTCAAGCGCCATTAATTGTTGATGTCCGCTGGATAATGGTCCATAACTGCCCGCGGATTGGTTAGACTTGTTTGGTTGACAGGTGCGTACCACCACTGCTTACCGAGTTGCCGTAGACCGACTATGGGCTCTATAAACCAATTTGGCCCATGTTACTGGGCGCACATGTTATACTGCTCATAAAGCAAACATTATATCTCACCAACAACCCACCCCATTTCCTACATAATACATGGAGTCTTTAATCCCCACTCTCTTATCCCCTCTCTCCGTCGCCTCATGCGCGTGCTGATTGTTTCCGCCGTATTCGGAGTGCAGCCCACGGAAGGCTCCAGCGAGCTTCTGTACGTCCTCACACCGACGTCCAGCCTTCTCGTCGGCCCCCGGAACTTGGTTTCAATCACGACCATGTCGCTCAGTCCCTACTTTGTTGCCTCCTACCTCGAGCTTGGCACGTGGTTCCACCAGGATTTGCCGGATCCCTGCATCTTCAAGCTAGCGCATGGCGAACCATTGTGGAAGCTCGCTGAACACGACGCGAGTTTTGATGCGCTCATCAACGATGGGATGGTCTCAGACACCAGCTTCATCATGGACATCGCCATCAAGGAGGGCGGCGGGGTCTTCCAGGGGATAACCTCGCTGATCGACGTCGCAGGCGGTCTCGGCGCAGCGGCCCAAGCCATCTCCAAGGAATTTCCGCATGTGGAATACACCATACTAGATCTCGACCACGTCATCGCCAAGGCTCCCACGGGCACCAATGTGAAGTACATCGTCGGGGACATGTTTGAGAGCATTCCACGGGCAAATGCTGTCTTCCTGAAGGTATTATTTTAGTGGACGAACTACTTCCATAAAAATTGACATGCCTTTGAAAATTTTAAAAAAATTAAAACAGGCTCATTAACTCATGAAACCAACTAAATAATAGGCAGTTTGTCTCTTCTCGAATAACTCAGTAGTTCTTTAATGCTCAGTATTAACAGTACGTATATTTTTTCTACCCTCAATGTTTATTCATTTCAGTGGATTCTGCATGACTGGGGCCATGACGATTGTGTCAAGATATTACGGAACTGCAAGAAAGCAATTCCACCGAGAGATGCCGGAGGGAAGGTGATAATCCTGGATATTGTGTTTGGAGCAGGACAGTCAAACGTGAAGCACACTGAAGTGCAAGCCACGTTTGATGTATACATGATGATTATCAATGGCATTGAGCGAGATGAGCTCGAATGGAAGATGATGTTTTCTAAAGCGGGGTTTACCGACTACAAGATTATACCGGTTCTAGGATTCCGATCCATCATCGAAGTTTACCCATAAAAAGTCTAGCCATATAAACTACATAATGTCGTAGTGTTGTATCTCTTTCCTGTTTGACTTAGCCGTTATGAAGTTGATTTTCCTAAAGCTTGGAGCACGTGATCTGTGCGTGTCGAGCATGTCGAGTCTGTGTGTTTCATCGAGTGTGTTCGCGGGTTATAGTTATCTGGTGCTCTTCGTGGCATGGACGGAGTCGTGTAATGGCATGAAGCTCCTCCGTTCATGCCTGGTAATGGCGTCTTATAGCCCGGCCGGCCGCGATGGCCATTTCCCTTTCACTCAATAAAAATAAAAAAGAAATCCGAAAAGGCTGCGGCAGTTTAGCCGCACAAAACACTGTTTTTCTTCTCTTCTTCATTGCGATCCATATGAGTTGACATGAGATCACTTTGAGTTTGGGATTACGCACGGCATTAGCAACCTCGTTATGATTCTTTTAGTGATGTTGAGGGAAATAAGAAAGATTAGATAAGATATTATTCTTAACTGAGGTCGACATTTGTAGGATTCCATGTGAGGGATTTTGTTTCCGATGGGAGCACTGTTTTACTGGAAAGGTCAGGCTCACATAATTTTGCAAGAAGATAAAAACTATGGAAGGAGAATATTATTTCTTGAATTAAAGATACTATTTCACATCCTCTAGCTTGCTTGCCGAGGCAAGGTCTCTTATAACCTCTCAAAAGAGGAGAGACAACGGAGGTCGATGCCACACCGACCCCTATCGGCAAAACATCAAGTCACTAGAACTCTGAAGTTGTGTGGAACAATTGTGGTACTTCATTAGTACTATTTCCAATATTTCTATTTCTGGACACTTCTGTTTGAGGTAAAAAAATTATCAATATAAATAATAGCACATGAAAGTTTGACCAATTCTGCTATCCACGTCGCCCGATTCTTTTGGGCGTTGGATGGACCACGGGAGGACACCGACGAAAAGCGGTGGAGCCCACTCTACCGGGAGGTGGGCCCTGGCCCGTGATTCGACCCCGTGATTCCTTGCCACAGAGAGCTCATGGCCTGGATTCGTTGTTGTCAGTGGCCGTGGTTGGGGACGTGCTATGTCATGGGGTGGGTCCTGTTCAAGCGGAATAACGGGAGTCACATATGGTGTTTATACGCATGGATTCGGCTATACAAGGGTAGTTATGTGAATGAAAGAATTGCATTGTATGCATGTAGAATTTAGGGTTAACTTGAAATATTTCAGAACTTTCATCTAAATTTGGCTCTAGTGAGGTTTTTATAACCAAATTATCACTAGGATTTGAAGCAAGTTTAGTTGAAGGTTTCAAAAACTCGAATGAGTTCAAAACTGAGGTTTGACCTAAGTCAAACTTGAATTCAAATTCATATAAACAAACACATGAACATATCAAAATTCAAATGAACAACTAAAATATAATCAAAATTGATCTTTATTCATATATGAATGCGTACAAGGTCATTACTTCATAAGGAATTACAAAGAAAAAGGGAAAAAACTAAATACAAACTACTACTGAAAGGAAGCCTATACTAAACTATCTAAGCTTCCTATCTTCTTGCTCACACTTGATAAACTTACAAACCTGCAAACCAAACATCACAATGAGAATTGTTTAGGGTTAGAATGTTGGATTCATAGAAGTGAATGCATTTTCATTGTAGAATTCAAAACCAAGACCCACGAACTTTTCCTGAATCCCAGTAACTTGAGGTAGGGAAATACAAAGTCATAACCGAACTAGACAGAGGTGAAATCGTGATATAAAATCCAATCAGAACATGATAAACTACTCATAGTAGTTGACAGCCACTAGGGAAAACCCAAGAATATGACCACATAATCAAGAACTATTAAAGTAGCCCAGATTTCATCTTGTTCAAGTAGAAAAACTAAACCAATAGAAATATTCATAAGATCAACTACCACTACAAAAAATACCCCCCATACCCAGTGGCTTTTTCAGGCGGCATAAGCAAAAAGAACTGGCAATAGTTGGTTCTGTGCAGATGAGCTTTGGTGGAACCATTTTGTCTCGGCCACATATGCACACACGATAGCATCAGATTTTGGTGCCGTGGTACATGGACGGGAAGGCGACGGTTTTTAACGCCTTGCTTGGACAACAAATGCATTTCCAATATCCGCCGGCCATTTCAAGCGCCATTAATTGTTGATGTCCGCTGGATAATGGTCCATAACTGCCCGCGGATTGGTTAGACTTGTTTGGTTGACAGGTGCGTACCACCACTGCTTACCCGAGTTGCCGTAGACCGACTATGGGCTCTATAAACCAATTTGGCCCATGTTACTGGGCGCACATGTTATACTGCTCATAAAGCAAACATTATATCTCACCAACAACCCACCCCATTTCCTACATAATACATGGAGTCTTTAATCCCCACTCTCTTATCCCCTCTCTACGTCGCCTCATGCGCGTGCTTATTGTTTCCGCCGTATTCGGAGTGCAGCCCACGGAAGGCTCCAGCGAGCTTCTGTACGTCCTCACACCGACGTCCAGCCTTCTCGTCGGCCCCCGGAACTTGGTTTCAATCACGACCATGTCGCTCAGTCCCTACTTTGTTGCCTCCTACCTCGAGCTTGGCACGTGGTTCCACCAGGATTTGCCGGATCCCTGCATCTTCAAGCTAGCATGGCGAACCATTGTGGAAGCTTCGCTGAACACGGCAGTTTTGATGCGCTCATCAACGATGGGATGGTCTCAGACACCAGCTTCATCATGGACATCGCCATCAAGGAGGGCGGCGGGGTCTTCCAGGGGATAACCTCGCTGATCGACGTCGCAGGCGGTCTCGGCGCAGCGGCCCAAGCCATCTCCAAGGAATTTCCGCATGTGGAATACACCGTACTAGATCTCGACCACGTCATCGCCAAGGCTCCCACGGGCACCAATGTGAAGTACATCGTCGGGGACATGTTTGAGAGCATTCCACGGGCAAATGCTGTCTTCCTGAAGGTATTATTTTAGTGGACGAACTACTTCCATAAAAATTGACATGCCTTTGAAAATTTTAAAAAAATTAAAACAGGCTCATTAACTCATGAAACCAACTAAATAATAGGCAGTTTGTCTCTTCTCGAATAACTCAGTAGTTCTTTAATGCTCAGTATTAACAGTACGTATATTTTTTCTACCCTCAATGTTTATTCATTTCAGTGGATTCTGCATGACTGGGGCCATGACGATTGTGTCAAGATATTACGGAACTGCAAGAAAGCAATTCCACCGAGAGATGCCGGAGGGAAGGTGATAATCCTGGATATTGTGTTTGGAGCAGGACAGTCAAACGTGAAGCACACTGAAGTGCAAGCCACGTTTGATGTATACATGATGATTATCAATGGCATTGAGCGAGATGAGCTCGAATGGAAGATGATGTTTTCTAAAGCGGGGTTTACCGACTACAAGATTATACCGGTTCTAGGATTCCGATCCATCATCGAAGTTTACCCATAAAAAGTCTAGCCATATAAACTACATAATGTCGTAGTGTTGTATCTCTTTCCTGTTTGACTTAGCCGTTATGAAGTTGATTTTCCTAAAGCTTGGAGCACGTGATCTGTGCGTGTCGAGCATGTCGAGTCTGTGTGTTTCATCGAGTGTGTTCGCTTCGGGTTATAGTTATCTGGTGCTCTTCGTGTGGCATGGACGGAGTCGTGTAATGGCATGAAGCTCCTCCGTTCATGCCTGGTAATGGCGTGCGCATAGCCCGGCCGGCCGCGATGGCCATTTACCTTTCACTCAATAAAAATAAAAAAGAAATCCGAAAAGGCTGCGGCAGTTTAGCCGCACAAAACACTGTTTTTCTTCTCTTCTTCATTGCGATCCATATGAGTTGACATGAGATCACTTTGAGTTTGGGATTACGCACGGCATTAGCAACCTCGTTATGATTCTTTTAGTGATGTTGAGGGAAATAAGAAAGATTAGATAAGATATTATTCTTAACTGAGGTCGACATTTGTAGGATTCCATGTGAGGGATTTTGTTTCCGATGGGAGCACTGTTTTACTGGAAAGGTCAGGCTCACATAATTTTGCAAGAAGATAAAAAACTATGGAAGGAGAATATTATTTCTTCGGAATTAAAGATACTATTTCACATCCTCTAGCTTGCTTGCCGAGGCAAGGTCTCTTATAACCTCTCAAAAGAGGAGAGACAGCGGTCGATGCCACACCGACCCCTATCGGCAAAACATCAAGTCACTAGAACTCTGAAGTTGTGTGGAACAATTATGGTACTTCATTAGTACTATTTCCAATATTTCTATTTCTGGACACTTCTGTTTGAGGTAAAAAAATTATCAATATAAATAATAGCACATGAAAGTTTCGGCCAATTCTGCTATCCACGTCGCCCGATTCTTTTGGGCGTTGGATGGACCACGGGAGGACACACCGAAAGAGCGGTGGAGCCCCACTCTACCGGGAGGTGGGCCCTGGCGCCCGTGATTCGACCCCCGTGATTCCTTGCCACAGAGAGCTCGCGCGGCCTGGATTCGTTGTTGTCAGTGGCCGTGGTTGGGGACGTGCTATGTCATGGGGTGGGTCCTGTTCAAGCGGAATAACGGGAGTCACATATGGTGTTTATACGCATGGATTCGTATACAA
This sequence comes from Avena insularis, assembly GCA_023614405.1. NCBI lineage: Eukaryota > Viridiplantae > Streptophyta > Magnoliopsida > Poales > Poaceae > Avena > Avena insularis. Next base: position 401,680,466 of record CM042691.1, on the reverse strand, counting down.
GGGTAGTTATGTGAATGAAAGAATTGCATTGTATGCATGTAGAATTTAGGGTTAACTTGAAATATTTCAGAACTTTCATCTAAATTTGGCTCTAGTGAGGTTTTTATAACCAAATTATCACTAGGATTTGAAGCAAGTTTAGTTGAAGGTTTCAAAAACTCGAATGAGTTCAAAACTGAGGTTTGACCTAAGTCAAACTTGAATTCAAATTCATATAAACAAACACATGAACATATCAAAATTCAAATGAACAACTAAAATATAATCAAAATTGATCTTTATTCATATATGAATGCGTACAAGGTCATTACTTCATAAGGAATTACAAAGAAAAAGGGAAAAAACTAAATACAAACTACTACTGAAAGGAAGCCTATACTAAACTATCTAAGCTTCCTATCTTCTTGCTCACACTTGATAAACTTACAAACCTGCAAACCAAACATCACAATGAGAATTGTTTAGGGTTAGAATGTTGGATTCATAGAAGTGAATGCATTTTCATTGTAGAATTCAAAACCAAGACCCACGAACTTGTCCTGAATCCCAGTAACTTGAGGTAGGGAAATACAAAGTCATAACCGAACTAGACAGAGGTGAAATCGTGATATAAAATCCAATCAGAACATGATAAACTACTCATAGTAGTTGACAGCCACTAGGGAAAACCCAAGAATATGACCACATAATCAAGAACTATTAAAGTAGCCCAGATTTCATCTTGTTCAAGTAGAAAAACTAAACCAATAGAAATATTCATAAGATCAACTACCACTACAAAAAATACCCCCCATACCCAGTGGCTTTTTCAGGCGGCATAAGCAAAAAGAACTGGCAATAGTTGGTTCTGTGGCAGATGAGCTTTGGTGGAACCATTTTGTCTCGCGCCACATATGCACACCTACGATAGCAGCAGATTTTGGTGCCGTGGTACATGGACGGGGAAGGCGACGGTTTTTAACGCCTTGCTTGGACAACAAATGCATTTCCAATATCCGCCGGCCATTTCAAGCGCCATTAATTGTTGATGTCCGCTGGATAATGGTCCATAACTGCCCGCGGATTGGTTAGACTTGTTTGGTTGACAGGTGCGTACCACCACTGCTTACCCGAGTTGCCGTAGACCGACTATGGGCTCTATAAACCAATTTGGCCCATGTTACTGGGCGCACATGTTATACTGCTCATAAAGCAAACATTATATCTCACCAACAACCCACCCTATTTCCTACATAATACATGGAGTCTTTAATCCCCACTCTCTTATCCCCTCTCTACGTCGCCTCATGCGCGTGCTTATTGTTTCCGCCGTATTCGGAGTGCAGCCCACGGAAGGCTCCAGCGAGCTTCTGTACGTCCTCACACCGACGTCCAGCCTTCTCGTCGGCCCCGGGAACTTGGTTTCAATCACGACCATGTCGCTCAGTGCCTACTTTGTTGCCTCCTACCTCGAGCTTGGCACGTGGTTCCACCAGGATTTGCCGGATCCCTGCATCTTCAAGCTAGCGCATGGCGAACCATTGTGGAAGCTCGCTGAACACGACGCGAGTTTTGATGCGCTCATCAACGATGGGATGGTCTCAGACACCAGCTTCATCATGGACATCGCCATCAAGGAGGGCGGCGGGGTCTTCCAGGGGATAACCTCGCTGATCGACGTCGCAGGCGGTCTCGGCGCAGCGGCCCAAGCCATCTCCAAGGAATTTCCGCATGTGGAATACACCGTACTAGATCTCGACCACGTCATCGCCAAGGCTCCCACGGGCACCAATGTGAAGTACATCGTCGGGGACATGTTTGAGAGCATTCCACGGGCAAATGCTGTCTTCCTGAAGGTATTATTTTAGTGGACGAACTACTTCCATAAAAATTGACATGCCTTTGAAAATTTTAAAAAAATTAAAACAGGCTCATTAACTCATGAAACCAACTAAATAATAGGCAGTTTGTCTCTTCTCGAATAACTCAGTAGTTCTTTAATGCTCAGTATTAACAGTACGTATATTTTTTCTACCCTCAATGTTTATTCATTTCAGTGGATTCTGCATGACTGGGGCCATGACGATTGTGTCAAGATATTACGGAACTGCAAGAAAGCAATTCCACCGAGAGATGCCGGAGGGAAGGTGATAATCCTGGATATTGTGTTTGGAGCAGGACAGTCAAACGTGAAGCACACTGAAGTGCAAGCCACGTTTGATGTATACATGATGATTATCAATGGCATTGAGCGAGATGAGCTCGAATGGAAGATGATGTTTTCTAAAGCGGGGTTTACCGACTACAAGATTATACCGGTTCTAGGATTCCGATCCATCATCGAAGTTTACCCATAAAAAGTCTAGCCATATAAACTACATAATGTCGTAGTGTTGTATCTCTTTCCTGTTTGACTTAGCCGTTATGAAGTTGATTTTCCTAAAGCTTGGAGCACGTGATCTGTGCGTGTCGAGCATGTCGAGTCTGTGTGTTTCATCGAGTGTGTTCGCTTCGGGTTATAGTTATCTGGTGCTCTTCGTGTGGCATGGACGGAGTCGTGTAATGGCATGAAGCTCCTCCGTTCATGCCTGGTAATGGCGTGCGCATAGCCCGGCCGGCCGCGATGGCCATTTCCCTTTCACTCAATAAAAATAAAAAAGAAATCCGAAAAGGCTGCGGCAGTTTAGCCGCACAAAACACTGTTTTTCTTCTCTTCTTCATTGCGATCCATATGAGTTGACATGAGATCACTTTGAGTTTGGGATTACGCACGGCATTAGCAACCTCGTTATGATTCTTTTAGTGATGTTGAGGGAAATAAGAAAGATTAGATAAGATATTATTCTTAACTGAGGTCGACATTTGTAGGATTCCATGTGAGGGATTTTGTTTCCGATGGGAGCACTGTTTTACTGGAAAGGTCAGGCTCACATAATTTTGCAAGAAGATAAAAAACTATGGAAGGAGAATATTATTTCTTCGGAATTAAAGATACTATTTCACATCCTCTAGCTTGCTTGCCGAGGCAAGGTCTCTTATAACCTCTCAAAAGAGGAGAGACAACGGAGGTCGATGCCACACCGACCCCTATCGGCAAAACATCAAGTCACTAGAACTCTGAAGTTGTGTGGAACAATTGTGGTACTTCATTAGTACTATTTCCAATATTTCTATTTCTGGACACTTCTGTTTGAGGTAAAAAAATTATCAATATAAATAATAGCACATGAAAGTTTCGGCCAATTCTGCTATCCACGTCGCCCCGATTCTTTTGGGCCGTTGGATGGACCACGGGGAGGACACACGACGAAAGAGCGGTGGAGCCCCACTCTACCCGGGAGGTGGGCCCTGACGCCCGTGATTCGACCCCCGTGATTCCTTGCCACAGAGAGCTCGCGCGGCCTGGATTCGTTGTTGTCAGTGGCCGTGGTTGGGGACGTGCTATGTCATGGGGTGGGTCCTGTTCAAGCGGAATAACGGGAGTCACATATGGTGTTTATACGCATGGATTCGGCTATACAAGGGTAGTTATGTGAATGAAAGAATTGCATTGTATGCATGTAGAATTTAGGGTTAACTTGAAATATTTCAGAACTTTCATCTAAATTTGGCTCTAGTGAGGTTTTTATAACCAAATTATCACTAGGATTTGAAGCAAGTTTAGTTGAAGGTTTCAAAAACTCGAATGAGTTCAAAACTGAGGTTTGACCTAAGTCAAACTTGAATTCAAATTCATATAAACAAACACATGAACATATCAAAATTCAAATGAACAACTAAAATATAATCAAAATTGATCTTTATTCATATATGAATGCGTACAAGGTCATTACTTCATAAGGAATTACAAAGAAAAAGGGAAAAAACTAAATACAAACTACTACTGAAAGGAAGCCTATACTAAACTATCTAAGCTTCCTATCTTCTTGCTCACACTTGATAAACTTACAAACCTGCAAACCAAACATCACAATGAGAATTGTTTAGGGTTAGAATGTTGGATTCATAGAAGTGAATGCATTTTCATTGTAGAATTCAAAACCAAGACCCACGAACTTGTCCTGAATCCCAGTAACTTGAGGTAGGGAAATACAAAGTCATAACCGAACTAGACAGAGGTGAAATCGTGATATAAAATCCAATCAGAACATGATAAACTACTCATAGTAGTTGACAGCCACTAGGGAAAACCCAAGAATATGACCACATAATCAAGAACTATTAAAGTAGCCCAGATTTCATCTTGTTCAAGTAGAAAAACTAAACCAATAGAAATATTCATAAGATCAACTACCACTACAAAAAATACCCCCCATACCCAGTGGCTTTTTCAGGCGGCATAAGCAAAAAGAACTGGCAATAGTTGGTTACGCGGCAGATGAGCTTTGGTGGAACCATTTTGTCTCGGCCGCCACATATGCACACACGATAGCAGCAGATTTTGGTGCCGTGGTACATGGACGGGGAAGGCGACGGTTTTTAACGCCTTGCTTGGACAACAAATGCATTTCCAATATCCGCCGGCCATTTCAAGCGCCATTAATTGTTGATGTCCGCTGGATAATGGTCCATAACTGCCCGCGGATTGGTTAGACTTGTTTGGTTGACAGGTGCGTACCACCACTGCTTACCCGAGTTGCCGTAGACCGACTATGGGCTCTATGAACCAATTTGGCCCATGTTACTGGGCGCACATGTTATACTGCTCATAAAGCAAGCATTATATCTCACCAACAACCCACCCCATTTCCTACATAATACATGGAGTCTTTAATCCCCACTCTCTTATCCCCTCTACGCCGCCTCATGCGCGCATTTATTGTTTCCGCCAGATTCGAGTGCAGCCCATGGAAGGCTCCAGCGAGCTTCAGACGTCTCACACCGACGTCCAGCCTTCTCGTCGGCCCCCGGAACTTGGTTTCAATCACGACCATGTCGCTCAGTCCCTACTTTGTTGCCTCCTACCTAGAGCTTGGCACGTGGTTCCACCAGGATTTGCCGGATCCCTGCATCTTCAAGCTAGCGCATGGCGAACCATTGTGGAAGCTCGCTGAACAGGACGCGAGTTTTGATGCGCTCATCAACGATGGGATGGTCTCAGACACCAGCTTCATCATGGACATCGCCATCAAGGAGGGCGGCGGGGTCTTCCAGGGGATAACCTCGCTGATCGACGTCATAGGCGGTCTCAAGAGCGCCCAAGCCATCTCAAGGAATTTCCGCATGTGGAATACACCGTACTAGATCTCGACCACGTCATCGCCAAGGCTCCCACGGGCACCAATGTGAAGTACATCGCCGGGGACATGTTTGAGAGCATTCCACGGGCAAATGCTGTCTTCCTGAAGGTATTATTTTAGTGGACGAACTACTTCCATAAAAATTGACATGCCTTTGAAAATTTTAAAAAAATTAAAACAGGCTCATTAACTCATGAAACCAACTAAATAATAGGCAGTTTGTCTCTTCTCGAATAACTCAGTAGTTCTTTAATGCTCAGTATTAACAGTACGTATATTTTTTCTACCCTCAATGTTTATTCATTTCAGTGGATTCTGCATGACTGGGGCCATGACGATTGTGTCAAGATATTAAGGAACTGCAAGAAAGCAATTCCACCGAGAGATGCGGAGGGAAGGTGATAATCCTGGATATTGTGTTTGAGCAGGACAGTCAAACGTGAAGCACACTGAAGTGCAAGCCTCGTTTGATGTATACATGATGATTATCAATGGCATTGAGCGAGATGAGCTCGAATGGAAGATGATGTTTTCTAAAGCGGGGTTTACCGACTACAAGATTATACCGGTTCTAGGATTCCGATCCATCATCGAAGTTTACCCATAAAAGTCTAGCCATATAAACTACATAATGTCGTAGTGTTGTATCTCTTTCCTGTTTGACTTAGCCGTTATGAAGTTGATTTTCCTAAAGCTTGGAGCACGTGATCTGTGCGTGTCGAGCATGTCGAGTCTGTGTGTTTCATCGAGTGTGTTCGCTTCGGGTTATAGTTATCTGGTGCTCTTCGTGTGGCATGGACGGAGTCGTGTAATGGCATGAAGCTCCTCCGTTCATGCCTGGTAATGGCGTCTTGCGATAGCCCGGCCCGGCCGCGATGGCCATTTCCTTTCACTCAATAAAAATAAAAAGAAATCCGAAAAGGCTGCGGCAGTTTAGCGCACAAAACACTGTTTTCTTCTCTTCTTCATTGCGATCCATATGAGTTGACATGAGATCACTTTGAGTTTGGGATTACGACGCATTAGCAACCTCGTTATGATTCTTTTAGTGATGTTGAGGGAAATAAGAAAGATTGGATAAGATATTATTCTTAACTGAGGTCGACATTTGTAGGATTCCATGTGAGGGATTTTGTTTCCGATGGGAGCACTGTTTTACTGGAAAGGTCAGGCTCACATAATTTTGCAAGAAGATAAAAAACTATGGAAGGAGAATATTATTTCTTCGGAATTAAAGATACTATTTCACATCCTCTAGCTTGCTTGCCGAGGCAAGGTCTCTTATAACCTCTCAAAAGAGGAGAGACAACGGAGGTCGATGCCACACCGACCCCTATCGGCAAAACATCAAGTCACTAGAACTCTGAAGTTGTGTGGAACAATTTTGGTACTTCATTAGTACTATTTACAATATTTCTATTTCTGGACACTTCTGTTTGAGGTAAAAAAATTATCAATATAAATAATAGCACATGAAAGTTTCGGCCAATTCTGCTATCCACGTCGCCCCGATTCTTTTGGGCCGTTGGATGGACCACGGGGAGGACACACGACGAAAGAGCGGTGGAGCCCCACTCTACCCGGGAGGTGGGCCCCGACGCCCGTGATTCGACCCCCGTGATTCCTTGCCACAGAGAGCTCGCGCGGCCTGGATTCGTTGTTGTCAGTGGCCGTGGTTGGGGACGTGCTATGTCATGGGGTGGGTCCTGTTCAAGCGGAATAACGGGAGTCACATATGGTGTTTATACGCATGGATTCGGCTATACAAGGGTAGTTATGTGAATGAAAGAATTGCATTGTATGCATGTAGAATTTAGGGTTAACTTGAAATATTTCAGAACTTTCATCTAAATTTGGCTCTAGTGAGGTTTTTATAACCAAATTATCACTAGGATTTGAAGCAAGTTTAGTTGAAGGTTTCAAAAACTCGAATGAGTTCAAAACTGAGGTTTGACCTAAGTCAAACTTGAATTCAAATTCATATAAACAAACACATGAATATATCAAAATTCAAATGAACAACTAAAATATAATCAAAATTGATCTTTATTCATATATGAATGCGTACAAGGTCATTACTTCATAAGGAATTACAAAGAAAAAGGGAAAAAACTAAATACAAACTACTACTGAAAGGAAGCCTATACTAAACTATCTAAGCTTCCTATCTTCTTGCTCACACTTGATAAACTTACAAACCTGCAAACCAAACATCACAATGAGAATTGTTTAGGGTTAGAATGTTGGATTCATAGAAGTGAATGCATTTTCATTGTAGAATTCAAAACCAAGACCCACGAACTTGTCCTGAATCCCAGTAACTTGAGGTAGGGAAATACAAAGTCATAACCGAACTAGACAGAGGTGAAATCGTGATATAAAATCGAATCAGAACATGATAAACTACTCATAGTAGTTGACAGCCACTAGGGAAAACCCAAGAATATGACCACATAATCAAGAACTATTAAAGTAGCCCAGATTTCATCTTGTTCAAGTAGAAAAACTAAACCAATAGAAATATTCATAAGATCAACTACCACTACAAAAAATACCCCCATACCCAGTGGCTTTTTCAGGCGGCATAAGCAAAAAGAACTGGCAATAGTTGGTTACGCGGCAGATGAGCTTTGGTGGAACCATTTTGTCTCGGCCGCCACATATGCACACACGATAGCAGCAGATTTTGGTGTCGTGGTACATGGACGGGGAAGGCGACGGTTTTTAACGCCTTGCTTGGCCAACAAATTCATTTCCAATATCCGCCGGCCATTTCAAGCGCCATTAATTGTTGATGTCCGCTGGATAATGGTCCATAACTGCCCGCGGATTGGTTAGACTTGTTTGGTTGACAGGTGCGTACCACCACTGCTTACCCGAGTTGTCGTAGACCGACTATGGGCTCTATGAACCAATTTGGCCAATGTTACTGGGCGCACATGTTATACTGCTCATAAAGCAAACATTATATCTCACCAACAACCCACCCCATTTCCTACATAATACATGGAGTCTTTAATCCCCACTCTCTTAACTCCTCTCTTCGTACAGCGCTGCACCCACTCTCTCGGCAAGGCCAACCCTAGATCTAAACATAGTCATTTTCAAAAATATCCTAAGATCTCACAAACTCCCATCTCTACTACTGTCGTCCCTCCCAAATGTGGTGATGCCTCGCAAGCTCTTCCAATCCGACCCAGCCTCCGAGCCTAAGGTTTTTTCTCAATTGATCTGTTGTTGGATCTTGTTCTTTCTCTAATCGATCTGTTGTTGGATCTTGTTCTTTATCTAATAGATTTGTTGTTGCATCATGTTCTTTATGTAATCGATCTACTGTTGCATCATGTTATTTCTCTAATCGATGTGCTATCTCTTTTAGATCCACGACAACACGAGCATCATAGCTCGTGTGAAGGATTACAGACGTGGTGTTGTCGCCATCGGCATCGCCGTTGCCACCACTGACATGATAGCATCGAATTGGAGGATGGTGACCCTATTGCTGTGTTTGTCACAATAGGTTGTTAGTAGAATAAAGAGGCGCTCAAGATTAGAATATGCAAATTTCTCCGCTTATCCTTAAGATAAGTGGAAGAATTAGGTTAGTTGTAGATAGTTTTTAGTTCTTTATTTCCATAATTTTCTTGTTAGAAGAATTAGTGGGGATAAAACCCCTTTTTCAGATTCTCTTGCTAGAAGAGAAGTTGAATACAAGGATTAGATCCTTGTAATAAAATTGAATTAGTGGTGATCTAATAAATATCCTTTCAATAAAATTGAAGTTTCGATTTGAATGCAATTAGCTTCCTAAATTAATGATTGTAAACTTCTTACTTTGATTAATGGTACTGTAATTTATTATCTAGGAGGGTGATATTTTACAAACCACGACATTTGCAATGCGTGACACGGCACTCAAGTTCCGCCGTCTTCAGTAATGTAACGAGGCACATTCACTGTCGCGCCGCGGTAGCGCTAGCTTGACGGATCATGTTGTGCCGATCCAAAAAATCCGTTGTCATTGCATAATCCCCGACGCAGTTATCCCTATTGGCTTTTTCGTGCCAACGCGAGTGCAAGGCTATGCCTTGGCGTGTATAAGTGCCGGGGCCCGAGCTCCGTGTTGTAGTGTAGAAATAAATTGACAAAAAAATAACCTCAAGCCTTTGAATTCTTAGAAAATAGAAAATTATGAGAAATTAAAAGGAATGCTTATCCAACAACTTACCCAACCAAAGTGAAGGACAACTTCTGAAATTAACTATCCAAAAGGAAATTGGATTAAATTACCAAAGATTATGAATAAAGAAAATATTTAGGAAGTATATGAATGTTTAACAAACAACTTAACCTATTAAATTGTAGAGCAACTACTACTAGTAAGATTCAACCTAATGGAATTGTAAGAACTCACATTAAAATAAAACTTAACAATTAATGAAATAACAAAAAAAACACTTGTCTCTGCCCCAAAACTGGACAAGACAAAACTAAACCAACATGCCTAAATAGGCATATATAAATACACTAAATATGCACATAAGGACAACAAAGTTCATATGCCAAATTCGAAATATACACTAGAGTAAAACCAGTATGGGCTTAACAACCCAAAGAAGAAATGCCACATGCACATAAGTGAAGCTACAAAGACGATTTCACACTTAGCCAAGAACGTAGATCACCTAAATGCATAGCTCAGGTGTCAACACCATGTGGATCTTGACCACTATATAAAGCTAGGGATCTCACACCCTAGAGCTTATAAGTAACTAGTCGAGCCCGGACCAAAAACACGCATACTACACTACAAGAAATATCTCCATCCACAACAATTTGGTCCGTCGATCATCGTAGAAGGCGCCTCTTCTGTGAAAATTTTCTTTGTTTGACTGTGGTCAACGAAAAACTTTTTTTCCTATTTTCGCAGACCTCTACTACGATGAAATTGCTAAAAACGTGGAAAAATATCAACATGCGTGTGGTTTAAGCAAGATTTTTGGTTGCTCGCATGATCTTGACTCGGCTAAATCTTTTGAGGCATGTGGGTCCCAGATCTCAGTGTCTCTAGCAGACCATACTTTTCGGTCGCACATCCCTGATTTGAACACGATAACATTGCTCGATGCATGGATAAAAGATGCCTTTGTTGAAAGGTTTGGAACTCCTGGAGTCATAAGTCACCTTATGAAATAATTATCTCCTTTAAACAAAATGAAGATGAACAACTAGTAAAAGCTTGGGAAAGATTTAGGGGACTTTCTTATGGAACATAACATGGCCTTAGGGACTGGATGTTAATGCATACTGCCTCCGTTTCAAGGCTTGAGGCATATTACTTTTTTAAAATTCAAACTAACTAAAGTTTGATCAAGTGTTTAGAGAAAAATATTAATATTTACAATACGTAATCCATACCTTTCATACATCATGGAACATATTTTCACATGGTATCTATATAATGTAATAGTTCTTGATAGTTTTTTTATAAAAGTTTGGTCAAACTTTACATGGCTTGACTTTTCAAAAAAGTTATATGCCTTAAGACTTGGGATGGAGGGAGTATATTTTATAGAGGGTTAACTAAAACCTCAATGGCTTATTTGGATAATGAATGTAGAGGTTCTTTCATGAACATAACTGCCTCAAATGCCTATGTGTTATTAGATGGCCTGCTTTTACAAGTCAAAATTATGGAAAGTTTGAAAAAAGTTGAAGTTCTTGAAGAAGTATTTGATGATATATATGAAATTTTTAACCTACATAGTAGAGAAAATAAAATGGAGGAAGTTAAAATGCTAAGTGAAACAAAAGAACCTCTACTCGACCTTGATAAATGCAGCCTATATGAACTTATTAATATCTTGCAGAAGTTTTCTAATGACCCATCTATTAATATGCATCAAGCAGATTTTATGTAGCACACCGGGAAAATCACTACTAGAAAATCGCTCGTTGTTTTTGTGCATCATCATGATATCATGCTTATGTCATCATATGCCACATTGCATTTGAGCATCATATCAAGCTTGCATTGGTTTTATCTTGCTTGTGTTAGCCTATCAGCAATACCTTTCTATTTTGTTACTCTTTTTTTCTACAATATTAGGAACCACTTGCTAAGGTTCCACTAGTTTACTAAATGTTTTTATTCAATTTCTAAAACCTAAATCCCATATCTTGTAATATGCCCAAAAAGAATTATGAGGGCATTACTCTTGCTATTACTCTACTCCTTCTTGCCTCTATTTCAAAAGGCTACATCTCCCTATTTTAAAGATCCATGCAAATGGTTCAAAAGGTTTTATAAAGAAACAAATACAAAAGCTTGAAAAAAAGGAAATAAAACAGAAGAAGAGAAACATGCCGTGGCCTTTTCCCCCTTAACCCAACAAATGGCTCCAACCAAACCGAAGCCTCCTTCCTTATTCTTGGCCCGATTAGCCTATTGTTTTTCCTCCAGCACAAGCTCTCCTTATGGTCTCCTTCCTGCAGCACGGCACTTCATCAGTGATGCCCACGTCGCCAGGTTGGCTGTCCCCTCCCGTCCCTATAAGAACCTCCCTGTAGCTGCAGCCCTGCGCCGCCGCTCTCTCCTCCCTCTCTGCTCCAAAGCCAGAGAGAGAGAGAGAGAGAGAGAGAGAGAGAGAGAGAGAGAGAGAGAGAGAGAGAGAGAGAGAGAGAGAGAGGGAGACCACCGATTGTTCCGGCCATCTACGCCCCATGCGCCAAGGAGATCAAGGGGATTTAACCACTGTCTCACCTGCGTCTTGCATCCTTCTCGCTGAAGCCCAGGAACGGGAACCGTCCCGGCGCACCGGCAAGAACGCCTCCCATGTCCAAGCCCAGGTTTCCACGAACTTCAGGTTGAGTTTCGCCGTCCTCCCTCTGCACTTTTTCAGTGTCTCTCACTGCACCACGATGCCGTTTACGGTCGAACACGCACCTTGCCATGGCCGCTCGGAATTTGACAAACAATATGTCTAAATGGATCATAAAAACGAGAAGAAGCTAGATATGACATCCATACCATCAATTGCATCATGCATCATATGTTTCTCTAATAACCAGCAATGTTTATCTGAATAAAACTTGAAAATAAAATTGTTCTTTTATTAATTAATGTTGGTAAAGCTTCACTAATGTTGTATCATCGTTGTACTATGCTAATGAAATATTTTCAACATGGTTTGCATCATTAACTTGCCATGTCATACATCATATCATGATCATGCCGGTTCTTCCGCATTAGTTGCAATTGTTGCATCAATTCTTTCTTTTAGTGCTTCGCTTCTTCCCGAATAGGACGATGAGATGTTGTGAGCTTCAAAAAGTTCTTCAGATATCTTCGTTAATGTTTCCCAGGCGAGCATTCTTCCCTTCTACCCATTTTGATTTTATAGTCTTTACTTCCTCATGTTGATCTATTGCTACTCGTGTTGTGATGCTTTAGTTTTTGTACCATTTATATTGTTTGCAGCCTATATCGCCTTGGTCGCTTCCTGTTGCCCAATGTTTGGTAGATAGTTGGCCTTGCGAGTCGTAGATGCACGCTCAAGTGTTGGTTCGACTCATCGACTTCCACCATTGTTGGGAGGTTGATACATGCTTAATGATGGGGATAATAATGGTTGTACTTACTACTTGATAATTAAATAACTAGAAGTAGATATAACTAATGAAGAGACACCAGTTGGTAATAGTTGAGATCCAGCTATTATCCTGCTCACTTGTTTCCATCTAGGACCCGAGTTCTTGACATCTCTTCTAAGACCGAGTGCGCTAACCAGAAGTGGGGTGAATGGGAACCCCTGTCGACTTATTACCTGATTTCAAAGTACTGTTCTGGGGCCACAAACTAGTTCGGGTTTTATATGTTACCTACTGTATATATACCATGTATGAGATGTTTATTACCTGTTGCTTGATGAGCGTTTATTATTGTTGCCTAGGTGCGGCACTCTGTCATGGAAATATATTGTCTATGTCTTCTGCTCGCGTGACAAGTCCACGCAACCTATGGGTCCGTATGATGATTAGCTATACCTCGTACAGGTAGCTTTTTTGGGTGGCCCCCATGTACTTGCTTTGGGTCTAGGAAACGTCGTGTCCAAAGCCCCGCCAATATACCAATAGGTGTATGTTAATTGATCTGGCAAACATGGGTGGAAGTGTGTGTGGATATTTTGGTGCACCCCTGCAGGGTTAAATCTTTTTCAAAAACCATGTCCGCGGTTATGGACGACTTGAAGCACAGTTTATCGATCATATATAACTTACACTAAAGAAGTGTTGTTATAATTTTACTTGAATATTACCTAATTTGTAAGTTGGATAGCCACCATAGAATGGATGGATAAAACTGCCAACTGTGTGTGTGTTTCCTCGGAAGGACTTCCTTGTTTTTGTCCTGAGGGGGAAACACCAGGATGGGTATGTTTGGTGTTAGTATCAGGTTGGTTCAAAATAGGTCTTTCTTATCTCTCTCTCTCTCTCTAATAGCTGGTAGTTGTATCGAGTCTCTAAAGGATTTTAGCGCATGCTTAGCTGCCGCTTCAGTCCACCATAACTATGTAGGCAAGAGCCACTGAATTCTAAGACTCGCCATTTACTGGCCTCGGTACTAAATTCTCCCTTTTTCCTTTGCCCTTTATCGGCACCCTTTTTTATTTGATAGATATGAGTTTGACGATGTTAGCAATGTTACCCTTCCGGCTTAGTCTAGGCAGGGTTATGGACGCCATTGATTATTCTTCAGGGATCCTAGCCCGATTTGCATCTTGTCTGTACTCAGATGTTGTATGATTTTGAAGGTGATTTGAATCTTTGCACTATATATTTATAATATTGACTCGTTGAGTCGTTTATGTATATATGTTCTTGTGGGTTCCATCATAAACTATTGTGCAATGGTATTACTTTGTTTTTCACCCGCACACAAGTGCTTGGTAGGTACCATCGAATCGTTTCTATGCGGGTTTGGCGGGAATCACATAAATCTATATAGGACGATTCAAGGTATTACATTTTATCTCCTTTATAGCAAACTATGTCATCAAAGAAAAGATAGAAAGATACAATAATGAAGCCATGATACCAAAAAAGCTTGGGGAATCACTATTGGCAAAGAGCCCCATCAATTTATTCTAGATCTAGGATCTAGTGTCTCTGTGTTATCAAAACAACTATATGATCAACTAGAACACAAAACCATGGAAAAATGTTCAATAGATATTTTGCTTGCTAATGACTCAACTAAACATGCTTTAGGAAAAGTAAATGATATAATGTTTGAGTTACATATGACTTTTGTGCTTTTTGATTTTGTTGTAATGGACATGAGGAGAAAAACCTCTAGTCCTATAATTCTTGAAAGACCTTTTTTTAAGAACTACATGTGCAGTCATTGATTCAAAAGAAGGGAATGTGAAGTTTCAGTTTCATATAAGAAATGCGTGGAACACTTCCCAAGGAAAAAGGAGGAAGCACAAAGGTACAAGCTACCATATGATCTCCATATCACTTGAAATAAGTAAGTAAGCCTAGTTATATGGCTATAAAGAAAGCTCTTTACGGGAGGCAACCCGGTTTGTTTTCTTTTGCATTTTTTCCACTCTTGTTGTAGCAAGAGAGTTTTCTTTTGGTTTCCTTTATGGATTTTTCAATAAAATACCTAGTTGAATCCATTCGGATGTTTTAAAGTTGACAAATTATATGGAGCAGGAAATTTTTACACGACCTCTTTTGAGTAAAACAATCTGATTTTTTCTGTAACTCCAATTTCTCTCATATCTATACTGTACTTGCAACGTTTCATCTTCTAGGTGCCCAAAATTGGAAAAATTACTCACATGTTTAAGTGGGTGAAATAAATGCGTTTTGTAGCTGCTATTTTTATGGAAAAATCCGTCATCTTTTGTTGCAAGAGTGCCCTCTTTGGATTTTGATTTGATTCTTTTTGAGTCTTTTGATATCGTATGGATCTTCGCCAGTTACGTAATATCTGGAAATTGAAAACCAAATTTTATTTGGAAATTTTAACACAACTATCTTCATATATTCGTATCCACTAATGTCACCCCATAGAAAAGAAATGAGAGAATGTTTTGTGTTGATTCTTTTTGACAGCGAATGGAGTAACACCACACCAAGAGCTATCCAAGGATGGTGAAAACCGTAAGCTTGGGGATGCCCAAGGCAACCCACTATACTTATTAAACTCTCGGTTTTCAAACTTATAAACTTTGTTTTTTGAGCAACATAGAATGATCATAGACATTTGGAGCATATTTGTTCAGTTCTTCTTGATATGTTTGAAAATAAATAGGACCACCATGATAGATATTTTGCATGCTTAGGAAAGTGCTGCTGAAATAAACTATGCCATGATTGAATGCCTTGCTTTAAGTAGAAAAAGGGGGCAACCAAATATGCATGCTATTGCTTTAAGTTGCAATGTTCATATGCTTTAAGGAGTGATGGCTTATAAGGGTATCATATTGTGTTAGTTCTTGTATTCCAAATAAATGATGCTCAATGCTTCTATTGTGTTCTAGATATGACTTAGTACTGTGGGCACTTTGCATTCTTGTAGAAGGTCAAATGATTACCTTGCTTCCCGCTTCCCCTTGCTCCTGGTGAGGAGGCGTATCGTTGGTGTTCCCGGGATTTTATTCAGGATTCGGCTTTTCCCTCGCTCGGCTAGCAGCCTAGCGAGAACGCTCCTTGCGGGAGATCCCGACCATGTCAATGAGGAAACTAGAGATACGCCTTGGCCCCCTACCTGGCACGGCAAATTTCGGAGATTGTCCCGGCAGAGTATCTCTCAAAGTAGGTGGAATCGAATGCAGGGGCAAAACAAGATCTCTCCAAGCTACCTCTGGGACCTTGGTGAGGAATAGTAGAGTCACAGAAAGGGTGACACAAGGAGTTTACCTAGGTTCAGGCCACCGTGTAGTGTAAAACCCTTCTTCCTGCTTTTCTTGTATTGCGTAGCGAGGTTACAAGTACAAGAGGCTGATCGTGCGATCAGAACAAGAGCTCATGTGAGGAGAAGACTAGGGTTCCGAGGTGGAAGAAAGTCCAGATGGTAATGGCGGCAAGATGCGGCGACGTAATCGTGGGATGGGAAGAGTCTCCAAGATCATGGTGTGAGAATAATATGTCTTTCATGGACATTTCCCTTTCATTCAATAAAAATAATAATTTCAGAAATATTGTGGCAGACACTAAAAAAATACTCCCATATCTAGCGGATTGTTGGGGCGGCATAACCAAAAAGTACCTCCAAATGTTGGATACACGGAAGATGAGCGATCACGGTACCATTTTGTCGCGGCGGACACTTATACACCATGGCCAATGCAGCGCCGGTAATTATTTAGCGTTGTCGTACGTGATCGTGAAAGCCAACGGATTTAATGCCGCGCTAGATATATGGAGTACAGTGTGTCTCACGCTGCTAACTAGTCAATCATCCCACGTTGACTGGTCATGTTTGTCTCGCTGACTGGTGTGGTCCACTACCGACGAGTTCTTTATATCTAATTCTTTAGCTTCCACTCCCGATCTCGATCTAGTCGCTTGTACTCCCTGCCGCAATACGCTTCCCAATTCTCCCTCCAGTAATCTGCGGCAGTTGGCAGAGGCGAGATCCAAGCCGATGGAGCACTATGTAAGTTATTTGTAGTTTTTATCGATCTCTATTGATTCTCTATCCTCTATTGATCGATCGAAAGATAATTTGGGGATATTTCTCTTTGTTAGATTTGCTACTGCGGCCGGAAACCTCACTATATCACATAGTCGATGGAGAGAACGATGTCTGCAGGATCTTCCGATGCGACTACACACCGCCGAGGTGCGACTTCATCACATGGTATCTAACTTTATATTTGGTGGTTCAATTTGTGATTTGCTTGAGAAAGTAAATATGTGTCCAGTTCATATATTTATCAACATAATGAAGGGGTTTTGTTTGTTTTGACTCTTTTTTATTTTCTACTATGTAGACTAAAAATATTTAAGTGTTAGTTATGTATGGTGGAAGGAATAAAAACATGGATGTAATGAAGAGTTTGCCACACAATATTATCTTTTAGATTCCTTGGCCATGAAAAATTGAAAGAAAGGCATGGGTCATTTTCCGTGATTGTCCAACAAAATTATGAGCATCCTGATATGGTCAATACATTATAAGGTTTGGTCATCCAACTTATCCATGTCTACATTGGTGAAGTTCTCATATAATAAATATTTTTGGAAAATTATTTGGTAAATAGAATATGATTTAGTATTCAGTTGGAAATATTGTTTGTTAATTAAAAAAACTTGTATGACTACATCAAAATATATAGATCATTTGTTTTTGTTTTTAGTCCTTAAGAATTACACAAATTTAGTTGTTCAATATGTGTTAATTAGAAAAACAAAAACAACATAACAGAATGATGTAATATTGCATACTTTTCTAGGTGCTAATATTGCCTATCAATTATAAAAATTACACTATAAACATCTATACAATTTAATGTTTTGTTCCAATAATATAAGAAGGTGGTTAGAAGAAGCTGATGTTGCCACTAGCAGGCGACAAATTAGTGTGTTTAAAAAACATTTACTATCTTACTACCTCTAATTATTTATGATCTTTTGAACTTTGTTGTCAGAACTAAAACCATTTTACTGTACTATTAACAGGTTAAATGTCATTTTATTTCATATAATGGAGTGACAATAGTAGGAATATATCGTGTTTCTAATGTCATCTATTTCACAAAATAGAGGTAATTAACATGAAAAATGTATACATAAATAAGAAATAAATCGTTTATATTTTTTATGGACTAAAGATGATTCCTTGTTGTTTCACTACCAATTGTTCCATAAAAGTTTGATGTCTTTTCAATTATTTCATAAAAGTTTGGTGGTTTCACTTGTTTCATAATTTCTCAATGTGGTTTCAATTGTTCCTTAAAAGTTCGGTGGTTCCTCATGATTCATAAAGGTTTGATGTTATTTCAATTTTTTCATAAAAATTTGGTGGTTCCACATGTTTCATAAATGTTTGATGGTTCTTCAGTTGTTTTATGGATGCTTGATCTAGTTTCAATTGTTTCATCAAGGTTTGGTTTCAATAATTTCATATATGATTGATGCACATTAAATTGTTTCACAAAGGTTTGGTGGTTTACTAGTTTTATAAAGGATTGATGTTGTTTCAGTTGTTTCATATAGGTTTGATTTGTTTCAATTGTTTCAGAAAGGTTTGATGTGTTTTCAATTATTTCATAAAGGTTTGTGACATGGTTTTAATTATTTCATAAATATCCGATGTTTCCATAAATGTTTGATGTGGTTTCAATTGTTTTATAAAACGTTTCATACCAGTTTGAAAACGGGTGGCATTGTTTCACTTGATTTGCGATGTTTCAAAACAGCTTGAAAAAGGGTGAACACTAATATGGGTTGTCATAATAAGATAATATTGATTATTGTCTCTTTAAATTCTCGAAAAAATGTAGTATTGTCGCTATGTTTTTTAGTTTTTGAGAAAATGTGACTCAAATTGTACAATACACCATCTACCTTGAGCACTTCTGGTTATTTTACTCAGCAAGCATAAAATGTATGTTATCTATGTCTGCAGCAACAAGCACAATATCAGTTCTATAGATCTACAAATTTTGTACTTGGATTTGTATGGATAACTATATATAGGCTTATTTTGAAAAAAAGGCTGAAGACGCAACAATTCTTGGAGATGCCATTCTTGCCTTGGAAGTAGTTTCTGTAGCCTTTGTTTACACTTTGTTTCTGTTTGTGTGTATTGCATCACATGTGAAATTTGTTCCAATATTATTTAACATAGGGGAAGAACACACCTTCTAGGAGTAGGATCTGAATTTTTGTAGCTTCAATTCTGCTTGTATTTGGTTGGTGGCCTTCTATGTAACCAGTTCTCACATCTGCTTGTCAGGTTTTACGCTTCTACCGATCAAAATGCCACAAGAACTTCAAGATGAAGAGGAACCCTCACAAGGATAAATGGGTGAAAGCATTCAGGCACTTATGTGGCAAAGACATGACACTGATAAATGGACGAAAGCATTCAGGCACTATGTAAGTTATTTGTAGTTTTTATCGATCTCTATTGATCCTCTATCCTCTAATGATGGGAAGATAATTTGGGAATATTTATCTCTATTAGATTTTCTACTGCGGCTAGAGACCTCACTATATCACATAGTCGTTGGACAGAACGTTGGATGCAGGGTCCTCCGATGCAACTACTCACCGCCGAGGTGCGATTTTATCACATGGATCGATCCTCCGAACACACAAAGCGATGGCACCATCAGTGGCAGTGACGGCGATGATTACAACAACGACGCCAAGATGCAACTTCGATCCTAGACCAAAATTGAGTACAAAGCCGGTGAACATAGGACGTAATCCAATGGCCTAGTGGCGCCGGAGGAAATTCCATCGGTGTACTGATATGTAATCTTCTATCACAATGTTTAAAAAATATATTTAATCACTACATTCATCAAATTTTGTTGTTTGGTTACTGTACTGTTTATGTTGTCGATCACGAGAGTCGGACTCGTTAACCATCTAACTAGCCTCCTAAGGACAATGAGCTTTTAAGCAAGTCAGGCCCATCATACAAATCCTACATATATATAATACAGGGAACACTAACTTCTATCTATGCCGCCGCACTCCCCTTTCTACTAACCCTAGATCTCCCTCCACTCTCTCTCTCTCCACGCCTAACACAAGATCCTAGAACCATCTATCTCCACGGTGTCCTATAGTGTACAGGTCAGTGCCATGTTGATCCACCGCGTGGCGGTGTCGTGTGCACCGTGCTAATCCACCGCATGGAAGGCGTTGACTTCCAGCAGAGAGGTCGTCTGTGTCATGCTGATCCACCCATCGAAGATGGTGCTCGGGTAATCGGGAAGCCAATGGCACCATCCAGATCCACCGCTGTCCAGATCCACCAGTGACCAGTCCACCACCGTGCGTCCACTCACACTGACAACGAAATATCCTACTCCTTTGCATTATGCTTTCCAATAGCCCAAAATTTCCTACTCCTCTACAACAAGGAAGTTACCATCTCAAAGCCAATGCTTTCTTTATTGCTATCGAATATCCAACTCTAAAATATGCTTTCCACTTGCTCTTGGAATGAAGTTTTTTGAAAAATTATAGAGTTGTGTAAACAATCCCCACATAGTTATGTTTTGCTGGTCGGTGCCCTTGGTTCTTTCCCCTTCTCGTTGGACAGGTTTGCCATGTTAAAATCGTTGTATCTTCTATGTTTTGTTTCTGTCTACTTAGCTTATTTGCTCGTCTTTTAGAAGAAGACGCCTACAAGAAGGTACACTGATCCTCTAACATAGCAAGGAGTGATATAAACTAGGTAAAAGGAAAATTGCATTTTGGATTTTATGATTAAAATAATATTCATTGTCAGTATATAAGTGGGTTCCTACCTTTGATGTGCTTTTTTGGTATTGTGCTGTGATCAAGGTTAAAGGTAGGAGTGGCCGGCGAAGGCTTGTGTAGTGTGTGTAGTGTGTGTACATATATATATATATATATATATATATATATATATATATATGGGACACCATGGTGCCTGGGCACCGTACCTGTATTTCACTCAAATTCTTACATATATATATCACATATATATATGGGACACCATGGTGCCTGGGCATCCAACCTGTATTTCACTCAAATTCTTACATACCTGATGGTTACCTAAGTTATATGTATCCTAGTTACATATACCTAAAGTATCACATACATAAAGCGTACGTAAGAAAGTACATATATATTCACGTATGCAGGGTACGTATACCTTAGGTATGTGATATCTAGGTATATATAACTTAAGTATGCATATCTTAGGGGTATGTGATACGTATGTATAACTTAGGTACATATACCTTCAGGTATGTATAGTTCAAAGTAAATTTATACATATCACGCTTGGTGCATGGGCACCAACACTGGTGGAAAAAGGGCCTGCAGTCCCGGGCCGCAACTGGCTTTAGTCCCGATTTTGGGCCCGGGACTGCGAAAACGGGACTAGAGCCCCCCCCCCTAGTCCCGGCTCGCTACGGCCTGCGACTGATAACAGCGACGCGGCTGTTTCAGCACCGCGGGGGGCGGAAACCCTCTAGTCCCGGGCCGTAACATTATCCGGGACTATAAGTTTCCTGCCGCGGCAGAGAATTGTGTGTTTCTCTGCCGTGGCAGAGATTGTGTATTTCCTTTTTTTTGCCATTTCGTTCTTTTTTCGTTTTGTGTTTCACTATAATTCAAACATATATTTCAGTATACATATTATACGCTACTACATACACACTACACGTCGATGCATTTATATAATTAATCGATCCCTTGCAAGCATACATATAATCAATCATATCGAAAGGAAGAAATGTTTTGAAATTACATGGTCATTGATGAATATATATATGTATATCATATCAGCTACATGGAGATGACTAAGGCAAATTGAGTTCCACGTCATCCGCATAATGCTCTCCATGTACATCTAGGACTTCCTTCATCATAAATCCCTCCAGCTCCTCTTGAATTGCTCTTATGCGTTGGTTTGGCTCTAGTTTCTCCCGCAAATCATAAATATAATGTGAGTCAACTTTTCGCTCACTGGTTAACTCGCGGATGTACTCGCAGACGTAGTGTTCACATAAATGAGTTCCCGGTGGCTGCTGTAAACTCTTCACCATTTTATAAGTTAACTCCTCTTTGAATGGACCTGATATTTTCTATCTGAACCGTGTCCAACACCTGCTCGGCAAAGAAAATGAACAAATGAGTTATTAGTTACTTTATATCAGGAAATGAATGAAAGAGGACGATATAATGCGATAATGATTGAAATTACTTATGGAGCATTGCTTTCAAGTCGCTCCACTGCTCTTGGTCCCAACTTAATGAGTCGTGGACTTCAACTAGGGAGTTGTCAACTTGAATGTTTAGCAAGATCCAGTGGAATCTGCGGACGTTTACATAAGCATACATGCATAGCTCATCCAGTAAGCAAAAATAAAATATGTACAAGATAGAAACACTCACTTGAAGTTGTAAGGAAATAGTATTTCCTTAAAAAAATTATTCTCGGTTAAGAACCTGCACAGGTCTTCCTCCACGTCCTTGGGGTGATTCTTTAACATATATTCATTAATGATATATGGGTCAATGAACCCAACGTCGTATCTTCTAGCTCTATTGCATTCAAGCATCTTCATTTTGCAGAATATAATATCATCATACAAAAGGATATATATTTAGGATAATATATTAAATGCAATAAAAGAGCTGAGCTACAAACTTAATTATAGAAATAAATCACTTACAGACAGTAGCAACCAATGATAGATTTGTCGAGGGCGCGCTGGTTGTATAACTGAAACAGTTCGGTCATTTGAACCTATATCGAGTATGGTTTGAAGTGATGCTCATTTCTAACGTCCACCGGAAACCAATCTTTGTGATGCTTTTTTTCTACTTGTGACATGTACCATTCGTGCAGATTTCGCATATGTGTGGATAGATGCGCGAGCTCCTCATTACTGACTAGAGGCTCCCCTTGGACATACTGTCGTACTATCTGATCCACTGGCGTATCTTCATAGCCTAAATATTGACCAAGAGACATATTTGCTTCGGTAGCAAGTGCTTTGGCCTGCGATACAGTGATTCCCATAAGTGCAGCATTATTACGGGCTCTGGGGTCCATTATTTGCATGTCCATATCCATTTCAGCACTGAAGGCCTTGTCGAGGTCTGAAATGACTTTGAGCGGGGCGACCGATTGATTCTTCTGTGCTCTGAGCTGGGCAAATTGCTTCCCGCTTTTTGCACTTGTGATTTTTTTCTTCTGTGCTTGCTTAATAATCTCCGGGTCATAGTCTGATTTCAGATTCATCGATATCTGGGATGGTTGCTCAAGAAAGGACTTATCCTACTTTTTGGTTTTTTCATTATATACCGGCTTTGGCTCAGGCTTTTTGGGTGCAAAATGCTCCTTAACTTGGGCAGCCACATCCGCGTTAGTTTCCTCATCGGTCTTGTCATAAGGTCTCTTTGGAAGAGTCGGCGAGATGTCGACTATCTTCGCCGTTTGACCTTTCTTCGATGTGGGGCACGGTGGACCGTCGAACTTCCATTTCTTCGACGATGTAGAAGTATTGCACGGAGGCGGAGGCGGAGATCAAGTATTGCGCGGAGGCGGAGATCGAGTTGATGTACTCCTGCTGCGCCGATCGTCAGCGGGGCGGGGTGGACTTGGAGGTTGGCGATAATCGGGTTGGGGTGTACTTGGAGGTTGACGATATTCGATGCGGGGTGGACTTGGATTCCTTGGAGTCGGTGGCCTTGGCGCCGAGCCTAGAAACTTGATGTAGTTCTTATTCCATAGAATGATGTTGCGCTTGACATCTCCTAGTTTCGTAAGATCTTTAGGCGTAGCGATTTCAATCTCTAGGTCCGCAAAATCCTCCACTATGTCATCCACCGTGACACGAGCATAGCCTTGTGGAATCGAAAGTGAATGGTGGAGTGCTCCAGGTAGACAAGGTAAAGCAGTGCCGATCGCCACCTTGAAGGACAGGTTGTTCATTGGCTGATGTAGCTCACATTGTGCCATCTCTCTAACATCAGCCACGGGGTAGTGAGGAGCCGGTGCATCATCCAGCAGTGATTGATCATCAGCCCGGACCTCCGTGGAAGCCATGCTGCTTCTCCGCTGGCTAAGATCCAATGCAGGATAATCAGCCCGCGGGTGAGTTGACAACGGCGGCCTTTGGCTAATTTCATGCATGAGGTTCTTCAGATCAGCTAGGTCCTGCTCTACCGTGGAGATCCGGTCTGCCTCCCGGTCCTTCTTTCTCTGACGGCTTCTGTAACTGGCATCGTACTGAGGAAACCCTTTCTTCCACGAGACACTGGCGCCTTTGCCTCGTGTTCGTCCTCCCTTTTCAGGATTCCCTAGGACGCGTGTCAGCTCGTTGTTCTCTCTCTCGGCACGGAACAATCCGAATTGAGCATCGTTCATTGCTTGAATAAGGTCTTTGGAGGGTTTTAGAATTTTATCATGAAATAATGTCTTCCTTGTTTCTGGGTCCAAGGATCCCCTGTGCCCGTACCACCAGGCTTTGACCTCTCGGGCCATCCATCTGTACCATGAGTGATGCCTCTAGCCCTCATGTTCTTCTCCATAGTTTCCCACTTAGGGACGGCACTCTTGCAGCCACCTGTCCCTATTTTATGATGGTATTTCTTTTTGGCAGCATTTAACGCGTTCTTTGCTGACTTTGCCTTTGCTTTATCAAATTGCTTATACTGTACAAAATCGGGCCACTGTTCTCTCAACTTATTGTTTACTCCTTTGAAGTCTGGAGTTTTCTATTTCGCGACATATTTCACGTATAAACTTTTCTTGTGGTTCCGGTACAGTTCAACCATCTTGCTCAGAGCCCACTCCTTCAATTTCGCTCTATTTTGAAGCCCACCCGGCCTTGGGGTAATACCATGTACCTCAAATTCTTCATACTCTGGAGGTAGTATGAAATGCGCTATGAGCTTCTGCCAAAGGTCATCTTTGGCATCATCGGTGACATAGCTGTTGGATTCTTCACCGGGTTTCTTTGACTGATTCCATTCTTGGATGGTGATCGGCAGGTTGTCCCTAACAAGCACCCCGCATTAATTTATAAACATCCTCCGGTGCTTCTCTGGAGCAATCGGTTCACCATCATCATCTATCTCTTCGATGGTGAACCTCTGATTACCATCCAACTTTTTGTTCGGCCCTCATTTCGTTCGAGTTGTCGATTGCTTCAATCTGGTGGGCTAAAAGAAGAAGAGAGAGTGATTAATATATATCTAGATCAGTTAATGAATAGAGGTAACACGAGACTTTATATATATATATATGTACCTCGCCGGATCCTGTCGAGGGGCAATCATTATTGTTGTTATTTGTTTCCCCTTTGTCCATCCGGTCTTCCCCTTGGTACATTAGGTTTTCCTCTAGTCCATCACCGGATGGATTCGGATATGAGGATATCTCTTCCTCGAGCAAAATATCTTCACCGGTATTAATATTAAGAGGAATTTCACCTCTTATCATACCCTGAAGAAAACCTTCACCAATGCGACCAGGATCTTCGGATGGATCCATGACTTAACTAACTATAACAAAAAGAGAGTTAAGCAGGTTAGAAAAAACAATAACCCTAATAATTAAAACAAAAAACAATAACCCTAATAACACAAATTAATAACCCTAATAATTATATAATTAATAACCCTAATAACACTTATTAATAATCCTAAAAAACAACTAAAAACAATTATATATTCCTAAAAAAATTAATATTCCTAATAAACCTAATAAACAATTATATATTCCTAAAAAACAATTATATATTCCTAAAAAACAACTAAAAACAATTATATAAAAAATTATATATTCCTAAAACAATTATATAAACAATTATATATTCCTTAAAACAACTAAAAACAATTATATATTCCTAAAAAATGAAACTAAAAACAATTATATAAACAATTATATATTCCTAAAAACAATTAAAACAATTATATATTCCTAAAAACAACTAAAAACAATTATATAAACAATTATATATTCCTAAAAAAAGAAACTAAAAACAATAATATAAGCAATTATATATTCCTAAAAACAACTAAAAACAATTATATAAACAATTATATATTCCTAAAAAAACTAAAAACAATTATATATTCCTAAAAAAGAAACTAAAAACAATTATATAAACAATTATATATTCCTAAAAAAACTAAAAACAATTATATAAACAAATATATATTCTAAAAAAAGAAACTAAAAACAATTATATATTCCTAAAAAAGAAACTAAATACTAAGATACTAAAAATGCTAAGATACTAAAAAAAGAAACTAAAAATTCCTAAAAACGCACATCGAGGCGGGCTATGGCTGGTGGAATCCAAGAATAGCCTCCCCTGCGTCGATCGAGCTTGATGTCGTCTGTTCGTCTCCTCGTCGATTTCGCCAAGTACTGGGTGAGGGAGGCCAGGGGCGGGCGCAGGTTACTTTAACCCCCACCCCTTTGGTCCCGAGCTAAGAAACGGGACGGGACTAGAGGGCCATTAGTCCCGGCTCGTGGCTTAACCCGCGACTAAAGACCCCTCCTTTAGGCGCGGGTTAAGCCACGTCCCGGGACTAATATGTCTTTTCGGCCGCTTGGTTTTCGTGCGCGCACGCACCCTCTAGTCCCGGGTCCAGCCACGACCCGCGACTAGTTTACTTTTTGTAAATTTCTTTTTTTAATTCAAATCAACTATAAAACTTTGGAAAATCATATCTTTTATTGTAAAAATCCAAATAAAACAAATAATATGTCTATTATTATCAGAAAAATATATCGAATCTTAATATAATATCCATTTATCTGTGTGCATCATTTATCAATTATTGCATTTGTAAATTTCTTTTATTAATTCAAATCAAATATAAAACTTTGGAAAATCATATCTTTTATTGTTAAAATCCAAATAAAACAAATGATATGTATATTATTATCAAAAAAATATAAAGAATCTTAATATAATATCCATTTATCTTTCTGCATCATTTATAAATTATTTCATTTGTAAATTTCTATTTTTCATTCAAATCAAATATAAAACTTTGGAAAATCATATCTTTTATTGTAAAAATCCAAATAAAACAAAATATGTCTATTATTATCAGAAAAATATAAAGAATTTTAATATAATATCCATTTATCTGTTTGCATCATTTATAAATTATTTCATTTGTAAATTTCTTTTTTTGATTCAAATCAAATATAAAACTTTGGAAAATCATATCTTTTATTGTAAAAATCCAAATAAAACAAATAATATGTCTATTATTATCAGAAAAATATAAAGAATCTTAATATATTATCCGTTTGCATCATTTATAAATTATTTCATTCGAAATTTCTTTTTTTAATTCAAATCAAATATAAAACTTTGGAAAATCATATCTTTTATTGTAAACAATCGAAATAAAACAAATAATATGTCTATTATTATCAGAAAAATATAAAGAATTTTAATATAATATCCATTTATCTGTTTGCATCATTTATAAATTATTTCATTTGTAAATTTCTTTTTTTAATTCAAATCAAATATAAAACTTTGGAAAATCATATCTTTTATTGTAAAAATCCAAATAAAACAAATAATATGTCTATTATTATCAGAAAAATATAAAGAATCTTAATATATTATCCGTTTATCTGTTTGCATCATTTATAAATTATTTCATTCGAAATTTCTTTTTTTAATTCAAATCAAATATAAAACTTTGGAAAATCATATCTTTTATTGTAAAAATCCAAATAAAACAAATAATATGTCTATTATTATCAGAAAAATATAAAGAATCTTAATATAATATCCTTTTATTTGTTTGCATCATTTATAAATTATTTCATTTGTAAATTTATTTTTAATTCAAATCAAATATAAAACTTTGGAAAAGCATATCTTTTATTGTAAAAATCCAAATAAAACAAATAATATGTCTATTATTATCATAAAAATATAAATAATTTTAATATAATATCCATTTATCTGTTTGCATCATTTATAAATTATTTCATTTGTAAATTTCTTTTTTTAATTCAAATCAAATATAAAACTTTGGAAAATCATATCTTTTATTGTAAAAATCTAAATAAAACAAATAATATGTCTATTATTATCAGAAAAATATAAAGAATCTTAATATATTATCCGTTTATCTGTTTGCATCATTTATAAATTATATCATTCGAAATTTCTTTTTTTAATTCAAATCAAATATAAAACTTTGGAAAATCATATCTTTTATTGTAAACAATCCAAATAAAACAAATAATATGTCTATTATTATCAGAAAAATATAAAGAATCTTAATATAATATCCATTTATTTGTTTGCATCATTTATAAATTATTTCATTTGTAAATTTATTTTTTAATTCAAATCAAATATCAAACTTTGGAAAATCATATCTTTTATTGTAAAAATCCAAATAAAACAAATAATATATGTCTATTATTATCAGAAAAATATAAAGAATCTTAATATAATATCCATTTATCCGTTTTCATCATTTATAAATTATTTCATTTGTAAATTCCTTTTTTAATTCAAATCAAATAAAAAAATTGGAAAATCATATCTTTTATTGTAAAAATCCAAATAAAACAAATAATATGTCTATTATTATCAGAAAAATATAAATAATTTTAATATAATATCCATTTAGTCCCGGTTGTAGTCACAAACCGGGACTAAAGATTTTTCCCGCCATTCCCACCGCTTCCCGCCAAGTTTTCCCGCCCTTTCCTTTCTACGAGAGCTTTTAGTCCCGGTTGTAGTCACTAACCGGGACTAAAGATATTTCCCGCCATTTCCCAAAGCTTCAAGCCAAGTTTTCCCGCCCTTTCCCTCTATATCTAGGGTGATCGTGCCATGGCTATCCACACATCCACACCTTCCTCTCTTAGAACAATGGACACGCCCATCGGGCCATTCTCGACCTCGAGGAGACCGAGGCGCCAGGCGCCCAAATACCCTTGTCCGCCGGGCTACCGCCGCCCTTGATGATCTTGAGCCGGAGGTTCCTTTACCTCCTGTCCCTCAAGGTTCTGCACGCCAGGCAGCCATCACGAACCACTTCTACCATGAGCTCATGCCGGAGCAGCGGATGGATCCCTAGTGGGATCCCGACAACTACGACACCTGGAATGCCTTCTTCGCTAATATGCGGGAATGGGAGCTCGCCAGGTACAAGGGTGATGGCCTGCCCCCGGTGAACCACAACGAAGCCGGTCGTCGTCTGTGCTGGGCGAACTGTACTATCATCGGAGTGATACGCTACATCGCCGGGGGAGACCATCCTCGCCTACAGTGCCCACAAGTCCACCACCACAGAGCCACAAAAAGGCCCCACCCCCGCCCGGCGGTAGAGGCATCATCTTCCAGGAGACCCCTCCCCCGCCCGTCGTGAATCCGAGGCCGGAATGGCCCCTGGTATATGCCATGGCTGGGCTGAGGATCCCTGGAGTGGCAGGTGACGATGAAGATGATGATGACGATGAAAAAGAAGACCCTGAAGCTGCGTACTATAGGACTAGGCATGATTATGACTAAAGGGGCGGCTTTAGTCCTAAGTGTTAGCTAGTTCCGGTTTGTCCCGGTTTTTAATATTAATAAATGTCTTGAGTGTTACCTAAATATGAAGATGTTGTATTTAGACGAAAAGGCCAATAAATAGAGCAGGCTGGATCGAGCAGCCTATAAATAGAGGGAAATGCCTATAAAGAGAGGGTTCATCTTTAGTCCCGGTTGGAGAAACCAACCGCCACTGAAGGGATTGCGGTAGACTGGGCCAGGCAGCACTAATAATAGGGGTGAGTGTCGACATTATGTTGTGCGGCTTGTAGCTTGTCCCGGATGGTGTCACCAACCGGGACTAAAGATGAACCTTTAGTCCCGGTTGGAGACACCAACCGGGACAAAACATGAGTCAGCACTAATAATAGGGTGAGTGTCGACATTATGCCGACCTGCTTGTACTATAAATAGGCATCCTTGTGAGTCCAGTCCTCCAGCCAGTTTGAGGCATCTCCAAGATGGTTTTCGAGAGTAGGGACACCACTATGGCTGATTTAGGAGATGCCGAGCCAGGCCTCACGGCATCTCCAAGAAACTGGTCATAGAGGCACTCTCTAATATGTGAAATTAGTTAGCTCCCAGGCGTATTGATCTAGTTAGAGAAGTTACGAGCTGCAAGAAGGTTTTCGAGAGCAGGGACACCACTACGCCCAGTTTCAGGGAGATGCCGCCGGAGCCTAGTCCTCCGACATCTCCAAGAAACTGGTCATAGAGGCACTCCCTAATATGTGACCTCGCGCGTTTGGAGATCAGATCTTAATGGTAAGTATGAATCGGGACTAAAGGCCCCCCTTTATTCCCGGTCCAGCCACAAAACGGGACTAACACACTCAAGATTGTTTGCAGAGAACACTATAAAAATGGACACATGGAGCATCTTCACTCATAAAATGTTACAATTATTACACATCATTTCTTGGCGTGTGTTCCTTTCTGATCCCGTCATATCCATGGAGCATCTTCATTCTTTAACATGATGCTTGGGTCATCCTTCACCGCGAAGGGCGGAATTTCATGAAACTTATCACAATCTTCTGGCATGTCTGTCTTGTCCTCCACTCCCACGATGTTTCTTTTTCCTGAAAGAACTATGTGGCGCTTTGGCTCATCGTCTGATGTATTTTTTCCCTGAAAGAACCTGAGCCACATCATTGGCTAGGACGAATGGTTCGTCTAAGTACCCAAGATTGTTGAGATCCAATGATGTCATTCCGTATTTCTTGTCTACCTTAACCCCTCCTCATGTCAGCTTGACCCATTTGCACCGAAACAAGGGGACCTTAAAAGTAGGTCCATAGTCAAGTTCCCATATCTCCTCTATGTAACCATAATATTTGGTCTTTGACCCATTGTTGTCTGTTGCATCAAAGCGGACACCACTGTTTTGGTTGGTGCTCTTTTTATCTTGGGCTATCGTGTAAAATGTATACCCATTTATCTCGTACCCTTGGAAAGTCGATATAGTCGAAGATGGTGACCTAGACAACAAGTATAGCTGATCTCCAAGAGTGTTGTTTTTTATGAGATGTTGAAACCAACCGCCGAAACTCTTCATGTGTTCATCTCTAATCCAAGAGTCATGCTTTCCAGGGTTGTTGGAGCGTAAGATTTTCTTGTGTTCCTCGATATATGGGGTTGCCAAGGTAGAATTCTGTAGAACGGTGTAATGTGCTTCGGTGTAGGAATGTCCGTCCCTACATATTATTGATTTCCTTCCTAGAGTACCCTTTCTACTCACTCTCCCCTCATACCGCGATTGAGGAAGACCAATCGGCCTAAGGTCAGGAACGAAGTCAACACAAAATTCAATGACCTCCTCTGTTCCATAGCCCTTGGACATGCTTCCTTATGGCCTAGCACGGTTACGAACATATTTCTTCAAGATTTCCATGAACCTCTCAAAGGGAAACATATTGTGTAGAAATATAGGAACGAGAATGGAAATCTCTTCGACTAGGTGAACCAGCAGGTGCGTCATAATATTGAAGAAGGATGGTGGGAACACCAACTCAAAACTGACAAGACATTGGACCACATCATTCTGTAACCGTGGTAGATCTACAGGATTGATTATCTTCTGAGAGATTGCATTGAGAAATGCACATAGCTTTACAATGGGTACTCGAACATTATCTGGTAGAAGCCCCCTCAATGCAATCAGAAGCATTTGCATCATAATCACGTGGCAGTCATGAGACTTTAGGTTTTGGAACTTTTTTCTGCCATATTTATTATTCCCTTTATATTCGACGAGAAGCCAGACAGGACCTTAATACTGCTTAGGCATTCAAAAAATATTTCCTTCTCTTGTTTGGTAAGAGCGTAGCTGGCATGACCTTGAAACCATTCTGGATGCAGGACATCTGAGTCTTTCATACGTTGATGGTCCTTTCGTGCTTCCAGTGTATCTTTTGTCTTCCCATACACGCCCAAAAAGCCTAGCAGGTTCACGCAAAGATTCTTCGTCACATGCATCACATCGATTGCAGAGCGGACCTCTAATAATTTCCAATATGGTAGCTCCCAAAATATAGATTTCTTCTTCCACATGGGTGCGTGTCCTTCAGCGTCCTTCGGAATAGATTTTCCTCCAGGACCCTTTTCAAAGGTTACCATTTGATCCAAATCTTTGACCATATCAAATATATCAGCACTAGTACGCTTCTTAGGCTTCGTCTGGTGACATGCCAGACCATTGAAATGCTTGCCTTTCTTTCTTAAGGGATGCTTGGCCAAAAGAAATCGATGATGCTCATTGTATACATTCTTCTTACAATGTTCCAAATATATACTTTCAGTCTCATGTAAACAGAGTGTGCATGCATTGTATCCCTTGTTTGACTGTCCTGAAAGGTTACTAAGAGCAGGCCAATCATTGATTGTTACGAAAAGCAATGCTCGGAGGTTAAATTCTTCCTTATTGTGCTCATCCCACACGCGTATCCCGGGTTCGTGCCACAACTGTAAAAGTTCTTCCACTAATGGCCTTAGGTACACATCAATGTCGTTGCCGGGTTGCTTCGGACCTTGGATCAACACTGGCATCATAATGAACTTCCGCTTCATGCACAACCAAGGAGGAAGGTTATAGATGCATAGAGTCACGGGCCAGGTGTTGTGACTGGAGCTCTGCTCTCCAAAGGGATTCATGCTATCTGTACTTAGACCAAACCTTAAACTCCTTGCCTCATCTGCAAAGTCCGGGTACTTTCTATTGATTTTTCTCCATTGCGACCCATCAGCGGGGTGTCTCAACATCCCGTCTGACTTACGTTCCTCTTTATACCATCGCAACAACTTGGCGTGCTCTTTGTTTTTGAATAAGCGTTTCAACCGTGGTATTATAGGAGCATACCACATCACCTTGGCAGGAACCCTCTTCCGGGGGGGGCTCGCCCTCAACGTCACCAGGGTCATCTCGTCTAATCTTATACGGAAGTGAAGTGCATACCGGGTATGCATCCAAATTCTCATACTCCTCACCGCGGTAGAGGATGCAGTCATTAGGGCATGCATGTATCTTCTGAACCTCTAAACCTAGAGGGCAGACAACCTTTTTTGCTTCGTACGTACTGGAGGGCAATACGTTATCTTTTGGAAGCATATTCTTCATTATTTTCAGCAACTTTTCAAATGAGGAGTTAGTTATAGCACACTCAGCCTTCCATCGCGGCAATTCCAGTGTGCTGCCCAGATTTTTAAGACCATTTGCGCAATTTGGGTACAACAACTTTTTATGATCCTCTAACATGTGATTGAACTTCTCCCTATCCTTTTCAGTTTCACAATCTCTTCGTGCATCGTCAATGGTCCGACCAAGATCATCAGCGGGTTCATCATGTGTCTCTTCTTCATCCTCCCCTTCAGCATCCCCCATGGAAGTATCTCCATACTCAGGGAAACCATGATAGTTGTCATCCTCCTCCTCTTCTTTATTGTCTTCCATTATAACCCCTCTCTCTCCGTGCTTGGTCCAACAATTATAACTGGGCATGAAGCCAGACTTCAAAAGGTGGTTGTGAAGGGTTTTTGAGTCAGAGTAATCCTTCTGATTCCTACATCCATTACATGGACAGAATACAAAATCATTGCGCTTGTTTGCATCAGCAACACAGATGAATTCATGTACGCCATTAATAAACTCGCCAGAGCGTCGGTCAGTACCGTACATCCATTCCCGGACCATCTGCATTATAGTAAAAGTATATCAAAAACCATTACACAACATGATAAAATTATTACAAGTTATATTGAGAGCTTCTAGAGCATTAATTTTGAATTTTGAAAAATTTACATGCACCAATTAGTGAATTGGAGAAAACAATCAACATGATAAATGTGGAGTTTTTTATTATTGTTCTATCAGTGAAAATCTCATTCCATTCTAATCTCTGAAACTCTAAAATTACACATTTCAATTTTCAGTAACTATGTGCCTAATCAAAATTTGTTACACATATATATCAAAATCCTTCTAGCTACTTCTAGAGCATGCATGCATTGATCCATATCTCTATACTTCTAGAGCATTATAGAGCTAAAGTAGCAATAAGAGATGAAAGAATGAAGTTCTAACCTTTTAAAGCTTTGGATTTATGTGTTGCAAACTAAATCTTGACAAATCTTGAGAGAAAAAATGGCATGAACTCTCTTGCTTTTTTGAGAAATATGGCCACCATATGCTTTAGGGCAGCAGGCCAGGAAGCATAATATATAGTGGTGGACAACTAGTCCCGGGCCGTGATACGACTCGGGACTAATAGGCCACGAAAGGACCAGCTGGCCTGTTTCAGGTCATTAGTACCAATCCGTATATTACGGACCGGGACTAATGACCTAGTCCGGCCCGGGACTAGTGACTACGGCAGTTTCTAGCCATTAGAGGCCTCACGGCCCGGGACTAGTGCTCCCACTAGTCGCGGGCTGTGCCAGGCCGGGACTGCTGGCCTTGTTTACGTCGAATCGAATATGGTTTTTCCAGTAGTGCAAGGTGCACCAGCTATTTTACCTATATATATATATATATATATATATATATATATATATATATAAAGGCTATGAGTTGGACTTATGCTAGTTTAATTGACGTTACTAAATGTAGTCTATATATATAGTACTACATTTAGAAATAAAGAACTACTACCTCTGTTTCACAATATAAGACGTTCTTGCAAAAAAATCAGTTTATGAAAACATCTTATATTATGAAACCGAGGAAGTACCATTGATTTCTCTTAGTAAATTCCATTTGTGATAGTCAATGATCACATGTGACAATTCTTTCTAAATAGTCCTCTACTAAACGCACGCGAATTTAGGTTGTTTCCTGTATGGTCTATATGCTAGTGTTTTCTAACAGTCAGTGGTGGCCCTAACTGCAATCGTGACAATGAATATCTTGATTCACAAGGAGTTTTTTCATCAATACGAAGAATATGATATGGACAAGTGTCTTAGAGAAAATGCCATGTAATGATCAATCTTTGTTGAAAGTAGTTCTTGCCAATGTATTCCACATAACACACACATGTAACATCATCATCAAATATATGTTTATTCAATGTTTACTGTAAAATATATGGTTACAATCTATGACTTTTAATATACTCTATTTTCCCCGAGTATCCGAATTGTCAACACAAAATAACTAGTTCAAGCTAACCATACATGGATATTCTGATAACTAAATCGATTACATAATATTTCGATTAGCCATAAAGATGCACATCCAACCGTGGTTTTGCTTGCAAAACCAAGCGATCGGCAAGGGCAAGGGCAAGTCCAGTATAGCACTCTTGGAGATTTATTTTTTCTATTCCAGAAGGCTTCGTCCAGGTGAATCCCTGCAACATCCTTGCAAATAGCATCATCGTAACAGAAGTGCCAAGTGAAATCCCAGGACAACCCCTCCTTCCGGTGCTAAATGAGAGGAAACGTAGATCGGGCTCACTTAGGGAAACATTGGTATTTGAATCATGATTACTTAGATGCCGCTCCGGTTGGAACTCAATTGGTTCATTCCAGACCTTGGGGTTTCTACCAAGTCCAATCCGGCTTAGAATAATCTGACTATCCTTTGGGATCTTGTAGCCAGCAATGACCATGTCTGCCATAGCGACATGGGGTAGGTTAAAAGCATGGTATGGATGGATGCGGAAGGCCTCCCAAATGAATGATTTGAGATAATTAAGCTTAGGAATATCGAATTCCTCAACTAATCTCTCTTTCCCAACAACTCTGTCAAGTTCTTGCATCGCCTTCTGCATGACCTCTGGCTTGTTCATCATCTCAGCAAGTGCCCACTCAACAGAATTGGACGGATTGTCGATTGTTGCATACATTATTTCATGCGCCAATGCCTAGAAAACTAAGTGCCAACAACTAATGACATTCCTCAAAAATAGGAATGTAGTTTCATCCTGAAAAGGATATGGAAAATATTTAAGTGGTCTACAGCTAATTCCCTTTCGATACTCGATGCGCATGAAGTTCTAAGAATAATTAGTATAAAGGAAAACGTACTCACCGCGGTTTGTGCTTGGATTTCTTCAATGGACAATAGTGGTCGTCCTTCAGAATCCTCAAGAGAAATGAGGACATCCAAGAAGTCTCTCTTTTCACCTTTTCCACGAAGAGTGGACCGTTGACGGATCCTCTCCTCTATAATGGGATCGTGCAACCTGTTCAGTGTGGTCATGACTTGCTTCACAACCTTCTCATAGCCTCCCATGTTGAGGCCAACAAGTACCGGGAAGTAATCCAACATGGAGAAGCTGTAGACATGGTTCACGAGCGTGAATAGGGCACCAATATGGGCAACCTCGTCACACCCAGGCTCACCAGTCAATGAAGCTGGAGGCTCATTGAAGTATCTCTTGCCGAAGACTAGCCATCGTATCAAGTTGCCGCAGAAATGCTGTGATACATGTTGCACATCGATAGTGTTGCTACATGTATTGTAAATGTACCTGACGAGGTGGTCACTCTCGTCCACCCGGAGTTGGTTCAGTTGTTTCTCCATGGTTGGAGTGAGAATCTTGGTTGTGAGAACCCGCTTCATCTTCTTCCATTGCTCGCCATATGGTGAGAAAATTGAGCCCTTGTACCCCAAGCTGATCGAGCCGGAGGTGAACATGGTGGGCCGGTTGGCAAACACCGCATCATTCTTCTGTAGTACCTCGCGGGCTAACTCTGGGCATGTCATGGCAATGACACGGGTACTTCCAAGATGGAGGCAAAGGATGCCTGTGCCCATCTCCTTGAAAATGTGATTAATCCACCGAAACACACCCGGCTTATTGGAGCTCATCCATTATTGGAGCTCATCCTATTAGCATTAGTAGGGATGGCGTCATCTCATGGGTCTGTGGTATGAAGAGTCTCTACGGGTGTCGTTTATGTTGTTGATCGGGCACCTTGTAATGGAAGTGGGTCGTGCTATCACTATAGATAAAAGATGCACCTCTTCCCAATGTCTATCACAAATTTATTGACCAGCTCAGTCCACCAGGTCCAATGAAATAGATCCAGTTCGCCTCTTTGGTGGTCTCTTGAACCGTGTAATGGGGTGCATCGTTTCAGACAGTCCAGGACAACCTCAAATTATGCCTGTTGATGGATATATCCATGGACATGGTCCATGAAGTCAAAAAATTTACCTGTGTGAGATGGTCTGAGTAAAATCATAAGAAAACAATAATTAATTTTCATTATCATCTCACATATTGGGTTTATATTGCAGATATAAATATTAAAGAAAATAGATCATTTGAATTTCATAGTTCTGAGGGAGTACTATGACAAACTTCATGTCCATGCACATGTGGTAACCACAATTTCCACATAGCGGAAACAAGATGACTATGGGTCTCCAGTAACCACAATTAGCGCATGCTGGAAACAACAAATGATGAGTGTGAATTTAGAATAGTCTAGCTCTAGTTGCATAAACACGGACTTACAACATCAGTTGCACACTAAACACGAATTTGACATATAAGTCTAGATAGCATAGTAAGTAGCTTATTCAAATTAAACATCCTAATGAAGCATCATAAGTAGCAAGATATGTAGCACAAACTAAGTCGCTCATAGTCATCAATAAACATCCCGCTCTGCAGCTAGACCCCGCGAGTCAACGTCTTCTTGGAAGTCCCTACCTCTAGAGTAGTCACTGTGTCTAGAGTCGTTAGTCCACTATCGTGATCCTAGGGTGTGATGGAGAGACCAGCCTCATACTGAGGAGCGGTAGAGGAGCCACCCTCCTAGTCGTGTTGTTGGTGTCTAAAATAAGTGTATATTCCTCCATCACGTATAGATCCTAGAGAAGAGCCTCCAACAACGTATACACTCTTGCTTATGGTAGCGCTTGAGCGCTATCTACCGCTAGTCCTGGCGGTGCTCTATCTCCTGAGCCATCGTGATAATTCTTATGCCAATGGGCATGCGTCACTGCGTGGTGGCTCAATACTGGGAGAAGATGAGCCTCTACCTATCCTCGTTCCTATAAATGCCAAGGTTGTTCTTGACTCGATCAACGCTGATGGCCGCCTTTTCCTTGTGCTTGTAAACGCCACAATAATGGAGTGGGTTATCTTTCAGGGTAGGCACGAGAGAGCTAACAAATAGTAATGCAAATTAACTATTATATTTATTCATATATGTAAAAAACATGAAGTTTGACAATATTGAGTGCCCGCAATTTGTCGAAATAGAAATTAACCAACATTTCGAAAAAACATAGGCTACTAATCTAAATCGTCTATTAAACTACACAAAAATGTATCTAAATCACCTAGCAAACTACACAAAAATGTAGGTAAATCATATATCTACATTCTTATACTACATAGACTAAAACTACATTTTTATCTAAATAAACTACCTAAATCATCTACACTATCCAATCACTTACACTATATAAATAAACTATCTAGATCTAAATCATCTAATTTTTTATCTCAATAAACTAAACAAATACATTGAAAACAAGTAAAAAGAGAGTAGGCCTCACCTTCGGATGGAATGATGGTGGTGGCTCTGGCTGCAGGTTGAGGGGGGAGGGAGGTGGCGACGGCTCCGGGTTAGGGAGAGGGCGGCGGAGGCAGAGATAACTCTAGGTCAATGTGGCGTTGGCGGTAGCAGCTCCGGGTCGATGTGACAGTTGTGGCGTCTCAGGTTGGAGAAGGGGAGAGGAGGAGGGAGGGCCGAACATGTATTTCAAAATTCATAATTCTATGTTTCATTAAGTTTGAAATAAATCCTGAACTTATATATTTCCTTGAAACTTACTCTTCAAAATTTGAAAAAACAATATATGACCATATGTAGTCTATACGTAAAGGGG
>CM042691.1:400872358-401041523 GCA_023614405.1 Avena insularis | reverse complement strand
ACATCCCAATATACACATGCATGAACAATATGGGCACCGTATCACAAACTATGCCCTGATTCAACACATAACATCCATCTCTTGGACCGAAAGCCATGAAACCTCGAACATGATAGGTCATTTTGTGAAGATTTTTTGGAGATATAGTCAGTATACCAAGTTTGATATTTTCCCTTGCAACTATGTCACATAATATCACACCACGCGAAGGATTTACATTGTTCGGAACTTTTTTGAATTTTTATGCCCGTTTTGAATGTTTTGCCGTTTCGAACTTAGGTCAAAACGGCGTGCGTGAAGATAGGGGATGAGAATGTTAGAACTTGCATTGGATCTCTGAAAAACGACATATTGTGAGTCTAAAAATGAGTTTTGCAAAAAATCACGGATGTTAGATCATGTACCTGTAGTTCAAACAGGACCCACTTCCTACCGATTCGGCAGACATTTGTCTTTTTCACCCGAGAGGGACAGAAAGGTTTGAGATCCCCCGGTTGGGATATAGTTCACGTAACGTGGTCTACTATTTTTGAAAAATGGGATGGTAGCATTCGAATCGCATTTTGGTGGTCGCTTTACAAACGAATTCGCCTTTTATGCCGGAAAATGGAAAATAGCTTTTCCGAGCGAAGAAAAGGAAAACTTCCTCCTGCAACATTGTACTACATCCCAATATACACATGCATGCACAATATGGGCACGGTATCACAAACTATGCCGCGATTCAACACATAACATCCGTTTCTTGGACCGAAAGCCATGAAACCTCGAACATGATAGGTCATTTTGTGAAGGTTTTTTGGAGACATTGTCAGTATACCAAGTTTGATATTTTTCCTTGCAACTATGTCACATAATATCACACCACACGAAGGATATACATTGTTCGGACCTTTTTTGAAATTTTTATGCCCGTTTTGAATTTTTGCTGCTTTCAACTTAGGTCAAACGGTATGTGAAGACAGGGGATGAGAATGTTAGAACTTGCATTGGATCTATGAAAAAATGACATATTGTGAGTCTAGAACTGATTTTTTTCAAAAAATCACGGACGTTAGATCATGTACCTGTAGTTCAAACCGGACCCACTTCCTACCGATTCGGCAGACATTTGTCTTTTTCACCCGGGGGGGACAGAAAGGTTTGAGATCCCCCGGTTGGGATATAGTTCACGTAAAGTGGTCTACTATTTTAGAAAAATGGGATGGTAGCATTCTGTAACTGCATTTTGGTGGCTGCTTCACAAAACGACCCGTTTTTTTGCGCTCGGAAAATGGAAAATGGCTTTTCCGAGCGACGAAAAGGAAAACTTCCTCCTGCAACATTGTTCTACATCCCAATATACACATGCATGCACAATATGGGCACCGTATCACAAACTATGCCGCGATTCAACACATGACATCCGTCTCTTGGACCGAAAGCCATAAATCCACGAACATGATAGGTCATTTTATGAAGGTTTTTTGGAGACATAGTCAGTATACCAAGTTTGATATTTTTCCGTGCAACTATGTCACATAATATCACACCACGCGAAGGATTTAGATTGTTTGGACATTTTTTGATTTTTTTATGCCCGTTTTGAATTTTTTGCCGTTTCGAACTTAGGTCAAAACGGCGTGCGTGAAGATAGGGGATGAGAATGTTAGAACTTGCATTGGATCTATGAAAAAACGACATATTGTGAGTCTAAAAATGATTTTTTTCAAAAAATCACGGACGTTAGATCATGTACCGTAGTTCAAACCGACCCACTTCCTACCGATTCGGCAGACATTTGTCTTTTTCACCCGGAAGGATGAAAGGTTTTAGATCCCGGTTGGGATATAGTTCATGTAACGTGGTCTACTATTTTAGAAAATGGGATGGTAGCATTCAGAATCGCATTTTGGTGGTCGCTTCAAAAACGACTCGCCTTTTATGCCGAAAATGGAAATGGCTTTTCCGAGCATTTAAAAGGAAAACTTCCTCCTGCAACGTTGTTCTACATCCCAATATACACATGCATGCACAATATGGGCACCGTATCACAAACTATGCCGCGATTCAACACATAACATCCGTCTCTTGGACCGAAAGCCATGAAACCGCGAACATGATAGGTCATTTTGTGAAGGTTTTTTGGAGACATAGTCAGTATACCAAGTTTGATATTTTTCCTTGCAACTATGTCACATAATATCACACCACGCGAAGGATTTACATTGTTCGGACCTTTTTTGAAATTTTTATGCCCGTTTTGAATTTTTTGTCGTTTCGAACTTAGGTCAAAACGGCATGCGTGAAGATAGGGGATGAGAATGTTAGAACTTGCATTGGATATATTAAAAAACATCATATTGTGAGTCTAAAAATGATTTTTTTCAAAAAATCACGGACGTTAGATCATGTAACTGTAGTTGAAACCGGACCCACTTCCTACCGATTTGGCAGACATTTGTCTTGTTCACCCGGGAAGGACAGAAAGGTTTTAGATCCCCCGGTTGGGATATAGTTCACGTAACGTGGTCTACTATTTTAGAAAAATGGGATGGTAGCTCAGAATCGCATTTTGGTGGCTGCTTCACAAAACGACTCGTCTTTTTGCGCTCGGAAAATGTAAAATGGCTTTTCCGAGCGACGAAAAGGAAAACTTCCTCCTGCAACGTTGTTCTACATCCCAATATACACATGCATGCACAATATGGGCACCGTATCACAAACTATGCCGCGATTCAACACATAACATCCGTCTCTTGGACCGAAAGCCATGAAACCTCGAACATGATAGGTCATTTTGTGAAGGTTTTTTGGAGACATAGTCAGTATACCAAGTTTGATATTTTTCCTTGTAACTATGTCACATAATATCACACCACGCGAAGGATTTACATTGTTCGGACCTTTTTTGAAATTTTTATGCCCGTTTTGAATTTTTTGTCGTTTCGAACTTAGGTCAAAACGGCATGCGTGAAGATAGGGGATGAGAATGTTAGAACTTGCATTGGATCTATTAAAAAACATCATATTGTGAGTCTAAAAATGATTTTTTTCAAAAAATCACGGACGTTAGATCATGTACCTGTAGTTCAAACCGGACCCACTTCCTACCGATTTGGCAGACATTTGTCTTGTTCACCCGGGAAGGACAGAAAGGTTTTAGATCCCCTGGTTGGGATATAGTTCACGTAATGTGGTCTACTATTTTAGAAAAATGGGATGGTAGCATTCCAGAATCGCATTTTTGTGGTCGCTTCACAAACCATTCGCCTTTTGCGCTCGGAAAATGGAAAATGGCTTTTCCGAGCGACGAAAAGGAAAACTTCCTCCTGCAACATTGTTCTACATCCCAATATACACATGCATGCACAATATGGGCACCGAATCACAAACTATGCCGAGATTCAACACATAACATCCGTCTCTTGGACCGAAAGCCATGAAACCACGAACATGATAGGTCATTTTGTGAAGGTTTTTTGGAGACATAGTCAGTATACCAAGTTTGATATTTTTCCTTGTAACTATGTCACATAATATCACACCACGCGAAGGATTTACATTGTTCGAACCTTTTTTGAATTTTTTATGCCCGTTTTGAATTTTTGCCGTTTCGAACTTAGGTCAAAACGGCGTGCGTGAAGATAGGGGATGAGAATGTTAGAACTTGCATTCGATCTATGAAAAAACGACATATTGTGAGTCTAAAAATGATTTTTTTCAAAAAATCACGGACGTTAGATCATGTACCTGTAGTTCAAACCGGACCCACTTCCTACCGATTCGGCAGACATTTGTCTTTTTCACCCGGGAAGGACAGAAGGTTTTAGATCCTCGGTTGGGATATAGTTCACGAACGTGGTCTACTATTTTAGAAAATGGGATGGTATCATTCTCAGAATCGCATTTTGGTGGTGCTTCACAAAACGATTTCGCCTTTTTTGCCGGAAAATGGAAAATGGCTTTTCCGAGCGACGAAAAGGAAAACTTCCTACTGCAACATTGTTCTACATCCCAATATACACATGCATGCACAATATGGGCATCGTATCACACTATGCCGCGATTCAACACATAACATCCGTCTCTTGGACCGAAAGCCATGAAACCTCGAACATGATAGGTCATTTTGTGAAGGTTTTTTGGAGACATAGTCCGTATAACTAGTTTTATATTTTCCTTGCAACTATGTCACATAATATCACACCACGCCAAGGATTTACATTGTTCGGACCTTTTTGAAATTTTATGCCCGCTTTTGAATTTTTTTGTCGTTTGAACTTAGGTCAAAACGGCGTATGCGGAAGATAGGG
Source organism: Avena insularis (assembly GCA_023614405.1). NCBI lineage: Eukaryota > Viridiplantae > Streptophyta > Magnoliopsida > Poales > Poaceae > Avena > Avena insularis. Next base: position 401,037,228 of record CM042691.1, on the reverse strand, counting down.
GATGAGAATGTTAGAACTTGCATTGGATCTATGAAAAACGACATATTGTAAGTCTAAAATGATTTTTTCAAAAATCACGAACGTTAGATCATGTACCTGTAGTTCAAATCGGACCCACTTCCTACCGATTCGGCAGACATTTGTCTTTTTCACCCGGAAAGGACAGAAAGGTTTGAGATCTCCCGGTTGGGATATAGTTCACGTAACGTGGTCTACTATTTTAGAAAAATGAGATGGTAGCATTCAGAATCGCATTTTGGTGGTCGCTTCACAAAACGACTTCCTTTTGGCGCCGGAAAATGGAAAATGGCTTTTCCGAAATTTAAAAGGAAAACTTCCTATTGCAACATTGTTCTACATCCCAATATACACATGAATGCACAATATGGGCACCGTATCACAAACTATGTCGCGATTCAACATGTAACATCCGTCTCTTGGACCGAAGCCGTGAAACCTCGAACATGATAGGTCATTTTGTGAAGGTTTTTGGAGACATAGTCAAGATACCAAGTTTGATATTTTTCCTTGCAACTATGTCACATAATATCACACCACGAAGGATTTACATTGTTCGGACCTTTTTGAAATTTTATGCCTGCTTTTGAATTTTTTGCCGCTTCAACTTAGGTCAAAACGGGCGTGAAGATAGGGATGAGAATGTTAGAACTTGCATTGGATCTATGAAAACGACATATTGTGAGTCTAAAATGATTTTTTAAAAAATCACGGACGTTAGATCATGTACCGTAGTTCAAACTGACCCACTTCCTACCGATTCGGCAGACATTTGTCTTTTTCACCCGGAAGGACAGAAGGTTTGAGATCCCGTTGGGATATAGTTCACGAACGTGGTCTACTATTTTAGAAAATGGGATGGTAGCATTCAGAATGCATTTTGGTGGTTGCTTCACAAACGACTGCCTTTTTGCGCCGGAAAATGGAAAATGGCTTTTCCGAGCCATTTAAAAGGAAAACTTCCTCCGCAACATTGTTATACATCCCAATATACACATGCATGCACAATATGGGCACCAGATTACAAACTATGCCGCGATTCAGCACATAACATCCGCTCTTGGACCGAAGCCATGAAACCAATTAACATGATAGGTCATTTTGTGAAGGTTTTTGGAGACATAGTCAAGATACCAAGTTTGATATTTTCCTTGCAACTATGTCACATAATATCACACCACGCCAAGAATTTACATTGTTCGGACCTTTTGAAATTTTTATGCTGCTTTTGAGTTTTGCTTTAACTTAGGTCAAACGGGCGTATGGAAGATAGGGATGAGAATGTTAGAACTTGCATTGATCTCTGAAAACGACATATTGTGAGTCTAAAATGAGTTTTGCAAAAATCACGGACGTTAGATCATGTACTGTAGTTCAAACTGACCCACTTCCTACCGATTCTACAGACATTTGTCTTTTTCACCCGGAAGGATGTAAAGGTTTGAGATCCCCTTGGGATATAGTTCACGAACGTGGTCTACTATTTTAGAAAATGGGATGGTAGCATTCTCAGAATCGCATTTTGGTGGCTGCTTCACAAAATTCATTCATTTTTGCGCCGAAAATGGAAAATGGCTTTTCCGAGCATTTAAAAGGAAAACTTCCTCCTGCAACATTGTTCTACATCCCAATATACACATGCATGCACAATATGGGCACGATCACAAACTATGCCGCGATTCAACATGTAACATCCGCCTCTTTGGACCGAAAGCCATGAAACCTCGAACATGATAGGTCATTTGTGAAGGTTTTTGGAGACATAGTCAGATACCAAGTTTGATATTTTTCCTTGCAACTATGTCACATAATATCACACCACGCCAAGGATTTACATTGTTCGACCTTTTTGAAATTTTTATGCCTGCTTTTGAATTTTTTTGTCGCTTTCAACTTAGGTCAAAACGGCGTATGTGAAGATAGGGATGAGAATGTTAGAACTTGCATTGATCTATGAAAACGCATATATTGTAAGTCTAAAATGATTTTTTCAAAAAATCACGGACGTTAGATCATGTACCTTTAGTTCAAACTGACCCACTTCCTACCGATTCGGCAGACATTTGTCTTTTTCACCCGAAGGATGAAAGGTTTGAGATCCCCGTTGGGATATAGTTCACGAACGTGGTCTACTATTTTAGAAAAATGGGATGGTAGCATTCTCAGAATCGCATTTTGGTGGCTGCTTCACAAAACGATTTGCCTTTTATGCCGAAAATGGAAAATGGCTTTTCCGAGTATTTAAAAGGAAAACTTCCTATTGCAACATTGTTCTACATCCCAATATACACATGCATGCACAATATGGGCACAGATCACAAACTATGTCGCGATTCAACATGTAACATCCGTCTCTTGACCGAAAGCCATGAAACCTCTAACATGATAGGTCATTTTGTGAAGGTTTTTGGAGACATAGTCGATACCAAGTTTGATATTTTCCTTGCAACTATGTCACATAATATCACACCACGCCAAGGATTTACATTGTTGGACCTTTTTGAAATTTTATGCCTGCTTTTGATTTTTTTGCCGCTTCAACTTAGGTCAAAACGGCGTATGGAAGATAGGGGATGAGAATGTTAGAACTTGCATTGGATCTATGAAAAACGACATATTGTGAGTCTAAAATGATTTTTTCAAAAATCACTTGACGTTAGATCATGTACCGTAGTTCAAACCGACCCACTTCCTACCGATTCAGCAGACATTTGTCTTTTTCACCCGGAAGGATGTAAAGGTTTGAGATCCCCGGTTGGATATAGTTCACGAACGTGGTCTACTATTTTAGAAAATGGGATGGTAGCATTCAGAATCGCATTTTGGTGGTGCTTCACAAAACGACTCGCCTTTTGCGCCTAAAATGGAAAATGGCTTTTCCGAGCTTTAAAAGGAAAACTTCCTCCTGCAACATTGTTCTACATCCCAATATACACATGCATGCACAATATGGGCACCGATCATAAACTATGCCATTCAGCACATAACATCCGCCTCTTGGACCGAAGCCATGAAACCACTTAACATGATAGGTCATTTTGTGAAGGTTTTTGGAGACATAGTCAAGATACCAAGTTTGATATTTTTCCTTGCAACTATGTCACATAATATCACACCACGCCAAGAATTTACATTGTTCGGACCTTTTTGAAATTTTTATGCCTGCTTTGAAAGTTTTGCCGCTTTAACTTAGGTCAAAACAAGGCGTATGGAAGATAGGGGATGAGAATGTTAGAACTTGCATTGGATCTCTGAAAAACATATTGTGAGTCTAAAATGAGTTTTGCAAAAATCACGTTAGATCATGTATTTGTAGTTCAAACCGACCCACTTCCTACCGATTCCAGACATTTGTCTTTTTTCACCGGAAGGACAAGAAGGTTTGAGATCCCCGCTTGGGATATAGTTCACGTAACGTGGTCTACTATTTTAGAAAATGGTATGGTAGCATTCAGAATCGCATTTTGGTGGCTGCTTCACAAAACGCATCTGGCCCTTTTATGCCGGAAAATGGAAAATGGCTTTTCCGAGCGATTTAAAAGGAAAACTTCCTCCTGCAACATTGTTCTACATCCCAATATACACATGCATGCACAATATGGGCACCGATCACAAACTATGCCGCGATTCAACATGTAACATCCGCCTCTTGGACCGAAAGCCATGAAACCTCGAACATGATAGGTCATTTTGTAAAGGTTTTTTGGAGACATAGTCGATACCAAGTTTGATATTTTTCCTTACAACTATGTCACATAATATCACACCACGAAGGATTTACATTGTTCGGACCTTTTTGAAATTTTTATGCCCGCTTTTGACTTTTTTGCCGCTTCAACTTAGGTCAAAACGGCGTATGTGAAGATAGGGGATGAGAATGCTAGAACTTGCATTGATCTATGAAAACGACCTATTGTGAGTCTAAAAATGATTTTTCTCAAAAATCACGGACGTTAGATCATGTACCGTAGTTCAAACCGACCCACTTCCTACCGATTCAAGACATTTGTCTTTTCACCCGTGAAGGACAGAAGGTTTGAGATCCTGTTGGGATATAGTTCACGTAACGTGGTCTACTATTTTAGAAAATGGGATGGTATCATTCTCAGAATCGCATTTTGGTGGCTGCTTCACAAAACGACCGCCTTTTTGCCGTAGAAAATGGAAATGGATTTTCCAAGCATTTAAAAGGAAAACTTCCTCCTGCAACATTGTTCTACATCCCAATATACACATGCATGCACAATATGGGCACCGTATCACAAACTATGCCGCGATTCAACACATAACATCCGTCTCTTGGACCGAAAGGCATGAAACCACGAACATGATAGGTCATTTTGTGAAGGTTTTTTGGAGACATAGTCAGTATACCAAGTTTGATATTTTTTCTTGCAACTATATCACATAATATCACACCACGCGAAGAATTTACATTGTTCGGACCTTTTTTGAAATTTTTATGCCCGTTTTGAAAGTTTTGCCGTTTCGAACATAGGTCAAAACGGCGTGCGTGAAGATAGGGGATGAGAGTGTTAGAACTTGCATTGGATCTCTGAAAAACGACATATTGTGAGTCTAAAAATGATTTTTTTCAAAAAATCACGGACGTTAGATCATGTACCTGTAGTTCAAACCGGACCCACTTCCTACCGATTCGGCAGACATTTGTCTTTTTCACCCGGGAAGGACAGAAAGGTTTTAGATCCCCCGGCTGAGATATAGTTCACGTAACGTGGTCTACTATTTTAGAAAAATTGGATGGTAGCATTCTGTCACTGCATTTTGGTGGCTGCTTCACAAAACGACTCGTCTTTTTGCGCTCGGAAAATGGAAAATGGCTTTTCCGAGCGACGAAAAGGAAAACTTCCTCCTGCAACATTGTTCTACATCCCAATATACACATGCATGCACAATATGGGCACCGTATCACAAACTATGCCGCGATTCAACACATAACATCCGTCTCTTGGACCGAAAACCATGAAACCTCGAACATGATAGGTCATTTTGTGAAGGTTTTTTGGAGACATAGTCAGTATACCAAGTTTGATATTTTTCCTTGCAACTATGTCACATAATATCACACCACGCGAAGGATTTACATTGTTCGGACTTTTTTGAATTTTTATGCCTGCTTTTGACTTTTTGCCGTTTCGAACTTAGGTCAAAACGGCGTGCGTGAAGATAGGAGATGTGAATGTTAGAACTTGCATTGGATCTATGAAAAAACGACATATTGTGAGTCTAAAAATGATTTTTTTAAAAAAATCACGGACGTTAGATCATGTACCTGTAGTTCAAACCGGACCCACTTCCTACCGATTCGGCAGACATTTGTCTTTTTCACCCGGGAAGGACAGAAAGGTTTTAGATCCCCCGGTTAGGATATAGTTCACGTAACGTGGTCTACTATTTTAGAAAAACGGGATGGTAGCATTCTGTAACTGCATTTTGTTGGCTGCTTCACAAAACGACCCGTCTTTTTGCACTCGGAAAATGGAAAATGGCTTTTCCGAGCGACGAAAAGGAAAACTTCCTCCTGCAATATTTTTCTATATCCCAATATACACATGCATGCACAATATGGGCACCGTATCACAAACTATGCCGCGATTCAACACATAACATCCGTCTCGTGGACCGAAAGCCATGAAACCTCGAACATGATAGGTCATTTTGTGAAGGTTTTTTGGAGACATAGTCAGTATACCAAGTTTGATATTTTTCCTTGCAACTATGTCACATAATATCACACCATGCGAAGGATTTACATTGTTCGGACCTTTTTTGAATTTTTTATGCCCGTTTTGAATTTTTTGCCGTTTCGAACATAGGTCAAAACGGCGTGCGTGAAGATAGGGGATGAGAATGTTAGAACATGCATTGGATCTATGAAAAAACGACATATTGTGAGTCTAAAAATGATTTTTTTCAAAAAATCACGGACGTTAGATCATGTACCTGTAGTTCAAACCGGACCCACTTCCTACCGATTCGGCAGACAGTTGTCTTTTTCACCCGGGAAGGATAGAAAGGTTTTAGATCCCCCGGTTGGGATATAGTTCACGTAACGTGGTCTACTATTTTAGAAAAACGGGATGGTAGCATTCTGTAACTGCAATTTGTTGGCTGATTCACAAAACGACCCATCTTTTTGCGCTCGGAAAATGAAAAATGGCTTTTCCGAGCGACGAAAAGGAAAACTTCCTCCTGCAATATTTTTCTACATCCCAATATACACATGCATGCACAATATGGGCATCGTATCACAAACTATGCCACGATTCAACACATAACATCCGTCTCGTGGACCGAAAGCCATGAAACCTCGAACATGATAGGTCATTTTGTGAAGGTTTTTTGGAGACATAGTCAGTATACCAAGTTTGATATTTTTCCTTGCAACTATGTCACATAATATCACACCGCGCGAAGGATTTATATTGATCGGACCCTTTTTGAAATTTTTATGCCCGTTTTGAATTTTTTGCCGTTTCGAACTTAGGTCAAAACGGCGTGCGTGAAGATAGGGGATGAGAATGTTAGAACTTGCATTGGATCTATGAAAAAACGACATATTGTGAGTCTAAAAATGATTTTTTTCAAAAAATCACGGACGTTAGATCATGTACCTGTAGTTCAAACCGGACCCACTTCCTACCGATTCGGCAGACATTTGTCGTTTTCACCCGGGAAGGACAGAAAGGTTTTAGATCCCCCGGTTGGGATATAGTTCACGTAATGTGGTCTACTATTTTACAAAAACGGGATGGTAGCATTCTGTAACTGCATTTTGGTGGCTGCTTCACAAAACGACCCGTCTTTTTCGATCGGAAAATGGAAAATGGCTTTTCCGAGCGACGAAAAGGAAAACTTCCTCCTGCAACATTGTTCTACATCCCAATATACACATGCATGCACAATATGGGCACGGTATCACAAACTATGCCGCGATTCAACACATAACATCCGTCTCTTGGACCGAAAGCCATGAAACCTCAAACATGATAGGTCATTTTGTGAAGGTTTTTTGGAGACATAGTCAGTATACCAAGTTTGATATTTTTCCTTGCAACTATGTCACATAATATCACACCACGCGAAGGATATACATTGTTCGGACCTTTTTTGAATTTTTTATGCCCGTTTTGAATTTTTTGCCGTTTCGAACTTAGGTCAAAACGGCGTATGGAAGATAGGGATGAGAATGTTAGAACTTGCATTGGATCTATGAAAAACTACATATTGTGAGTCTAAAATATTTTTTTCAAAAATCACGGACGTTAGATCATGTACCGTAGTTCAAACTGACCCACTTCCTACCGATTCGGGCAGACATTTGTCTTTTTCACCCGGGAAGGACAGAAGGTTTTAGATCCTGTTGGGATATAGTTCACGAACGTGGTCTACTATTTTAGAAAAATGGGATGGTAACATTCTCAGAATCGCATTTTGGTGGCTGCTTCACAAACGACCCGCCTTTTTGCGCTTCGGAAAATGGAAAATGGCTTTTCCGAGAATTTAAAAGGAAAACTTCCTCCTGCAACATTGTTCTACATCCCAATATACACATGCATGCACAATATGGGCACCGTATCACAAACTATGCCGCGATTCTACACATAACATCCGGTTCTTGGACCGAAAGCCATGAAACCTCGAACATGATAGGTCACTTTGTGAAGGTTTTTTGGAGACATAGTCAGTATACTAAGTTTGATATTTTTCCTTGTAACTATGTCACATAATATCACACCACGTGAAGGATTTACATTGTTCGGACCTTTTTTGAATTTTTTATGCCCGTTTTGAATTTTTTGCCGTTTCGAACTTAGGTCAAAACGGCGTGCGTGAAGATAGGGGATGAGAATGTTAGAACTTGCATTGGATCTATGAAAAAACGACATATTGGGAGTCTAAAAATGATTTTTTTCAAAAAATCACGGACGTTAGATCATGTACCTGTAGTTCAAACCGGATCCACTTCCTACCAATTCGGCAGACATTTGTCTTTTTCACCCGGGAAGGGCAGAAAGGTTTTAGATCCCCCGGTTGGGATATAGTTCACGTAACGTGGTCTACTATTTTAGAAAAACGGGATGGTAGCATTCTATAACTGCATTTTGGTGGCTGCTTCACAAAACGACCCGTCTTTTTGTGCTCAGAAAATGGAAAATGGCTTTTTCGAGCGACGAAAAGGAAAACTTCCTCTTGCAACATTGTTCTACATCCCAATATACACATGCATGCACAATATGGGCACGGTATCACAAACTATGCCGCGATTCAACACATAACATCCGTCTCTTGGACCGAAAGCCATGAAACCTCAAACATGATAGGTCATTTTGTGAAGGTTTTTTGGAGACATAGTCAGTATACCAAGTTTGATATTTTTCCTTGCAACTATGTCACATAATATCATACCGCGCGAAGGATTTACATTGTTCGGACCCTTTTTGAAATTTTTATGCCCGTTTTGAATTTTTTGCCGTTTTGTGGCATCCCGCCAAAACCACTACTAGAAAATCGCATTGTTTTTGTGCATTGCATCATCATGACCGCATGCTCATGTCATCATGCCACATTGCATTTGAGCATCGTCATCATCTTGCATTCGCTTGCATAAAACTATTTGCGGAAAAACCTAATTTGTTTTCTAAACGCCTGCCTTTATTCAAACGCAAAACCCGGTCTCCGGATTATTTTGTTTTGTCTATCGGTTTGGTAAAAAGCCCGTTTGAAATAAATAAAATATTTAATTATTTTTAGTGGGCAATGAACGGTCAATCGAATCTTGACGACCACCCCCAGAATAAAATCGGTCCGCCTAAAACCTTTTTCTACCAGTCCTAATCTACCCACCCCGCCAGCCACCTCACCCCACCCCATCCCTCTCGCCACCTCACTGGCTCTCCCCACCCAATCACCAACCTCCACCTCCCCACCCCTCTCCCTTTCCAGCCCACATCACCGAGGCCGAGCTCCCCTGTCCCGCCTGGTCCCACCGCAGCAGCCCCACCCCCCTGGCCCACCCCGGTCCCACCCGCTGGCCCTGTCCCCCCCACCGACGCGTTCTCCCTCCTCCCTCTCTCTCCCATCCCGCACCCGCCGCTCTTCCTCTCCTCTGTCCCGCACTCCGCCCCTGCCTCCCTGCTTCCCTTCTTCCTCTCCCTCACTGCTTGGCTCCAGCTCAAGGCCGACACCCAGCGACCCTCCTCCCCTCTCCGCCAAGGTGCTCACTGGCCCACCCGCCTTTCGCCTCCTCCTTCACAGGTTGGCCAGGGACCCCGAGCCCTGGCCACCTCCGCCACCTCAGCCGCGCTCACCGCCTCGCAGCTCCTCCTTCCCAAGGCGCCTCCGGCAGGCCTCCGCCTCCGGCCGCTCGAGCCGCCCGGCTGGCCCTCCCCATCTTCTTCCTCCCGCCCGGCCAGTTCCGCCGCCTCTTCTCCGCCGCTGTCCGCCGCTTGCGCCAGCCTCCTCCGTCCCCGCGGTTCCGCCGACCCCGAGCCTGCCCCGGCGCCTCTACCTCGCCGTCGTTGGCCGTGAGCGGCCCGACCCCGTCACCCTCCTCGAGCCGAGCCCCCATGTCCTCCTGCAGCGGCCCCGCCTGGACCCACCTGCCCGCGGGACCCACCGCGAGTCGTCGCCTTCCCCATCCTCAACCTCCGTGTGTGGCCTTGCAAGTCCACAGGAACACGAGTACCGCTGCTGCAAGGCTTCTCGATGTAGTTCGTTTGCTGAAGAATATGGGACTGTTTGGTACCACTACGAAGATGTGTCGTGTCATCGCCGCGACAATCGGGTGGCGAGGATGTTCTCTGCAACCACTTGGCCAGCGGTGCCAAACCAAGTTCACCGCAAACAACCGAAGACGGAACCCTAAGGAGATGACGCCGGAGCCTCAAGTTCTCCTTCACGGACGACAAGTACATCCTCTCGGACGCCAAGGCCCGGACCCGAAACCCGCCAAGATCGCCACCGACAATGGTCGGAACCCAAGCGCTCCGTCCTGGAATCTGGAGACCGAACCCGATAATCGCCAAGATCGTCGACACGGTTACGACATGAACTTCCGCTCGGCAACGCCAAGTGCTCCTTCCCGGACCCGAAGACCATCGGTCAAGTTCACCACCGACAAAAGACGGACTACAAGTCCTGCTTCCGCGGATGCGACAAGATCTACCCAGTAATCCGAGAACGATCCCGGAGTCCGAGAACGTTTCCGTCGAACCCTGGACCCTGAGACCGACCCCGAACCCCGGAGCCCCAAGATCTGCCGAACCCTAATGTGTGACCCTTATCCGAACCCCTATTTTTATAAACGCTAAACATAAAACCTGTTGCATATTAAATTGTCATTCATCTCGCATGCACATCATTTGTTTGGGGGGCCTTACGCCGATTCACCTAATAATTAAATATGGGGCCCATATGCGGGCAAATCTAGTCTTATATTGGCCTCATTTAAACTTGTGTAGCGAACCGGTGATATATCCTGCCTTGTTAAACAACATTTAAATTGCGGGGGTTTCTAAATAACTCGAACCATATAATTAATTGTCGGGACCCCGGTTCCGCTTAATATGACCTAATTGCACCGCACTTTGCCATGCCATACATCATACATGCATCATGCCGATCTTCTGCCGTTGTATTAAATATTGCATCCGGTGTTTCCTCTAGTGCTTTGGTTCTTCATGATAAGGCCGTTGAGTTGATGCGAGTGTCGACCCGATCTTCGGTTGAACCTTCGACAATGTTTTCAGGCGAGCATCTCCCCCTTTCTACCTATCTTACTTTTATAGTATTTATTCCCTCCTGTTGATCTATTGCTATCTGTGTTGCGATGCTTTAGTTTTCCGTACCCGTGATATCCCTTGCAGCCCTATATTGCCTTGGACACACCCTATTACCTGTTGTTCGGTAGATAGTTGGACTTGCGCGTCGTAGTCGCTTGCTCAAGTGCTGTTGCGTGTCGTCATGCCACGCTTGTTGACGATTGCCGCATGTTGATGTTGGAGATGATCATAGTTTTACTTATCGCTCACTTTAATTCCTGTTTAACAACTAAAATTGAAATAAGCAGAGGCATCGGTGGGTGATAGATAATATTTGGTTTCCGAACGCCCACTTGTGTCCCGTAGGACCCCGAGTGCTTGATACCTGTTCCTTGATTATTCGCGCTATCCACATCCGGGAGGCTTATGGACCCCCCTGAGCCAGAGCTTGATTCATTCTTATTTCTTGGGGCCACAACTAGTTTGAGGTTTTATTTACTATCCTGTACTTATGCCATGCTTTACTGCTTTATTTACGATTGTGTGAGGAGCACGCTGTACTGTTTAGGAAGCGGAGTGTTTTCGCGGTATCGACAGTCTCAGTTTTGGGATCTGCTCGTTCTGACCATTGGCGCAAACCTTGAGTCCGTCTCGAGTCAGCTAACCGCTATGGTAGCTTAAAGGGGTGGCCCCTGAAATATTTCTGAATCCTGTAATTGCTTTGTCGTGACTGTCTCGTTGGGTTTTGATTTGGTTTTTCCGAGGCATATCGAGTGTGTGTTGCTATTTGTGCACCCCTGCAGGGTAAAACTTTCTGAAAGCCGTGTCCGCGGTTATGGACGACTTGGAGCACAGTATCTCGATCATAGACAACTATAACTAAAGTAGTGCTATAAATTTGACTTTATAATGACTAGTAATCAGCTTCACTATAATGGAATGGCTAAATAAAACTGCCAACAATTGCTTGTTTGGGTGTCGCTTGCGACCATTGTACCTGACTAGTAAGTATTGCAACTACAACGGAATGGCTAAATAAAAGTACCAACAACTGCTGGGTTTTGGGTTTATCTCATGCTATCTGTACCTGATTAGTAATTGTTCCAACTATAACGGAATGGTTAACTAAAAGTGCCCACTGCTTATTTTATCAGGATGACTATCTACACCTGACTAGTAATTGTTGCAACGATAACTGAATAAATAAAACTGCCAACTGTGTGAGTTCCTCGGTTGACTTCCTCGTTGGTCTCGAGGGGGATACCAGGATGGGTTTGTTTGGTGTTAGCTTCCGGTTGGTTCCGAATAGGTCCTTCTTATCCCTCTCTGATATCCGCCAGTTGTATCGAGTCTCTATAGGTTGTTTAGTGCATGCTGCCGCTGCCGCTCAGCCCACCATACCTATGTAGGCGAGGACCGCCGAATTCTAGCCTCGCCGTGTACTGGCCTCAGTACTGACGCTCCTCTTTTTCCTTTGCCCTTTGTCGGCACCCCTTTTGTTTAAGCAGGTTTTGAGATCGACGTCGTTAGCAGGGTTACCCTTCCGGCTTGGCCTGGGCAGGGTTATGGACGCCATTGGTTATTCTTCAGGGCTCTTAGCCCCATTTGCATCTTGTCCGTAGTCGGACGCTCTATCATTTTCAAGGTGATTTGGATCTTTGTATTTTACATCTGTATTCTTGACTCTTTGAGTCGCTGTTGTATATATCTGTTCTGTGGGTCCCATCGAGGACTGTTGTGTAATGTTATTACTTCGTTTTCCACCCGCACGAAAGTGCCTGGTGGGCACCTTTGAATCGTTTCTATGCGGGTTTGGCGGGTTTCGCTAAAACTTGCATAGGTCCGATTCTGAGGGTGTTACACGTTTCGAACTTAGGTCAAAACGGCGTGCGTGAAGATAGGGGATGAGAATGTTAGAACATGCATTGGATCTATGAAAAAACGACATATTGTGAGTCTAAAAATGATTTTTTTCAAAAAATCACGGACGTTAGATCATGTACCTGTAGTTCAAACCGGACCCACTTCCTACCGATTCGGCAGACATTTGTCGTTTTCACCTGGGAAGGACAGAAAGGTTTTAGATCGCCCGGTTGGGATATAGTTCACGTAACGTGGTCTACTATTTTAGAAAAATGGGATGGTAGCATTCTGTAACTGCATTTTGGTGGCTGCTTCACAAAACGACCCGTCTTTTTGCGATCGGAAAAAGGAAAATGCCTTTTCTGAGCGACGAAAAGGAAAACTTCCTCCTGCAACATTGTTCTACATCCCAATATGCACATGCATGCACAATATGGGCACCGTATCATAAACTATGCTGCGATTCAACACATAACATCCGTCTCGTGGACCGAAAGGCATGAAACCTCGAACATGATAGGTCATTTTGTGAAGGTTTTTTGGAGACATAGTTAGTATACCAAGTTTGATATTTTTCCTTGCAACTATGTCACATAATATCACACCACGCGAAGGATTTACATTGTTCGGACCTTTTTTGAATTTTTTATGCCCGTTTTGAATTTTTTGCCGTTTCGAACTTAGGTCAAAACGGCGTGCGTGAAGATAGGGGATGAGAATGTTAGAACATGGGCTGGATCTATGAAAAAACGACATATTGTGAGTCTAAAAATGATTTTTTTCAAAAAATCACGGACGTTAGATCATGTACCTGTAGTTCAAACCGGACTCACTTCCTACCGATTCGGCAGACAGTTGTCTTTTTCACCCGGAAAGGACAGAAAGGTTTTAGATCCCCCGGTTGGGATATAGTTCACGTAACGTGGTCTACTATTTTAGAAAAATGGGATGGTAGCATTCTGTAACTGCATTTTGGTGGCTGCTTCACAAAACGACCCGTCTTTTTGCGCTCGGAAAATGGAAAATGGCTTTTCCGAGCGACGAAAAGGAAAACTTCCTCCTGCAACATTGTTCTACATCCCAATATACACATGCATGCACAATATGGGCACCGTATCACAAACTATGCCGCGATTCAACACATAACATCCGTCTCTTGGACCGAAAGCCATGAAACCTCGAACATGATAGGTCATTTTGTGAAGGTTTTTTGGAGACATAGTCAGTATACCAAGTTTGATATTTTTCCTTGCAACTATGTCACATAATATCACACCACGCGAAGGATTTACATTGTTCGGACCTTTTTTGAATTTTTTATGCCCGTTTTGAATTTTTTGCCGTTTCGAACTTAGGTCAAAACGGCGTGCGTGAAGATAGGGGATGAGAATGTTAGAACTTGCATTGGATCTCTGAAAAAACGACATATTGTGAGTCTAAAAATGATTTTTTCAAAAAATCATGGACGTTAGATCATGTACCTGTAGTTCAAACCGGACCCACTTCCTACCCATTCGGCACACATTTGTCTTTTTCACCCGGGAAGGATAGAAAGGTTTTAGATCCCCCGGTTGGGATATAGTTCACGTAATGTGGTCTACTATTTTAGAAAAACGGGATGGTAGCATTCTGTAACTGCATTTTGGTGGCTGCTTCACAAAACGACCCGTCTTTTTGCGCTCGGAAAATGGAAAATGGCTTTTTCGAGCGACGAAAAGGAAAACATCCTCCTGCAACATTGTTCTACATCCCAATATACACATGCATGCACAATATGGGCACCGTATCATAAACTATGCTGCGATTCAACACATAACATCCGTCTCTTCCACCGAAAGGCATGAAACCTCGAACATGATAGGTCATTTTGTGAAGGTTTTTTGGAGACATAGTCAGTATACCAATTTTGATATTTTTCCTTTCAACTATGTCACATAATATCACACCACGCGAAGGATTTACATTGTTCGGACCTTTTTTGAATTTTTTATGCCCGTTTTGAATTTTTTGCCGTTTCGAACTTAGGTCAAAACGGCGTGCGTGAAGATAGGGGATGATAATGTTAGAACATGCATTGGATCTATGAAAAAACGACATATTGTGAGTCTAAAAATGATTTTTTTCAAAAAATCACGGACGTAAGATCATGTACCTGTAGTTCAAACCGGACCCACTTCCTACCGATTCGGCAGATAGTTGTATTTTTCACCCGGGAAGGACAAAAAGGTTTTAGATCCCCCGGTTGGGATATAGTTCACGTAACGTGGTCTAATATTTTAGAAAAATGGGATGGTAGCATTCTGTAACTGCATTTTGGTGGCTGCTTCACAAAACGACCCGTCTTTTTGCGCTCGGAAAATGGAAAATGGCTTTTCCGAGCGACGAAAAGGAAAACTTCCTCTTGCAACATTGTTCTACATCCCAATATACACATGCATGCACAATATGGGCACCGTATCACAAACTATGCCGCGATTCAACACATAACATCTGTCTCTTGGACCGAAAGCCATGAAACCTCGAACATGATAGGTCATTTTGTGAAGGTTTTTTGGATACATAGTCAGTATACCAAGTTTGATATTTTTCCTTGCAACTATGTCACATAATATCACACCACGCGAAGGATTTACATTGTTCGGACCTTTTTTGAAATTTTTATGCCCGTTTTGAATTTTTTGCCGTTTCGAACTTAGGTCAAAACGGCGTGCGTGAAGATAGGGGATGAGAATGTTAGAACTTGCATTGGATCTATGAAAAAACGACATATTGTGAGTCTAAAAATGATTTTTTTCAAAAAATCACGGACGTTAGATCATGTACCTGTAGTTCAAACCGGACCCACTTCCTACCGATTCGGAGACATTTGTCTTTTTCACCCGAGAAGGACAGAAAGGTTTTAGATCCCCCGGTTGGGATATAGTTCACGTAACGTGGTCTACTATTTTAGAAAAATGGGATGGTAGCATTCTGTAACTGCATTTTGGTGGCTGCTTCACAAAACGACCCGTCTTTTTGCGCTCGGAAAATGGAAAATGGCTTTTTCGAGCGACGAAAAGGAAAACTTCCTCCTGCAACATTGTTCTACATCCCAATATACACATGCATGCACAATATGGGCACGGTATCACAAACTATGCCGCGATTCAACACAGAACATCCGTCTCTTGGACCGAAAGCCATGAAACCTCGAACATGATAGGTTATTTTGTGAAGGTTTTTTGGAGACATAGTCAGTATAGCAAGTTTGATATTTTTCCTTGCAACTATGTCACATAATATCACACCACGCGAAGGATTTACATTGTTCGGACCTTTTTTGAATTTTTTATGCCCGTTTTGAATTTTTTGCCGTTTCGAACTTAGGTGAAAACGGCGTGCGTGAAGATAGGGGATGAGAATGTTAGAACTTGCATTGGATCTATGAAAAAACGACATATTGTGAGTCTAAAAATGATTTTTTTCAAAAAATCACGGATGTTAGATCTTGTACCTGTAGTTCAAACCGGACCCACTTCCTACTGATTCGGCAGACATTTGTCTTTTTCACCCGGGAAGGACAGAAAGGTTTTAGATCCCCCGGTTGGGATATAGTTCACGTAACGTGGTCTACTATTGTAGAAAAATGGGATGGTAGCATTCTGTAACTGCATTTTGGTGGCTGCTTCACAAAACGACTCGTCTTTTTGCGCTCGGAAAATGGAAAATGGCTTTTCTGAGCGACGAAAAGGAAAACTTCCTCCTGCAACATTGTTCTTTATCCCAATATACACATTCATGCACAATATGGGCACCGTATCACAAACTATGCCGCGATTCAACACATAACATCCGTCTCTTGGACCGAAAGCCATGAAACCTCGAACATGATAGGTCATTTTGTGAAGGTTTTTTGGAGACATAGTCAGTATACCAAGTTTGATATTTTTCCTTGCAACTATGTCACATAATATCACACCACGCGAAGGATTTACATTGTTCGGACCTTTTTTGAATTTTTTATGCCCGTTTTGAATTTTTTGCCGTTTCGAACTTAGGTCAAAACGGCGTGCGTGAAGATAGGGCATGAGAATGTTAGAACATGCATTGGATCTATGAAAAAACGACATATTGTGAGTCTAAAAATGATTTTTTTCAAAAAATCACGGACGTAAGATCATGTACCTGTAGTTCAAACCGGACCCACTTCCTACCGATTCGGCAGACATTTGTCTTTTTCACCCGGGAAGGACAGAAAGGTTTTAGATCCCCCGGTTGGGATATAGTTCACGTAACGTGGTCTACTATTTTAGAAAAACGGGATGGTAGCATTCTGTAACTGCATTTTGGTGGCTGCTTCACAAAACGACCCGTCTTTTTGCGCTCGGAAAATGGAAAATGGCTTTTTCGAGCGAAGAAAAGGAAAACTTCCTCCCGCAACATTGTTCTACATCCCAATATACACATGCATGCACAATATGGGCACCGTATCATAAACTATGCAGCGATTCAACACATAACATCCGTCTCTTGGACCGAAAGGCATGAAACCTCGAACATGATAGGTCATTTTGTGAAGGTTTTTTGGAGACATAGTCAGTATACCAACTTTGATATTTTTCCTTGCAACTATGTCACATAATATCACACCACGCGAAGGATTTACATTGTTCGGACCTTTTTTGAATTTTTTATGCCCGTTTTGAATTTTTTACCGTTTCGAACTTAGGTCAAAACGGCGTGCGTGAAGATAGGGGATGAGAATGTTAGAACATGCATTGGATCTATGAAAAAACGACATATTGTGAGTCTAAAAATGATTTTTTCAAAAAATCACGGACGTTAGATCATGTACCTGTAGTTCAAACCGGACCCACTTCCTACTGATTCGGAGACATTTGTCTTTTTCACCCGGGAAGGACAGAAAGGTTTTAGATCCCCCGGTTGGGATATAGTTCACGTAACGTGGTCTACTATTTTAGAAAAATGGGATGGTAGCATTCTGTAACTGCATTTTGGTGGCTGCTTCACAAAACGACCCGTCTTTTTGCGCTCGGAAAATGGAAAATGGCTTTTTCGAGCGACGAAAAGGAAAACTTCCTCCTGCAACATTGTTCTACATCCCAATATACACATGCATGCACAATATGGGCACGGTATCACAAACTATGCCGTGATTCAACACATAACATCCGTCTCTTGGACCGAAAGCCATGAAACCTCGAACATGATAGGTCATTTTGTGAAGGTTTTTTGGAGACATAGTCAGTATAGCAAGTTTGATATTTTTCCTTGCAACTATGTCACATAATATCACACCACGCGAAGGATTTACATTGTTCGGACCTTTTTTGAATTTTTTATGCCCGTTTTGAATTTTTTGCCGTTTCGAACTTAGGTGAAAACGGCGTGCGTGAAGATAGGGGATGAGAATGTTAGAACTTGCATTGGATCTATGAAAAAACGACATATTGTGAGTCTAAAAATGATTTTTTTCAAAAAATCACGGACGTTAGATCATGTACCTGTAGTTCAAACCGGACCCACTTCCTACCGATTCGGAGACATTTGTCTTTTTCACCCGGGAAGGACAGAAAGGTTTTAGATCCCCCGGTTGGGATATAGTTCACGTAACGTGGTCTACTATTTTAGAAAAATGGGATGGTAGCATTCTGTAACTGCATTTTGGTGGCTGCTTCACAAAACGACTCGTCTTTTTGCGCTCGGAAAATGGAAAATGGCTTTTTCGAGCGACGAAAAGGAAAACTTCCTCCTGCAACATTGTTCTACATCCCAATATACACATGCATGCACAATATGGGCACGGTATCACAAACTATGCCGTGATTCAACACATAACATCCGTCTCTTGGACCGAAAGCCATGAAACCTCGAACATGATAGGTCATTTTGTGAAGGTTTTTTGGAGACATAGTCAGTATACCAACTTTGATATTTTTCCTTGCAACTATGTCACATAATATCACACCACGCGAAGGATTTACATTGTTCGGACCTTTTTTGAATTTTTTATGCCCGTTTTGAATTTTTTGCCGTTTCGAACTTAGGTGAAAACGGCGTGCGTGAAGATAGGGGATGAGAATGTTAGAACTTGCATTGGATCTATGAAAAAACGACATATTGTGAGTCTAAAAATGATTTTTTTCAAAAAATCACGGACGTTAGATCATGTACCTGTAGTTCAAACCGGACCCACTTCCTACCGATTCGGAGACATTTGTCTTTTTCACCCGGGAAGGACAGAAAGGTTTTAGATCCCCCGGTTGGGATATAGTTCACGTAACGTGGTCTACTATTTTAGAAAAATGGGATGGTAGCATTCTGTAACTGCATTTTGGTGGCTGCTTCACAAAACGACCCGTCTTTTTGCGCTCGGAAAATGGAAAATGGCTTTTCCGAAGGAAAACTTCCTCCTGCAACATTGTTCTACATCCCAATATACACATGCATGCACAATATGGGCACGGTATCACAAACTATGCCGTGATTCAACACATAACATCCGTCTCTTGGACCGAAAGCCATGAAACCTCGAACATGATAGGTCATTTTGTGAAGGTTTTTTGGAGACATAGTCAGTATAGCAAGTTTGATATTTTTCCTTGCAACTATGTCACATAATATCACACCACGCGAGGGTTTACATTGTTCGGACCTTTTTTGAATTTTTTATGCCCGTTTTGAATTTTTTCCCGTTTCGAACTTAGGTGAAAACGGCGTGCGTGAAGATAAGGGATGAGAATGTTAGAACTTGCATTGGATCTATGAAAAAACGACATATTGTGAGTCTAAAAATGATTTTTTTCAAAAAATCACGGACGTTAGATCATGTACCTGTAGTTCAAACTGGACCCACTTCCTACCGATTCGACAGACATTTGTCTTTTTCACCCGGGAAGGACAGAAAGGTTTTAGATCCCCCGGTTGGGATATAGTTCACGTAACGTGGTCTACTATTTTAGAAAAATGGGATGGTAGCATTCTGTAACTGCATTTTGGTGGCTGCTTCACAAAACGACTCGTCTTTTTGCGCTCGGAAAATGGAAAATGGCTTTTCTGAGCGACGAAAAGGAAAACTTCCTCCTGCAACATTGTTCTTTATCCCAATATACACATTCATGCACAATATGGGCACCGTATCACAAACTATGCCGCGATTCAACACATAACATCCGTCTCTTGGACCGAAAGCCATGAAACCTCGAACATGATAGGTCATTTTGTGAAGGTTTTTTGGAGACATAGTCAGTATACCAAGTTTGATATTTTTCCTTGCAACTATGTCACATAATATCACACCACGCGAAGGATTTACATTGTTCGGACCTTTTTTGAATTTTTTATGCCCGTTTTGAATTTTTTGCCGTTTCGAACTTAGGTCAAAACGGCGTGCGTGAAGATAGGGGATGAGAATGTTAGAACTTGCATTGGATCTATGAAAAAACGACATATTGTGAGTCTAAAAATGATTTTTTTCAAAAAATCACGGACGTTAGATCATGTACCTGTAGTTCAAACCGGACCCACTTCCTACCGATTCGACAGACATTTGTCTTTTTCACCCGGGAAGGACAGAAAGGTTTTAGATCCCCCGGTTGGGATATAGTTCACGTAACGTGGTCTACTATTTTAGAAAAATGGGATGGTAGCATTCTGTAACTGCATTTTGGTGGCTGCTTCACAAAACGACCCGTCTTTTTGCGCTCGGAAAATGGAAAATGGCTTTTCCGAGCGACGAAAAGGAAAACTTCCTCTTGCAACATTGTTCTACATCCCAATATACACATGCATGCACAATATGGGCACCGTATCACAAACTATGCCGCGATTCAACACATAACATCTGTCTCTTGGACCGAAAGCCATGAAACCTCGAACATGATAGGTCATTTTGTGAAGGTTTTTTGGAGACATAGTCGATACCAAGTTTGATATTTTTCCTTGCAACTATGTCACATAATATCACACCTTGAAGGATTTACATTGTTCGGACCTTTTTGAATTTTTATGCCGTTTTGAATTTTTGCCGTTTGAACTTAGGTCAAAGCAGTGCGTGAAGATAGGGGATGAGAATGTTAGAACTTGCATTGGATCTATGAAAAAACGACATATTGTGAGTCTAAAAATGAATTTTTTCAAAAAATCACGGACGTTAGATCATGTACTTGTAGTTCAAACCGGACCCACTTCCTACCGATTCGGAGACATTTGTCTTTTTCACCCGGGAAGGACAGAAAGGTTTTAGATCCCCCGGTTGGGATATAGTTCACGTAACATGGTCTACTATTTTAGAAAAATGGGATGGTAGCATTACATGGCTTGCATTTTGGTGGCTGCTTCACAAAAGCGACCCGTCTTTTTGCGCTCGGAAAATGGAAAATGGCTTTTCGAAGCGAAAAGGAAAACTTCCTCTGCAACATTGTTCTACATCCCAATATACACATGCATGCACAATATGGGCACGGTATCACAAACTATGTGATTCAACACATAACATCCGTCTCTTGGACGAAAGCCATGAAACCTCGAACATGATAGGTCATTTTGTGAAGGTTTTTGGAGACATAGTCGATATACCAAGTTTGATATTTTTCCTTGCAACTATGTCACATAATATCACACCTTGAAGGATTTACATTGTTCGGACCTTTTTGAATTTTTATGCCCGTTTTGAATTTTTTGCCGTTTGAACTTAGGTGAAAGCGTGATGCGTGAAGATAGGGGATGAGAATGTTAGAACTTGCATTGGATCTATGAAAAACGACATATTGTGAGTCTAAAATGATTTTTCAAAAAATCACGGACGTTAGATCATGTACTGTAGTTCAAGCCGGACCCACTTCCTACCGATTCGACGGACATTTGTCTTTTCACGGGAAGACAGAAGGTTTTAGATCCCGGTTGGGATATAGTTCACGTAACGTGGTCTACTATTTTAGAAAAATGGGATGGTAGCATTACATAGCGCATTTTGGTGGCTGCTTCACAAAGCGACCCGTCTTTTTGCTCGGAAAATGGAAAATGGCTTTTCGGCGACGAAAAGGAAAACTTCCTCTGCAACATTGTTCTACATCCCAATATACACATTCATGCACAATATGGGCACCGTATCACAAACTATGCATGATTCAACACATAACATCCGTCTCTTGGACCGAAAGCCATGAAACCTCGAACATGATAGGTCATTTTGTGAAGGTTTTTGGAGACATAGTCGATATACCAAGTTTGATATTTTTCCTTGCAACTATGTCACATAATATCACACCATGAAGGATTTACATTGTTGGACCTTTTTGAATTTTTATGCTGTTTGAATTTTTGCCGTTTGAACTTAGGTCAAAGCAGCGTGCGTGAAGATAGGGGATGAGAATGTTAGAACTTGCATTGGATCTATGAAAAAGCGACATATTGTGAGTCTAAAAATGATTTTTCAAAAATCAGACGTTAGATCATGTACTGTAGTTCAAACCGGGACCCACTTCCTACTGGAGGAGACACATTTGTCTTTTCACCGGGAAGAAGAAAGGTTTAGATCCCGGTTGGGATATAGTTCACGTAACGTGGTCTACTATTTTAGAAAAATGGGATGGTAGCATTACATAGCGCATTTTGGTGGCTGCTTCACAAAAGCGACCCGTCTTTTGCGCTCGGAAAATGGAAAATGGCTTTTCGAAGACGAAAAGGAAAACTTCCTCTGCAACATTGTTCTACATCCCAATATACATGCATGCACAATATGGGCACGGTATCACAAACTATGCCGTGATTCAACACATAACATCCGTCTCTTGGATGAAAGCCATGAAACCTCGAACATGATAGGTCATTTTGTGAAGGTTTTTGGAGACATAGTCGATATACCAAGTTTGATATTTTCCTTGCAACTATGTCACATAATATCACACCCTTGAAGGATTTACATTGTTCGGACCTTTTTGAATTTTTATGCCCGTTTGAATTTTTGCGTTTGAACTTAGGTGAAAGCAGGCGTGCGTGAAGATAGGGGATGAGAATGTTAGAACTTGCATTGGATCTATGAAAAAGCGACATATTGTGAGTCTAAAAATGATTTTTCAAAAATCACGGACGTTAGATCATGTACTGTAGTTCAAACGGACCCACTTCCCTCTGGATTCGGAGACATTTGTCTTTTCACCGGGAAGGACGAAGGTTTTAGATCCCGGTTGGGATATAGTTCACGTAACGTGGTCTACTATTTTAGAAAAATGGGATGGTAGCATTACGTAGCTGCATTTTGGTGGCTGCTTCACAAAGCGACCCGTCTTTTGCTTTCGGAAAATGGAAAATGGCTTTTCGAAGCGAAAAGGAAAACTTCCTATTGCAACATTGTTCTACATCCCAATATACACATGCATGCACAATATGGGCACCGTATCACAAACTATGCCGCGATTCAACACATAACATCCGTCTCTTGGACCGAAAGCCATGAAACCTCGAACATGATAGGTCATTTTGTGAAGGTTTTTTGGAGACATAGTCAGTATACCAAGTTTGATATTTTTCCTTGCAACTATGTCACATAATATCACACCACGCGAAGGATTTACATTGTTCGGACCTTTTTTGAAATTTTTATGCCCGTTTTGAATTTTTTGCCGTTTCGAACTTAGGTCAAAACGGCGTGCGTGAAGATAGGGGATGAGAATGTTAGAACTTGCATTGGATCTATGAAAAAACGACATATTGTGAGTCTAAAAATGATTTTTTTCAAAAAATCACGGACGTTAGATCATGTACCTGTAGTTCAAACCGGACCCACTTCCTACCGATTCGGCAGACATTTGTCTTTTTCACCCGGGAAGGACAGAAAGGTTTTAGATCCCCCGGTTGGGATATAGTTCACGTAACGTGGTCTACTATTTTAGAAAAATGGGATGGTAGCATTCTGTAACTGCATTTTGGTGGCTGCTTCACAAAACGACCCGTCTTTTTGCGCTCGGAAAATGGAAAATGGCTTTTTCGTGCGATGAAAAGGAAAACTTCCTCCTGCAACATTGTTCTACATCCCAATATACACATGCATGCACAATATGGGCACCGTATCATAAACTATGCAGCGATTCAACACATAACATCCGTCTCTTGGACCGAAAGCCATGAAACCTCGAACATGATAGGTCATTTTGTGAAGGTTTTTTGGAGACATAGTCAGTATACCAAGTTTGATATTTTTCCTTGCAACTATGTCACATAATATCACACCACGCGAAGGATTTACATTGTTCGGACCTTTTTTGAATTTTTATGCCCGTTTTGAATTTTTTGCCGTTTCGAACTTAGGTCAAAACGGCGTGCGTGAGATAGGGGATGAGAATGTTAGAACTTGCATTGGATCTATGAAAAAACGACATATTGTGAGTCTTAAAATGATTTTTTTCAAAAAATCAGACGTTAGATCATGTACTGTAGTTCAAACCGGACCCACTTCCTACCGATTCGGACATTTGTCTTTTTCACGGGAAGGATAGAAAGGTTTTAGATCCCGGTTGGGATATAGTTCACGTCGTGGTCTACTATTTTAGAAAAATGGGATGGTAGCATTACATGCTTGCATTTTGGTGGCTGCTTCACAAAGCGACCCGTCTTTTTGCTCGGAAAATGGAAAATGGCTTTTCGGCGACGAAAAGGAAAACTTCCTCTGCAACATTGTTCTACATCCCAATATACATGCATGCACAATATGGGCACCGTATCACAAACTATGCAGCGATTCAACACATAACATCCGTCTCTTGGACGAAAGCCATGAAACCTCGAACATGATAGGTCATTTTGTGAAGGTTTTTGGAGACATAGTCGATACCAAGTTTGATATTTTTCCTTGCAACTATGTCACATAATATCACACCACTTGAAGGATTTACATTGTTCGGACCTTTTTGAATTTTTATGCCCGTTTGAATTTTTTACGTTTGAACTTAGGTCAAAGCAGTGCGTGAAGATAGGGGATGAGAATGTTAGAACTTGCATTGGATCTATGAAAAACGACATATTGTGAGTCTAAAATGATTTTTCAAAAATCACGGACGTTAGATCATGTACTGTAGTTCAAGCGGACCCACTTCCCTACCGATTCGGACATTTGTCTTTTTCACCGGGAAGGAACGAAGGTTTTAGATCCCGGTTGGGATATAGTTCACGTAACGTGGTCTACTATTTTAGAAAAATGGGATGGTAGCATTACATGCATTTTTGGTGGCTGCTTCACAAAGCGACCGTCTTTTGCGCTCGGAAAATGGAAAATGGCTTTTCGGCGACGAAAGGAAAACTTCCTCTGCAACATTGTTCTACATCCCAATATACACATGCATGCACAATATGGGCACGGTATCACAAACTATGTCGTGATTCAACACATAACATCCGTCTCTTGGACCGACAGCCATGAAACCTCGAACATGATAGGTCATTTTGTGAAGGTTTTTTGGAGACATAGTCAGTATAGCAAGTTTGATATTTTCCTTGCAACTATGTCACATAATATCACACCTTGAAGGATTTACATTGTTCGGACCTTTTTGAATTTTTATGCCCGTTTGAATTTTTTGCCGTTTGAACTTAGGTCAAAGCAGGCGTGCGTGAATAGGGGATGAGAATGTTAGAACTTGCATTGGATCTATGAAAAAACGACATATTGTGAGTCTAAAAATGATTTTTTCAAAAATCACGGACGTTAGATGATGTACCTGTAGTTCAAAACGGACCCACTTCCTACCGATTCGGCACACATTTGTCTTTTCACCGGGAAGAACGAAGGTTTAGATCCCCGGTTGGGATATAGTTCACGTAACGTGGTCTACTATTTTAGAAAAATGGGATGGTAGCATTACATAGCGCATTTTGGTGGCTGCTTCACAAAGCGACCGTCTTTTGCGCTCGGAAAATGGAAAATGGCTTTTAGAAGCGAAAAGGAAAACTTCCTCTGCAACATTGTTCTACATCCCAATATACACATGCATGCACAATATGGGCACCGTATCACAAACTATGCATGATTCAACACATAACATCCGTCTCTTGGACGAAAGCCATGAAACCTCGAACATGATAGGTCATTTTGTGAAGGTTTTTGGAGACATAGTCGATATACCAAGTTTGATATTTTTCCTTGCAACTATGTCACATAATATCACACCCTTGAAGGATTTACATTGTTGGACCTTTTTGAATTTTTATATGCCGTTTTGAATTTTTGCCGTTTGAACTTAGGTCAAAGCAGCGTGCGTGAAGATAGGGGATGAGAATGTTAGAACTTGCATTGGATCTATGAAAAACGACATATTGTGAGTCTAAAATGATTTTTTCAAAAATCACGGACGTTAGATCATGTACACGTAGTTCAAGCCGGACCCACTTCCTACTGATTCGGAGACATTTGTCTTTTCACCGGGAAGACAGAAAGGTTTTAGATCCCCCAGTTGGGATATAGTTCACGTAACGTGGTCTCCTATTTTAGAAAAATGGGATGGTAGCATTACATAGCGCATTTTGGTGGCTGCTTCACAAAGCGACCCGTCTTTTGCGCTCGGAAAATGGAAAATGGCTTTTAGAGCGGCGAAAAGGAAAACTTCCTCTGCAACATTGTTCTACATCCCAATATACACATGCATGCACAATATGGGCACGTATCACAAACTATGCGTGATTCAACACATAACATCCGTCTCTTGGACGAAAGCCATGAAACCTCGAACATGATAGGTCATTTTGTGAAGGTTTTTGGAGACATAGTCGATATACCAAGTTTGATATTTTTCCTTGCAACTATGTCACATAATATCACACCATGAAGGATTTACATTGTTCGGACCTTTTTGAATTTTTTATGCCCGTTTGAATTTTTTGCCGTTTGAACTTAGGTCAAAGCAGGCGTGCGTGAAGATAGGGGATGAGAATGTTAGAACTTGCATTGGATCTGTGAAAAAACGACATATTGTGAGTCTAAAAATAATTTTCCAAAAAATCACGAACGATAGATCATGTACACGTAGTTCAAACGGACCCACTTCCTCTTGATTCGAGACATTTGTCTTTTCACCGGGAAGGACAGAAGGTTTTAGATCCCGGTTGGGATATAGTTCACGTAACGTGGTCTACTATTTTAGAAAAATGGGATGGTAGCATTACATGCTTTGCATTTTGGTGGCTGCTTCACAAAAGCGACCCGTCTTTTGCGCTCGGAAAATGGAAAATGGCTTTTCGGCGAAAAGGAAAACTTCCTCTTGCAACATTGTTCTACATACCAATATACACATGCATGCACAATATGGGCATCGTATCACAAACTATGCCGCGATTCAACACATAACATCCGTCTTTTGGACCGAAAGCCATGAAACCTCGAACATGATAGGTCATTTTGTGAAGGTTTTTGGAGACATAGTCGATATACCAAGTTTGATATTTTCCTTGCAACTATGTCACATAATATCACACTGCGAAGGATTTACATTGTTCGGACCTTTTTGAATTTTTATGCCGTTTGAATTTTTTGCCGTTTCGAACTTATGTCAAAACAGCGTGCGTGAAGATAGGGGATGAGAATGTTAGAACTTGCATTGGATCTATGAAAAAACGACATATTGTGAGTCTAAAAATGATTTTTTCAAAAAATCACGGACGTTAGATCATGTACCTGTAGTTCAAACCGGACACACTTCCTACTGGATTCGCGGACATTTGTCTTTTCACGGGAAGGACAGAAAGGTTTTAGATCCCCCGGTTGGGATATAGTTCACGTAACGTGGTCTACTATTTTAGAAAAATGGGATGGTAGCATTCTGTAACCGCATTTTGGTGGCTGCTTCACAAAACGACCCGTCTTTTTGCGCTCGGAAAATGGAAAATGGCTTTTCCGAGCGACGAAAAGAAAAACTTCCTCCTGCAACATTGTTCTACATCCCAATATCCACATGCATGCATAATATGGGCACCGTATCACAAACTATTCGCGATTCAACACATAACATCGTCTCTTGGACGAAAGCCATGAAACCTCGAACATGATAGGTCATTTTGTGAAGGTTTTTGGAGACATAGTCGATATACCAAGTTTGATATTTTTCCTTGCAACTATGTCACATAATATCACACCACCTTGAAGGATTTACATTGTTCGGACCTTTTTGAATTTTTATGCCCGTTTTGAATTTTTTGCGTTTGAACTTAGGTCAAAGCGGCGTGCGTGAAGATAGGGGATGAGAATGTTAGAACTTGCATTGGATCTATGAAAAACGACATATTGTGAGTCTAAAAATGATTTTTTCAAAAATCACGGACGTTAGATCATGTACTGTAGTTCAAACGGACCCACTTCTACCCATTCGGCGGACATTTGTCTTTTTCACCCGGGAAGGATAGAAAGGTTTTAGATCCCCCGGTTGGGATATAGTTCACGTAACGTGGTCTAATATTTTAGAAAAATGGGATGGTAGCATTACGTAGCTTGCATTTTGGTGGCTGCTTCACAAAACGACTCGTCTTTTTGCGCTCGGAAAATGGAAAATGGCTTTTTCGAGCGACGAAAAGGAAAACTTCCTCCTGCAACATTGTTATCTATCCCAATATACACATGCATGCACAATATTGGCACCGTATCACAAACTATGCAGCGATTCAACACATAACATCTGTCTCGTGGACCGAAAGCCATGAAACCTCGAACATGATAGGTCATTTTGTGAAGGTTTTTGGAGACATAGTCGATATACCAAGTTTGATTATTTTCCTTGCAACTATTTCACATAATATCACACCACGCGAAGGATTTACATTGTTCGGACCTTTTTTGTATTTTTATGCCCGTTTGGAATTTTTTGCCATTTCGAACTTAGGTCAAAACAGCGTGTGTGAAGATAGGGGATGAGAATGTTAGAACTTGCATTGGATATATGAAAAAACAACAAATTGTGAGTCTAAAAATGATTTTTTCAAAAAATCACGGAAGTTAGATCATATACCTGTAGTTCAAACCGGACCCACTTCCTCTGGATTCGGAGACATTTGTCTTTTTCACCGGGAAGGGCGAGAAAGGTTTTAGATCCCGGTTGGGATATAGTTCACGTAACGTGGTCTACTATTTTAGAAAAATGGGATGGTAGCATTACATAGCTGCATTTTGGTGGCTGCTTCACAAAAGCGACCCGTCTTTTGCGCTCGGAAAATGGAAAATGGCTTTTTGACGAAAAGAAAACTTCCTCCTGCAACATTGTTCTACATCCCAATACACACATGCAAGCACAATATGGGCATCGTATCAAAAACTATGCCGCGATTAAACACATAACATCCGTCTCTTGGACCGAAAGCCATGAAACCTCGAACATGATAGGTCATTTTGTGAAGGTTTTTTGGAGACATAGTCAGTATAGCAAGTTTGATATTTTTCCTTGCAACTATGTCACATAATATCACACCACGAAGGATTTACATTGTTCGGACCTTTTTGAATTTTTATGCCGTTTTGAATTTTTTGCCGTTTGAACTTAGGTCAAAGCAGCGTGCGTGAAGATAGGGGATGAGAATGTTAGAACTTGCATTGGATCTATGAAAAAGCGACATATTGTGAGTCTAAAATGATTTTTCAAAAAATCACGGACGTTAGATCATGTACACCTTAGTTCAAACGGACCCACTTCCCTCTGGATTGGCGGACATTTGTCTTTTCACCGGGAAGACGAAAGGTTTTAGATCCCCGGGTTGGGTTATTGTTCACGTAAGGTGGTCTTATATTTTTGAAATATGGGATGGTATCTTTGTTTATCGGAATTTTGGTGGCTGCTTCAAAACTCGACCCGTCTTTTTGTTCTCGGAAAATGGAAAATGGCTTTTCGACGAAAAGAAAACTTCCTCTGCAACATTGTTCTACATCCCAATATACACATGCATGCACAATATGGGCACCGTATCACAAACTATGCATGATTCAACACATAACATCCGTCTCTTGGACGAAAGCCATGAAACCTCGAACATGATAGGTCATTTTGTGAAGGTTTTTTGGAGACATAGTCAGTATACCAAGTTTGATATTTTTCCTTGCAACTATGTCACATAATATCACACCACCTTGAAGGATTTACATTATTCGGACCTTTTTGAATTTTTATGCCGTTTTGAATTTTTTGCGTTTGAACTTAGGTCAAAGCAGCGTGCGTGAAGATAGGGGATGAGAATGTTAGAACTTGCATTGGATCTATGAAAAAGCGACATATTGTGAGTCTAAAATGATTTTTCAAAAATCACGGACGTTAGATCATGTACATGTAGTTCAAGCCGGACACACTTCCTACCGATTCGGCAGACATTTGTCTTTTTCACCCGGAAAGGACAGAAAGGTTTGAGATCTCCCGGTTGGGATATAGTTCACGTAACGTGGTCTACTATTTTAGAAAAATGAGATGGTAGCATTCTGTAACTGCATTTTGGTGGCTGCTTCACAAAACGACCCGTCTTTTGCGCTCGGAAAATGGAAAATGGCTTTTCCGAGCGACGAAAAGGAAAACTTCCTCCTGCAATATTGTTCTACATCCCAATATAAACATGCATGCACAATATGGGCACGGTATCACAAACTATGCCGTGATTCAACACATAACATCCGTCTCTTGGACCGAAAGCCATGAAACCTCGAACATGATAGGTCATTTTGTGAAGGTTTTTTAGAGACATAGTCGGTATACCAAGTTTGATATTTTCCTTGCAACTATGTCACATAATATCACACCTTGAAGGATTTACATTGTTCGGACCTTTTTGAATTTTTATGCCCGTTTGAATTTTTTGCCGTTTGAACTTAGGTCAAAAGCAGCGATGCGTGAATAGGGGATGAGAATGTTAGAACTTGCATAGGATCTAAGAAAAACGACATATTGTGAGTCTAAAAATGATTTTTTCAAAAAATCACGGACGTTAGATCATGTAACTGTAGTTCAAGCGGACCCACTTCCTACCGATTCGGAGACATTTGTCTTTTCACGGGAAGAACGAAAGGTTTTAGATCCCCGGTTGGGATATAGTTCACGTAACGTGGTCTACTATTTTAGAAAAATGGGATGGTAGCATTACATAGCGCATTTTGGTGGCTGCTTCACAAAAGCGACCCGTCTTTTGCGCTCGGAAAATGGAAAATGGCTTTTCAGCGGCGAAAAGGAAAACTTCCTCTGCAACATTGTTCTACATCCCAATATACACATGCATGCACAATATGGGCACCGTATCACAAACTATGCAGCGATTCAACACATAACATCCGTCTCTTGGATGAAAGCCATGAAACCTCGAACATGATAGGTCATTTTGTGAAGGTTTTTGGAGACATAGTCGATATACCAAGTTTGATATTTTCCTTGCAACTATGTCACATAATATCACACCACTTGAAGGATTTACATTGTTCGGACCTTTTTGAATTTTTATGCCCGTTTTGAATTTTTTGCCGTTTGAACTTAGGTCAAAAGCAGTGCGTGAAGATAGGGATGAGAATGTTAGAACTTGCATTGGATCTATGAAAAAGCGACATATTGTGAGTCTAAAATGATTTTTCAAAAAATCACGGACGTTAGATCATGTACACGTAGTTCAAGCGGACCCACTTCCTCTGGAATTCGGCGGACATTTGTCTTTTCACCGGGAAGACGAAGGTTTTAGATCCCGGTTGGGATATAGTTCACGTAACGTGGTCTACTATTTTAGAAAAATGGGATGGTAGCATTATGCTTGCATTTTGGTGGCTGCTTCACAAAAGCGACCCGTCTTTTTGCTCGGAAAATGGAAAATGGCTTTTAGAAGCGGCGAAAAGGAAAACTTCCTCTGCAACATTGTTCTACATCCCAATATACACATGCATGCACAATATGGGCACCGTATCACAAACTATGCAGCGATTCAACACATAACATCGTCTCTTGGAGAAAGCCATGAAACCTCGAACATGATAGGTCATTTTGTGAAGGTTTTTGGAGACATAGTCGATATACCAAGTTTGATATTTTCCTTGCAACTATGTCACATAATATCACACACCTTGAAGGATTTACATTGTTCGGACCTTTTTGAATTTTTATGCCCGTTTTGAATTTTTTGCCGTTTGAACTTAGGTCAAAGCAGTGCGTGAAGATAGGGGATGAGAATGTTAGAACTTGCATTGGATCTATGAAAAAACGACATATTGTGAGTCTTAAAATGATTTTTTTCAAAAAATCACGGACGTTAGATCATGTACCTGTAGTTCAAACCGGACACACTTTCTACCCATTCGGCAGACATTTGTCTTTTTCACCAGGGAAGGATAGAAAGGTTTTAGATCCCCCGGTTGGGATATAGTTCACGTAACGTGGTCTACTATTTTAGAAAAACGGGATGGTAGCATTACATGGCTTGCATTTTGGTGGCTGCTTCAAAGCGACCCGTCTTTTTGCGCTCGGAAAATGGAAAATGGCTTTTCGAAGCGAAAAAGGAAAACTTCCTCCTGCAACATTGTTCTACATCCCAATATACACATGCATGCACAATATGGGCACCGTATCATAAACTATGCAGCGATTCAACACATAACATCCGTCTCTTGGACCGAAAGGCATGAAACCTCGAACATGATAGGTCATTTTGTGAAGGTTTTTTGGAGACATAGTCAGTATACCAACTTTGATATTTTTCCTTGCAACTATGTCACATAATATGACACCACGAAGGATTTACATTGTTGGACCTTTTTGAATTTTTATGCCCGTTTTGAATTTTTGCCGTTTGAACTTAGGTCAAAGCAGGCGTGCGTGAAGATAGGGGATGAGAATGTTAGAACTTGCATTGGATCTATGAAAAAGCGACATATTGTGAGTCTAAAATGATTTTTCAAAAATCACGGACGTTAGATCATGTACATGTAGTTCAAGCGGACCCACTTCCTACCGATTCGAGACATTTGTCTTTTTCACGGGAAGGACGAAGGTTTTAGATCCCCCGGTTGGGATATAGTTCACGTAACGTGGTCTACTATTTTAGAAAAATGGGATGGTAGCATTACATAGCTGCATTTTGGTGGCTGCTTCACAAAGCGACCGTCTTTTGCGCTCGGAAAATGGAAAATGGCTTTTCAGCTGACGAAAGGAAAACTTCCTCTGCAACATTGTTCTACATCCCAATATACACATGCATGCACAATATGGGCACCGTATCACAAACTATGCATGATTCAACACATAACATCCGTCTCTTGGACGAAAGCCATGAAACCTCGAACATGATAGGTCATTTTGTGAAGGTTTTTGGAGACATAGTCGATATACCAAGTTTGATATTTTCCTTGCAACTATGTCACATAATATCACACCACTTGAAGGATTTACATTGTTGGACCTTTTTGAATTTTTATGCCCGTTTTGAATTTTTGCGTTTGAACTTAGGTCAAAGCAGGCGTGCGTGAATAGGGGATGAGAATGTTAGAACTTGCATTGGATCTATGAAAAAACGACATATTGTGAGTCTAAAATGATTTTTCAAAAAATCACGGACGTTAGATCATGTACACGTAGTTCAAGCGGACCCACTTCCCTACGATTGAGACATTTGTCTTTTCACCGGGAAGACGAAGGTTTTAGATCCCGGTTGGGATATAGTTCACGTAACGTGGTCTACTATTTTAGAAAAATGGGATGGTAGCATTACAGCTTTGCATTTTGGTGGCTGCTTCACAAAGCGACCCGTCTTTTGCGCTCGGAAAATGGAAAATGGCTTTTTCGAGCGAAGAAAAGGAAAACTTCCTCCCGCAACATTGTTCTACATCCCAATATACACATTCATGCACAATATGGGCACCGTATCATAAACTATGCAGCGATTCAACACATAACATCCGTCTCTTGGATGAAAGCCATGAAACCTCGAACATGATAGGTCATTTTGTGAAGGTTTTTGGAGACATAGTCGATATACCAAGTTTGATATTTTCCTTGCAACTATGTCACATAATATCACACCACGAAGGATTTACATTGTTGGACCTTTTTGAATTTTTATGCCGTTTTGAATTTTTGCCGTTTGAACTTAGGTCAAAGCAGGCGTGCGTGAAGATAGGGGATGAGAATGTTAGAACTTGCATTGGATCTATGAAAAAACGACATATTGTGAGTCTAAAAATGATTTTTTTCAAAAAATCACGGACGTAAGATCATGTACCTGTAGTTCAAACCGGACCCACTTCCTACCGATTCGGAGACATTTGTCTTTTTCACCTGGGAAGGACAGAAAGGTTTTAGATCCCCCGGTTGGGATATAGTTCACGTAACGTGGTCTACTATTTTAGAAAAATGGGATGGTAGCATTCTGTAACTGCATTTTGGTGGCTGCTTCACAAAACGACCCGTCTTTTTGCGCTCGGAAAATGGAAAATGGCTTTTCGAAGCGAAAAGGAAAACTTCCTCCTGCAACATTGTTCTACATCCCAATATACACATGCATGCACAATATGGGCACGGTATCACAAACTATGCCGTGATTCAACACATAACATCCGTCTCTTGGACCGAAAGCCATGAAACCTCGAACATGATAGGTCATTTTGTGAAGGTTTTTTGGAGACATAGTCAGTATAGCAAGTTTGATATTTTTCCTTGCAACTATGTCACATAATATCACACCACGCGAAGGATTTACATTGTTCGGACCTTTTTTGAAATTTTTATGCCGTTTGAATTTTTTGCCGTTTGAACTTAGGTCAAAGCAGGCGTGCGTGAAGATAGGGGATGAGAATGTTAGAACATGCATTGGATCTATGAAAAAACGACATATTGTGAGTCTAAAAATGATTTTTTCAAAAAATCACGGACGTTAGATCATGTACCTGTAGTTCAAACCGGACCCACTTCCTACTGATTCGGAGACATTTGTCTTTTTCACCCGGGAAGGACAGAAAGGTTTTAGATCCCCCGGTTGGGATATAGTTCACGTAACGTGGTCTACTATTTTAGAAAAATGGGATGGTAGCACATTGTAACTGCATTTTGGTGGCTGCTTCACAAAACGACCCGTCTTTTTGCGCTCGGAAAATGGAAAATGGCTTTTCGGCGACGAAAGAAAACTTCCTCCTGCAACATTGTTCTACATCCCAATATACACATGCATGAACAATATGGGCACCGTATCACAAACTATGCCGCGATTCAACACATAACATCCGTCTCTTGGACCGAAAGCCATGAAACCTCGAACATGATAGGTCATTTTGTGAAGGTTTTTTGGAGACATAGTCAGTATACCAAGTTTGATATTTTTCCTTGCAACTATGTCACATAATATCACACCCTTGAAGGATTTACATTGTTCGGACCTTTTTGAATTTTTTATGCCCGTTTTGAATTTTTTGCCGTTTCGAACTTAGGTCAAAACGGCGTGCGTGAAGATAGGGGATGAGAATGTTAGAACTTGCATTGGATCTATGAAAAAACGACATATTGTGAGTCTAAAAATGATTTTTTTCAAAAAATCACGGACGTTAGATCATGTACCTGTAGTTCAAACCGGACACACTTCCTACCGATTCGGCAGACATTTGTCTTTTTCACCCGGGAAGACAGAAAGGTTTTAGATCCCCCAGTTGGGATATAGTTCACGTAACGTGGTCTACTATTTTAGAAAAATGGGATGGTAACATTCTGTAACTGCATTTTGGTGGCTGCTTCACAAAACGACCCGTCTTTTTGCGTTCCGAAAATGGAAAATGGCTTTTCAGAATGACGAAAAGGAAAACTTCCTCCTGCAACATTGTTCTACATCCCAATATACACATGCATGCACAATATGGGCACCGTATCACAAACTATGCCGCGATTCAACACATAACATCCGTCTCTTGGACCGAAAGCCATGAAACCTCGAACATGATAGGTCATTTTGTGAAGGTTTTTTGGAGACATAGTCAGTATACCAAGTTTGATATTTTTCCTTGCAACTATGTCACATAATATCACACCATGAAGGATTTACATTGTTCGGACCTTTTTTGAATTTTTTATGCCCGTTTTGAATTTTTTGCCGTTTCGAACTTAGGTCAAAACGGCGTGCGTGAGATAGGGGATGAGAATGTTAGAACTTGCATTGGATCTATGAAAAAACGACATATTGTGAGTCTAAAAATGATTTTTTTCAAAAAATCACGGACGTTAGATCATGTACCTGTAGTTCAAACCGGACACACTTTCTACCCATTCGGCAGACATTTGTCTTTTTCACCCGGGAAGGATAGAAAGGTTTTAGATCCCCCGGTTGGGATATAGTTCACGTAACGTGGTCTACTATTTTAGAAAAACGGGATGGTAGCATTACATAGCGCATTTTGGTGGCTGCTTCACAAAACGACCCGTCTTTTTGCGCTCGGAAAATGGAAAATGGCTTTTTCGAGCGAAAAAAGGAAAACTTCCTCCCGCAACATTGTTCTACATCCCAATATACACATGCATGCACAATATGGGCACCGTATCATAAACTATGCAGCGATTCAACACATAACATCCGTCTCTTGGACCGAAAGCCATGAAACCTCGAACATGATAGGTCATTTTGTGAAGGTTTTTTGGAGACATAGTCAGTATACCAACTTTGATATTTTTCCTTGCAACTATGTCACATAATATGACACCACGCGAAGGATTTACATTGTTCGGACCTTTTTTGAATTTTTTATGCCCGTTTTGAATTTTTTGCCGTTTCGAACTTAGGTCAAAACGGCGTGCGTGAAGATAGGGGATGAGAATGTTAGAACATGCATTGGATCTATGAAAAAACGACATATTGTGAGTCTAAAAATGATTTTTTCAAAAAATCACGGACGTTAGATCATGTACCTGTAGTTCAAACCGGACCCACTTCCTACTGATTCGGAGACATTTGTCTTTTTCACCCGGGAAGGACAGAAAGGTTTTAGATCCCCCGGTTGGGATATAGTTCACGTAACGTGGTCTACTATTTTAGAAAAATGGGATGGTAGCATTCTGTAACTGCATTTTGGTGGCTGCTTCACAAAACGACCCGTCTTTTTGCGCTCGAAAAATGGAAAATGGCTTTTTCGAGCGACGAAAAACTTCCTCCTGCAACATTGTTCTACATCCCAATATACACATGCATGCACAATATGGGCACCGTATCACAAACTATGCCGCGATTCAACACATAACATCCGTCTCTTGGACCGAAAGCCATGAAACCACGAACATGATAGGTCATTTTGTGAAGGTTTTTTGGAGACATAGTCAGTATACCAAGTTTGATATTTTTCCTTGTAACTATGTCACATAATATCACACCACGCGAAGGATTTACATTGTTCGGACCTTTTTGAATTTTTATGCCCGTTTTGAATTTTTGCCGTTTGAACTTAGGTCAAAGCAGGCGTGCGTGAATAGGGGATGAGAATGTTAGAACTTGCATTGGATCTATGAAAAACGACATATTGTGAGTCTAAAATGATTTTTTCAAAAATCACGGACGTTAGATCATGTACACGTAGTTCAAAGCGGACCCACTTCCTACCGATTCGGCGGACATTTGTCTTTTCACGGGAAGGACAGAAAGGTTTTAGATCCCCCGGTTGGGATATAGTTCACGTAACGTGGTCTACTATTTTAGAAAAATGGGATGGTAGCATTACATGCTGCATTTTGGTGGCTGCTTCACAAAGCGACCGTCTTTTGCGCTCGGAAAATGGAAAATGGCTTTTCGGCGACGAAAAGGAAAACTTCCTGCAACATTGTTCTACATCCCAATATACACATGCATGCACAATATGGGCACCGTATCACAAACTATGCAGCGATTCAACACATAACATCCGTCTCTTGGATGAAAGCCATGAAACCTCGAACATGATAGGTCATTTTGTGAAGGTTTTGGAGACATAGTCGATATACCAAGTTTGATATTTTTCCTTGCAACTATGTCACATAATATCACACCACGAAGGATTTACATTGTTCGGACCTTTTTGAATTTTTATGCCCGTTTTGAATTTTTTGCCGTTTGAACTTAGGTCAAAGCAGTGCGTGCGTGAAGATAGGGGATGAGAATGTTAGAACTTGCATTGGATCTATGAAAAGCGACATATTGTGAGTCTAAAATGATTTTTTCAAAAATCACGGACGTTAGATCATGTACCTGTAGTTCAAACGGACCCACTTCCCTCTGGATTCGGAGACATTTGTCTTTTCACGGGAAGGACGAAGGTTTTAGATCCCCGGTTGGGATATAGTTCACGTAACGTGGTCTACTATTTTAGAAAAATGGGATGGTAGCATTACATGCGCATTTTGGTGGCTGCTTCACAAAAGCGACCCGTCTTTTTGCGCTCGGAAAATGGAAAATGGCTTTTCGTGACGAAAAGGAAAACTTCCTCTGCAACATTGTTCTACATCCCAATATACACATGCATGCACAATATGGGCACCGTATCACAAACTATGCCGTGATTCAACACATAACATCCGTCTTTTGGATCGAAAGCCATGAAACCTCGAACATGATAGGTCATTTTGTGAACGTTTTTGGAGACATAGTCGATATACCAAGTTTGATATTTTTCCTTGCAACTATGTCACATAATATCACACCACGAAGGATTTACATTGTTGGACCTTTTTGAATTTTTATGCCCGTTTGAATTTTTTGCCGTTTCGAACTTAGGTCAAAACGGCGTGTGTGAAGATAGGGGATGAGAATGTTAGAACTTGCATTGGATCTATGAAAAAACGACATATTGTGAGTCTAAAAATGATTATTTTCAAAAAATCATGGACGTTAGATCATGTACCTATAGTTCAAACCGGACCCACTTCCTGGAATTGGCGGACATTTGTCTTTTCACGGGAAGGACAGAAAGGTTTTAGATCCCCCAGTTGGGATATAGTTCACGTAACGTGGTCTACTATTTTAGAAAAATGGGATGGTAACATTCTGTAACTGCATTTTGGTGGCTGCTTCACAAAACGACCCGTCTTTTTGCGCTCGGAAAATGGAAAATGGCTTTTCCGAATGACGAAAAGGAAAACTTCCTCCTGCAACATTGTTCCACATCCCAATATACACATGCATGAACAATATGGGCACCGTATCACAAACTATGCCGCGATTCAACACATAACATCCGTCTCTTGGACCGAAAGCCATGAAACCTCGAACATGATAGGTCATTTTGTGAAGGTTTTTTGGAGACATAGTCAGTATACCAAGTTTGATATTTTTCCTTGCAACTATGTCACATAATATCACACCACGCGAAGGATTTACATTGTTCGGACCTTTTTTGAATTTTTTATGCCCGTTTTGAATTTTTTGCCGTTTCGAACTTAGGTCAAAACGGCGTGCGTGAAGATAGGGGATGAGAATGTTAGAACTTGCATTGGATCTATGAAAAAACGACATATTGTGAGTCTAAAACTGATTTTTTTCAAAAAATCACGGACGTTAGATCATGTACCTGTAGTTCAAACCGGACCCACTTCCTACCGATTCGGAGACATTTGTCTTTTTCACCCGGGAAAGACAGAAAGGTTTTAGATCCCCCGGTTGGGATATAGTTCACGTAACGTGGTCTACTATTTTAGAAAAATGGGATGGTAGCACATTGTAACTGCATTTTGGTGGCTGCTTCACAAAACGACCCGTCTTTTTGCGCTCGGAAAATGGAAAATGGCTTTTTCGAGCGACGAAAAGGAAAACTTCCTCCTGCAACATTGTTCTACATCCCAATATACACATGCATGCACAATATAGGCACCGTATCACAAACTATGCCGCGATTCAACACATAACATCCGTCTCTTGGACCGAAAGCCATGAAACCTCGAACATGATAGGTCATTTTGTGAAGGTTTTTTGGAGACATAGTCAGTATAGCAAGTTTGATATTTTTCCTTGCAACTATGTCACATAATATCACACCACGCGAAGGATTTACATTGTTCAGACCTTTTTTTGAATTTTTTATGCCCGTTTTGAATTTTTTGCCGTTTCGAACTTAGGTCAAAACGGCGTGCGTGAAGATAGGGGATGAGAATGTTAGAACTTGCATTGGATCTATGAAAAAACGACATATTGTGAGTCTAAAAATGATTTTTTTCAAAAAATCACGGACGTTAGATCATGTACCTGTAGTTCAAACCGGACCCACTTCCTACCGATTCGGCAGACATTTGTCTTTTTCACCCGGGAAGGACAGAAAGGTTTTAGATCCCCCGGTTGGGATATAGTTCACGTAACGTGGTCTACTATTTTAGAAAAACGGGATGGTAACATTCTCTAACTTCATTTTGGTGGCTGCTTCACAAAACGACCCGTGTTTTTGCGCTCGGGAAATGGAAAATGGCTTTTTCGAGCGACGAAAAGGAAAACTTCCTCCTGCAACATTGTTCTACATCCCAATATACACATGCATGCACAATATGGGCACCGTATCACAAACTATGCCGCGATTCAACACATAACATCCGTCTCTTGGACCGAAAGCCATGAAACCTCGAACATGATAGGTCATTTTGTGAAGGTTTTTTAGAGACATAGTCGGTATACCAAGTTTGATATTTTTCCTTGCAACTATGTCACATAATATCACACCACGCGAAGGATTTACATTGTTCGGACCTTTTTTGAAATTTTTATGCCCGTTTTGAATTTTTGCCGTTTGAACTTAGGTCAAAAGCGATGCGTGAAGATAGGGGATGAGAATGTTAGAACTTGCATTGGATCTCTGAAAAAACGACATATTGTGAGTCTAAAAATGATTTTTTTCAAAAAATCACGGACGTTAGATCATGTACCTGTAGTTCAAACCGGACCCACTTCCTGCCGATTCGGCAGACATTTGTCTTTTTCACCCGGGAAGGATAGAAAGGTTTTAGATCCGCCGGTTGGGATATAGTTCACGTAACGTGGTCTACTATTTTAGAAAAATGGGATGGTAGCATTCTGTAACTGCATTTTGGTGGCTGCTTCACAAAACGACCCGTCTTTTTGCTCGGAGAAAATGGAAAATGGCTTTTCCGAGCGAAAAGGAAAACTTCCTCCTGCAACATTGTTCTACATCCCAATATACACATGCATGCACAATATGGGCACCGTATCACAAACTATGCCACGATTCAACACATAACATCCGTCCCTTGGACCGAAAGCCATGAAACCTCGAACATGGTAGGTCATTTGTGAAGGTTTTTGGAGACATAGTCGATATACCAAGTTTGATATTTTCCTTGCAACTATGTCACATAATATCACACCTTGAAGGATTTACATTGTTGGACCTTTTTGAATTTTTATGCCCGTTTTGAATTTTTTGCCGTTTGAACTT
The DNA here is from genome assembly GCA_023614405.1 of Avena insularis. Classification (NCBI taxonomy): domain Eukaryota; kingdom Viridiplantae; phylum Streptophyta; class Magnoliopsida; order Poales; family Poaceae; genus Avena; species Avena insularis. The sequence goes on along the minus strand of CM042691.1, from coordinate 400,996,206 downwards.
AGGTCAAAGCAGTGCGTGAAGATAGGGGATGAGAATGTTAGAACTTGCATTGGATCTCTGAAAAAACGACATATTGTGAGTCTAAAAATGATTTTTTCAAAAAATCACGAACGTTAGATCATGTACCTGTAGTTCAAATCGGACCCACTTCCTACCGATTCGGCAGACATTTGTCTTTTCACGGGAAGACGAAAGGTTTTAGATCCCGGTTGGGATATAGTTCACGTAACGTGGTCTACTATTTTAGAAAAATGGGATGGTAGCATTACAACTTGCATTTTGGTGGCTGCTTCACAAAACGACCCGTCTTTTGCGCTCGGAAAATGGAAAATGGCTTTTGCGAGCGACGAAAAGGAAAACTTCCTCCTGCAACATTGTTCTACATCCCAATATACACATGCATGCACAATATGGGCACGGTATCACAAACTATGCCGTGATTCAACACATAACATCCGTCTCTTGGACCGAAAGCCATGAAACCTCGAACATGATAGGTCATTTTGTGAAGGTTTTTTGGAGACATAGTCAGTATAGCAAGTTTGATATTTTTCCTTGCAACTATGTCACATAATATCACACCACGAAGGATTTACATTGTTGGACCTTTTTGAATTTTTTATGCCCGTTTGAATTTTTTGCGTTTGAACTTAGGTCAAAGCAGTGCGTGAATAGGGGATGAGAATGTTAGAACTTGCATTGGATCTATGAAAACGACATATTGTGAGTCTAAAATGATTTTTCAAAAAATCACGGACGTTAGATCATGTACCTGTAGTTCAAAGCGGACCCACTTCCTACCGATTCGGCAGACATTTGTCTTTTTCACCCGGGAAGGACAGAAAGGTTTTAGATCCCCCGGTTGGGATATAGTTCACGTAACGTGGTCTACTATTTTAGAAAAATGGGATGGTAGCATTCTGTAACTGCATTTTGGTGGCTGCTTCACAAAACGACCCGTCTTTTGGCTCGGAAAATGGAAAATGGCTTTTACGAGCGAAAGGAAAACTTCCTCTGCAACATTGTTCTACATCCCAATATACACATGCATGCACAATATGGGCACCGTATCACAAACTATGCCGCGATTCAACACATAACATCCGTCTCTTGGACCGAAAGCCATGAAACCTCGAACATGATAGGTCATTTTGTGAAGGTTTTTTGGAGACATAGTCAGTATACCAAGTTTGATATTTTTCCTTGCAACTATGTCACATAATATCACACCACGCGAAGGATTTACATTGTTCGGACCTTTTTTGAAATTTTTATGCCCGTTTTGAATTTTTTGCCGTTTCGAACTTAGGTCAAAACGGCGTGCGTGAAGATAGGGGATGAGAATGTTAGAACTTGCATTGGATCTATGAAAAAACGACATATTGTGAGTCTAAAAATGAGTTTTGCAAAAAATCACGGACGTTAGATCATGTACCTGTAGTTCAAACCGGACCCACTTCCTACCGATTCGGCAGACATTTGTCTTTTTCACCCGGGAAGGACAGAAAGGTTTTAGATCCCCCGGTTGGGATATAGTTCACGTAACGTGGTCTACTATTTTAGAAAAATGGGATGGTAGCATTCTGTAACTGCATTTTGGTGGCTGCTTCACAAAACGACCCGTCTTTTTGCGCTCGGTAAATGGAAAATGGCTTTTCTGAGCGACGAAAAGGAAAACTTCCTCCTGCAACATTGTTCTACATCCCAATATACACATGCATGCACAATATGGGCACGGTATCACAAACTATGCCGTGATTCAACACATAACATCCGTCTCTTGGACCGAAAGCCATGAAACCTCGAACATGATAGGTCATTTTGTGAAGGTTTTTTGGAGACATAGTCAGTATAGCAAGTTTGATATTTTTCCTTGCAACTATGTCACATAATATCACACCACGTGAAGGATTTACATTGTTCGGACCTTTTTTGAATTTTTTATGCCCGTTTTGAATTTTTTGCCGTTTCGAACTTAGGTCAAAACGGCGTGCGTGAAGATAGGGGATGAGAATGTTAGAACTTGCATTGGATCTATGAAAAAACGACATATTGTGAGTCTAAAAATGATTTTTTCAAAAATCAGACGTTAGATCATGTACCTGTAGTTCAAACCGGACCCACTTCCTACCGATTCGGCACACATTTGTCTTTTTCACCCGGGAAGGACAGAAAGGTTTTAGATCCCCCGGTTGGGATATAGTTCACGTAACGTGGTCTACTATTTTAGAAAAATGGGATGGTAGCATTCTGTTGCATTTTGGTGGCTGCTTCACAAAACGACCCGTCTTTTGCGCTTTCGGAAAATGGAAAATGGCTTTTCGGCGATGAAAAGGAAAACTTCCTCCTGCAACATTGTTCTACATCCCAATATACACATGCATGCACAATATGGGCACCGTATCACAAACTATGCCGCGATTCAACACATAACATCCGTCTCTTGGACCGAAAGCCATGAAACCTCGAACATGATAGGTCATTTTGTGAAGGTTTTTTGGAGACATAGTCAGTATACCAAGTTTGATATTTTTCCTTGCAACTATGTCACATAATATCACACCACGCGAAGGATTTACATTGTTCGGACCTTTTTTGAAATTTTTATGCTGTTTTGAATTTTTGCCGTTTGAACTTAGGTCAAAAGCAGTGCGTGAAGATAGGGGATGAGAATGTTAGAACTTGCATTGGATCTATGAAAAAACGACATATTGTGAGTCTAAAAATGAATTTTTTCAAAAAATCACGGACGTTAGATCATGTACCTGTAGTTCAAACCGGACCCACTTCCTACCGATTCGGAGACATTTGTCTTTTTCACCCGGGAAGGACAGAAAGGTTTTAGATCCCCCGGTTGGGATATAGTTCACGTAACGTGGTCTACTATTTTAGAAAAATGGGATGGTAGCATTCTGTAACTGCATTTTGGTGGCTGCTTCACAAAACGACCCGTCTTTTTGCGCTCGGAAAATGGAAAATGGCTTTTTCGAGCGACGAAAAGGAAAACTTCCTCCTGCAACATTGTTCTACATCCCAATATACACATGCATGCACAATATGGGCACCGTATCACAAACTATGCCGCGATTCAACACATAACATCCGTCTCTTGGACCGAAAGCCATGAAACCTCGAACATGATAGGTCATTTTGTGAAGGTTTTTTGGAGACATAGTCAGTATAGCAAGTTTGATATTTTCCTTGCAACTATGTCACATAATATCACACCACGCGAAGGATTTACATTGTTCGGACCTTTTTTGAATTTTTTATGCCCGTTTTGAATTTTTTGCCGTTTCGAACTTAGGTCAAAACGGCGTGCGTGAAGATAGGGGATGAGAATGTTAGAACTTGCATTGGATCTATGAAAAAACGACATATTGTGAGTCTAAAAATGATTTTTTTCAAAAAATCACGGACGTTAGATCATGTACCTGTAGTTCAAACCGGACCCACTTCCTACCGATTCGGCAGACATTTGTCTTTTTCACCCGGGAAGGACAGAAAGGTTTTAGATCCCCCGGTTGGGATATAGTTCACGTAACGTGGTCTACTATTTTAGAAAAATGGGATGGTAGCATTCTGTAACTGCATTTTGGTGGCTGCTTCACAAAACGACTCGTCTTTTTGCGCTCGGAAAATGGAAAATGGCTTTTCCGAGCGACGAAAAGGAAAACTTCCTCCTGCAACATTGTTCTACATCCCAATATACACATGCATGCACAATATGGGCACCGTATCACAAACTATGCCGCGATTCAACACATAACATCCGTCTCTTGGACCGAAAGCCATGAAACCTCGAACATGATAGGTCATTTTGTGAAGGTTTTTTGGAGACATAGTCAGTATACCAAGTTTGATATTTTTCCTTGCAACTATGTCACATAATATCACACCACGCGAAGGATTTACATTGTTCGGACCTTTTTTGAAATTTTTATGCCCGTTTTGAATTTTTTGCCGTTTCGAACTTAGGTCAAAACGGCGTGCGTGAAGATAGGGGATGAGAATGTTAGAACTTGCATTGGATCTATGAAAAAACGACATATTGTGAGTCTAAAAATGATTTTTTTCAAAAAATCACGGACGTTAGATCATGTACCTGTAGTTCAAACCGGACCCACTTCCTACCGATTCGGCAGACATTTGTCTTTTTCACCCGGGAAGGACAGAAAGGTTTTAGATCCCCCGGTTGGGATATAGTTCACGTAACGTGGTCTACTATTTTAGAAAAATGGGATGGTAGCATTCTGTAACTGCATTTTGGTGGCTGCTTCACAAAACGACCCGTCTTTTTTGCCGAAAATGGAAAATGGCTTTTTCGAGCGAAGAAAAGGAAAACTTCCTCCTGCAACATTGTTCTACATCCCAATATACACATGCATGCACAATATGGGCACCGTATCACAAACTATGCCGCGATTCAACACATAACATCCGTCTCTTGGACCGAAAGCCATGAAACCTCGAACATGATAGGTCATTTTGTGAAGATATTTTTGGGGACATGGTCAGTATACCAAGTTTGATATTTTTCCTTGCAACGATGTCACATAATATCACACCACGCGAACGATTTATATTGTTCGGACCATTTTTGAATTTTTTATGCCCGTTTTGAATTTTTTGCCGTTTCGAACTTAGGTCAAAACGGCGTGCGTGAAGATAGGGGATGAGAATGTTAGAACTTGCATTGGATCTCTGAAAAACGACATATTGTGAGTCTAAAAATGAGTTTTGCAAAAAATCACGGACGTTAGATCATGTACCTGTAGTTCAAACCGGACCCACTTCCTACCGATTCGGCAGACATTTGTCTTTTTCACCCGGGAAGGACAGAAAGGTTTTAGATCCCCCGGTTGGGATATAGTTCACGTAACGTGGTCTACTATTTTAGAAAAATGGGATGGTAGCATTCTGTAACTGCATTTTGGTGGCTGCTTCACAAAACGACCCGTCTTTTTGCGCTCGGAAAATGGAAAATGGCTTTTTCGAGCGACGAAAAGGAAAACTTCCTCCTGCAACATTGTTCTACATCCCAATATACACATGCATGCACAATATGGGCACCGTATCACAAACTATGCCGCGATTCAACACATAACATCCGTCTCTTGGACCGAAAGCCATGAAACCTCGAACATGATAGGTCATTTTGTGAAGGTTTTTTGGAGACATAGTCAGTATACCAAGTTTGATATTTTTCCTTGCAACTATGTCACATAATATCACACCACGCGAAGGATTTACATTGTTCGGACCTTTTTTAAAAATTTTATGCCTGTTTTGAATTTTTTGCCGTTTCGAACTTAGGTCAAAACGGCGTGCGTGAAGATAGGGGATGAGAATGTTAGAACTTGCATTGGATCTATGAAAAAACGACATATTGTGAGTCTAAAAATGATTTTTTCAAAAAATCACGGACGTTAGATCATGTACCTGTAGTTCAAACCGGACCCACTTCCTACCGATTCGGAGACATTTGTCTTTTTCACCCGGGAAGGACAGAAAGGTTTTAGATCCCCCGGTTGGGATATAGTTCACGTAACGTGGTCTACTATTTTAGAAAAATGGGATGGTAGCATTCTGTAACTGCATTTTGGTGGCTGCTTCACAGAACGAATTCGCCTTTTTGCGCTCGGAAAATGGAAAATGGCTTTTCGAGCATTTAAAAGGAAAACTTCCTCCTGGAACATTGTTCTACATCCCAATATACACATGCATGCACAATATGGGTACGGTATCACAAACTATGCCGCGATTCAACACATAACATCCGTCTCTTGGACCGAAAGCCATGAAACCTCGAACATGATAGGTCATTTTGTGAAGGTTTTTTGGAGACATAGTCAGTATACCAAGTTTGATATTTTTCCTTGCAACTATGTCACATAATATCACACCACGCGAAGGATTTACATTGTTCGGACCTTTTTTGAATTTTTTATGCCTGTTTTGAATTTTTTGCCGTTTCGAACTTAGGTCAAAACGGCGTGCGTGAAGATAGGGGATGAGAATGTTAGAACTTGCATTGGATCTCTGAAAAAACGACATATTGTGAGTCTAAAAATGATTTTTTCAAAAAATCACGGACGTTAGATCATGTACCTGTAGTTCAAACCGGACCCACTTCCTACCGATTCGGCAGACATTTGTCTTTTTCACCCGGGAAGGACAGAAAGGTTTTAGATCCCCCAGTTGGGATATAGTTCACGTAACGTGGTCTACTATTTTAGAAAAATGGGATGGTAACATTCTGTAACTGCATTTTGGTGGCTGCTTCACAAAACGACCCGTCTTTTTGCGCTCGGAAAATGGAAAATGGCTTTTCCGAGCGATTTAAAAGGAAAACTTCCTCCGCAACATTGTTCTCCATCCCAATATACACATGCATGCAAAATAGGGGCACCAGATCACAAACTATGCCGCGATTCAACACATAACATCCGTCTCTTGGACCGAAAGCCATGAAACCTCGAACATGATAGGTCATTTTGTGAAGGTTTTTTGGAGACATAATCAGTATACCAAGTTTGATATTTTTCCTTGCAACTATGTCACATAATATCACACCACACGAACGATTTACATTGTTCGGACCATTTTTGAATATTTTATGCCCGTTTTGAATTTTTTGCCGTTTCGAACTTAGGTCAAAACGGCGTGCGTGAAGATAGGAGATGTGAATGTTAGAACTTGCATTGGATCTATGAAAAAACGACATATTGTGAGTCTAAAAATGATTTTTTTCAAAAAATCACGGACGTTAGATCATGTACCTGTAGTTCAAACCGGACCCACTTCCCACCGATTCGGCAGACATTTGTCTTTTTCACCCGAGAAGGACAGAAAGGTTTTAGAGCACCCGGTTGGGATATAGTTCATGTAACGTGGTCTACTATTTTAGAAAAATGGGATGGTAGCATTCTGTAACTGCATTTTGGTGGCTGCTTCACAAAACGACTCGTCTTTTTGCGCTCGAAAAATGGAAATTGGCTTTTCCGAGCGACGAAAAGGAAAACTTCCTCCTGCAACATTGTTCTATATCCCAATATACACATGCATGCACAATATGGGCACCGTATCACAAACTATGCCGCGATTCAACACATAACATCCGTCTCTTGGACCGAAAGCCATGAAACCTCGAACATGATAGGTCATTTTGTGAAGGTTTTTTGGAGACATAGTCAGTATACCAAGTTTGATATTTTTCCTTGCAACTATGTCACATAATATCACACCACGCGAAGGATTTACATTGTTCGGACCTTTTTTGAAATTTTTATGCCCGTTTTGAATTTTTTGCCGTTTCGAACTTAGGTCAAAACGGCGTGCGTGAAGATAGGAGATGTGAATGTTAGAAATTGCATTGGATCTATGAAAAAACGACATATTGTGAGTCTAAAAATGATTTTTTCCAAAAAATCACGGACGTTAGATCATGTACCTGTAGTTCAAACCGGACCCACTTCCTACCAATTCGCAGACATTTGTCTTTTTCACCCGGGAAGGACAGAAAGGTTTTAGATCCCCCGGTTGGGATATAGTTCACGTAACGTGGTCTACTATTTTAGAAAAATGGGATGGTAGCATTCAGAATCGCATTTTGGTGGTCGCTTCACAAAACGACTCGTCTTTTTGCGCCGAAAATGGAAAATGGCTTTTCCGAGCGACGAAAAGGAAAACTTCCTCCTGCAACATTGTTCTACATCCCAATATACACATGCATTCACAATATGGGCACCGTATCACAAACTATGCCGCGATTCAACACATAATATCCGTCTCTTGGACCGAAAACCATGAAACCTCGAACATGATAGGTCATTTTGTGAAGGTTTTTTAGAGACATAGTCAGTATACCAAGTTTGATATTTTTCCTTGCAACTATGTCACATAATATCACACCACGCGAAGGATTTACATTGTTCGGACCTTTTTTGAATTTTTTATGCCTGTTTTGAATTTTTTGCCGTTTCGAACTTAGGTCAAAACGGGCGTGAAGATAGGGGATGAGAATGTTAGAACTTGCATTGTATCTCTGAAAAAACATATTGTGAGTCTAAAAATGATTTTTTTCAAAAAATCACGGACGTTAGATCATGTACCTGTAGTTCAAACCGGACCCACTTCCTACCGATTCGGCAGACATTTGTCTTTTTCACCCGGGAAGGACAGAAAGGTTTTAGATCCCCCGGTTGGGATATAGTTCACGTAACGTGGTCTACTATTTTAGAAAAATGGGATGGTAGCATTCTCAGAATCGCATTTTGGTGGTCGCTTCACAAAACGAATTCGCCTTTTTTGCGCCGGAAAATGGAAAATGGCTTTTCCGAGCGACGAAAAGGAAAACTTCCTCCTGCAACATTGTTCTACATCCCAATATACACATGCATGCACAATATGGGCACCATATCACAAACTATGCCGCGATTCAACACATAACATCCGTCTCTTGGACCGAAAGCCATGAAACCTCGAACATGATAGGTCATTTTGTGAAGGTTTTTTGGAGACATAGTCAGTATACCAAGTTTGATATTTTTCCTTGCAACTATGTCACATAATATCACACCACGCGAAGGATTTACATTGTTCGGACCTTTTTTGAATATTTATGTCCGTTCTGAATTTTTTGCCGTTTCGAACTTAGGTCAAAACGGGCGTATGTGAAGATAGGGGATGGGAATGTTAGAACTTGCATTGGATCTCTGAAAAACGACATATTGTGAGTCTAAAAATGATTTTTTTCAAAAAATCACGGACGTTAGATCATGTACCTGTAGTTCAAACCGGACCCACTTCCTACCGATTCGGCAGACATTTGTCTTTTTCACCCGGGAAGGACAGAAAGGTTTTAGATCCCCCGGTTGGGATATAGTTCACGTAACGTGGTCTACTATTTTAGAAAAATGGGATGGTAGCATTCTCAGAATCGCATTTTGGTGGTGCTTCACAAACGACGCCTTTTTTTGCGCCGGAAAATGGAAAATGGCTTTTCCGAGCATTTAAAAGGAAAACTTCCTCCTGCAACATTGTTCTACATCCCAATATACACATGCATGCACAATATGGGCACCGTATCACAAACTATGCCGCGATTCAACACATAACATCCGTCTCTTGGACCGAAAGCCATGAAACCTCGAACATGATAGGTCATTTTGTGAAGGTTTTTTGGAGACATAGTCAGTATACCAAGTTTGATATTTTTCCTTGCAACTATGTCACATAATATCACACCACGCGAAGGATTTACATTGTTCGGACCTTTTTTGAATTTTTATGCCCGTTTTGAATTTTTTGCCGTTTCGAACTTAGGTCAAAACGGCGTGCGTGAAGATAGGGGATGAGAATGTTAGAACTTGCATTGGATCTCTGAAAAACGACATATTGTGAGTCTAAAAATGATTTTTTTCAAAAAATCATGGACGTTAGATCATGTACCTGTAGTTCAAACCGGACCCACTTCCTACCGATTCGGCAGACATTTGTCTTTTTCACCCGGGAAGGACAGAAAGGTTTTAGATCCCCCGGTTGGGATATAGTTCATGTAACGTGGTCTACTATTTTAGAAAAACGGGATGGTAGCATTCTGTAACTGCATTTTGGTGGCTGCTTCACAAAACGACCCGTCTTTTTGCGCTCGGAAAATGGAAAAGGTTTTTCCGAGCGACGAAAAGGAAAACTTCCTCCTACAACATTGTTCTACATCCCAATATACACATGCATGCACAATATGGGCACCGTATCACAAACTATGCCGTGATTCAACACATAACATCCGCCTCTTTGGACCGAAAGCCATGAAACCTCGAACATGATAGGTCATTTTGTGAAGGTTTTTGGAGACATAGTCAAGATACCAAGTTTGATATTTTCCTTGCAACTATGTCACATAATATCACACCACGCCAAGGATTTACATTGTTCGACCTTTTTGAATTTTTTATGCCCGTTTTGAATTTTTTGCCGCTTTCAACTTAGGTCAAAACGGCGTATGGAAGATAGGGGATGAGAATGTTAGAACTTGCATTGGATCTATGAAAAACGACATATTGTGAGTCTAAAATGATTTTTTCAAAAATCACGGACGTTAGATCATGTACCGTAGTTCAAACCGACCCACTTCCTACCGATTCGCAGACATTTGTCTTTTTCACCCGGAAGGACAGAAAGGTTTTAGATCCCCGGTTGGGATATAGTTCACGAACGTGGTCTACTATTTTAGAAAATGGGATGGTAGCATTCAGAATCGCATTTTGGTGGTCGCTTCACAAACGACCTGCCTTTTTGCGCCGGAAAATGGAAAATGGCTTTTCCGAGCGATTTAAAAGGAAAACTTCCTCCCGCAACATTGTTCTACATCCCAATATACACATGCATGCACAATATGGGCACCAGATCACAAACTATGCCGCGATTCAACACATAACATCCGCCTCTTGGACCGAAAGCCATGAAACCTCGAACATGATAGGTCATTTTGTGAAGGTTTTTGGAGACATAGTCAAGATACCAAGTTTGATATTTTTCCTTGCAACTATGTCACATAATATCACACCACGCCAAGGATTTACATTGTTCGGACCTTTTTGAATTTTTTATGCCCGCTTTTGAATTTTTGCCGCTTCAACTTAGGTCAAAACGGCGTGCGTGAAGATAGGGATGAGAATGTTAGAACTTGCATTGGATCTATGAAAAACGACATATTGTGAGTCTAAAATGATTTTTTCAAAAAATCACGGACGTTAGATCATGTACCGTAGTTCAAACCGACCCACTTCCCACCGATTCGCAGACATTTGTCTTTTTCACCCGGAAGGATGTAAAGGTTTTAGATCCCCGGTTGGGATATAGTTCACGTAACGTGGTCTACTATTTTAGAAAATGGGATGGTAGCATTCAGAATCGCATTTTGGTGGTGCTTCACAAAACGACTGCCTTTTATGCGCCGAAAATGGAAAATGGCTTTTCCGAGCATTTAAAAGGAAAACTTCCTCCTGCAACATTGTTCTACATCCCAATATACACATGCATGCACAATATGGGTACTGTATCACAAACTATGCCGCGATTCAACACATAACATCCGTCTCTTGGACCGAAAGCCATAAAACCTCGAACATGATAGGTCATTTTGTGATGGTTTTTTGGAGACATAGTCAGTACAGCAAGTTTGATATTTTTCCTTGCAACTATGTCACATAATATCACACCACGCGAAGGATTTACATTGTTCGGACCTTTTTTGAATTTTTATGCCCGTTTTGAATTTTTTGCCGCTTCAACTTAGGTCAAAACAGCGTGCGTGAAGATAGGGGATGAGAATGTTATAAATTGCATTGGATCTCTGAAAAAACGACATATTATGAGTCTAAAAATGATTTTTTCAAAAAATCACGGACGTTAGATCATGTACCTGTAGTTCAAACCGGACCCACTTCCTACCGATTCGGCAGACATTTGTCTTTTTCACCCGGGAAGGACAGAAAGGTTTTAGATCCCCCGGTTGGGATATAGTTCACGTAACGTGGTCTACTATTTTAGAAAAATGGGATGGTAGCATTCTGTAACTGCATTTTGGTGGCTGCTTCACAAAACGAATTCGCCTTTTGCGCCGAAAATGGAAAATGGCTTTTCCGAGCGACGAAAAGGAAAACTTCCTCCTGCAACATTGTTCTACATCCCAATATACACATGCATGCACAATATGGGCACCGTATCACAAACTATGCCGCGATTCAACACATAACATCCGTCTCTTGGACCGAAAGCCATGAAACCTCGAACATGATAGGTCATTTTGTGAAGGTTTTTTGGAGACATAGTCAGTATACCAAGTTTGATATTTTTCCTTGCAACTATGTCACATAATATCACACCACGCGAAGGATTTACATTGTTCGGACCTTTTTGAATTTTTATGCCTGCTTTTGAATTTTTTGCCGCTTCAACTTAGGTCAAAACGGCGTGCGTGAAGATAGGGATGAGAATGTTAGAACTTGCATTGGATCTCTGAAAAAACGACATATTGTGAGTCTAAAAATGATTTTTTCAAAAAATCACGGACGTTAGATCATGTACCTGTAGTTCAAACCGGACCCACTTCCTACCGATTCGGCAGACATTTGTCTTTTTCACCCGGGAAGGACAGAAAGGTTTTAGATCCCCCGGTTGGGATATAGTTCACGTAACGTGGTCTACTATTTTAGAAAATGGGATGGTAGCATTCTCAGAATCGCATTTTGGTGGTCGCTTCACAAAACGACCCGCCTTTTTGCGCCGAAAATGGAAAATGGCTTTTCCGAGCATTTAAAAGGAAAACTTCCTCCTGCAACATTGTTCTACATCCCAATATACACATGCATGCACAATATGGGCACGGTATCACAAACTATGCCGCGATTCAACACATAACATCCGTCTCTTGGACCGAAAGCCATGAAACCTCGAACATGATAGGTCATTTTGTGAAGGTTTTTTGGAGACATAGTCAGTATACCAAGTTTGATATTTTTCCTTGCAACTATGTCACATAATATCACACCACGCGAAGGATTTACATTGTTCGGACCTTTTTTGAATTTTTATGCCCGTTTTGAATTTTTTGCCGTTTCGAACTTAGGTCAAAACGGCGTGCGTGAAGATAGGGGATGAGAATGTTAGAACTTGCATTGGATCTCTGAAAAACGACATATTGTGAGTCTAAAAATGATTTTTTCAAAAAATCACGGACGTTAGATCATGTACCTGTAGTTCAAACCGGACCCACTTCCTACCGATTCGGCAGACATTTGTCTTTTTCACCCGGGAAGGACAGAAAGGTTTTAGATCCCCCGGTTGGGATATAGTTCACGTAACGTGGTCTACTATTTTAGAAAAATGGGATGGTAGCATTCTCAGAATCGCATTTTGGTGGCTGCTTCACAAAACGACCCGCCTTTTTGCGCCGAAAATGGAAAATGGCTTTTCCGCGAATTTAAAAAGGAAAACTTCCTCCTGCAACATTGTTCTACATCCCAATATACACATGCATGAACAATATGGGCACCGTATCACAAACTATGCCGCGATTCAACACATAACATCCGTCTCTTGGACCGAAAGCCATGAAACCTCGAACATGATAGGTCATTTTGTGAAGATTTTTGGACACATAATCAGTATACCAAGCTTGACATTTTTCCTTGCAACTATGTCAGATAATATCACACCACGCGAAGGATTTACATTGTTCGGGCCTTTTTGAAATTTTTATGCCCGTTTTGAATTTTTTTGCCGCTTTAACTTAGGTCAAAACGGCGTGAAGATAGGGGATGAGAATGTTAGAACTTGCATTGGATCTATGAAAAACGACATATTGTGAGTCTAAAATGATTTTTTCAAAAATCACGGACGTTAGATCATGTACCGTAGTTCAAACTGACCCACTTCCTACCGATTCGGCAGACATTTGTCTTTTTCACCGAAGGATGAAAGGTTTTAGATCCCCGTTGGGATATAGTTCACGTAACGTGGTCTACTATTTTAGAAAAATGGGATGGTAGCATTCTCAGAATCGCATTTTGGTGGCTGCTTCACAAAACGATCTGCCTTTTTTTGCGCTCGGAAAATGGAAAATGGCTTTTCCGAGCGACAAAAGGAAAACTTCCTCCTGCAACATTGTTCTACATCCCAATATACACATGCATGAACAATATGGGCACCGTATCACAAACTATGCCGCGATTCAACACATAACATCCGTCTCTTGGACCGAAAGCCATGAAACCTCGAACATGATAGGTCATTTTGTGAAGATATTTTTGGAGACATGGTCAGTATACCAAGTTTGATATTTTTCCTTGCAACTATGTCACATAATTTCACACCACGCGAAGGATTTACATTGTTCGGACCTTTTTGAATTTTTTATGCCTGTTTTGAATTTTTTGCCGTTTCGAACTTAGGTCAAAACGGCGTGCGTGAAGATAGGGGATGAGAATGTTAGAACTTGCATTGGATCTCTGAAAAAACGACATATTGTGAGTCTAAAAATGATTTTTTCAAAAAATCACGGACGTTAGATCATGTACCTGTAGTTCAAACCGGACCCACTTCCTACCGATTCGGCAGACATTTGTCTTTTTCACCCGGGAAGGACAGAAAGGTTTTAGATCCCCCGGTTGGGATATAGTTCACGTAACGTGGTCTACTATTTTAGAAAAATGGGATGGTAGCATTCAGAATCGCATTTTGGTGGTCGCTTCACAAAACGACTCGCCTTTTTGCGGCCGGAAAATGGAAAATGGCTTTTCCGAGCGCATTTAAAAGGAAAACTTCCTCCGGCAACATTTTTCTACATCCCAATATACAATGCACAATATGGGCACTGTATCATAAACTATGCCGCGATTCAACACATAACATCCGTCTCTTGGACCGAAAGCCATGAAACCTCGAACATGATAGGTCATTTTGTGAAGGTTTTTTGGAGACATAGTCAGTATACCAAGTTTGATATTTTTCCTTGCAACTATGTCACATAATATCACACCACGCGAAGGATTTACATTGTTCGGACCTTTTTTGAATTTTTTATGCCCGTTTTGAATTTTTTGCCGTTTCGAACTTAGGTCAAAACGGCGTGCGTGAAGATAGGGGATGAGAATGTTAGAACTTGCATTGGATCTCTGAAAAAACGACATATTGTGAGTCTAAAAATGATTTTTTCAAAAAATCACGGACGTTAGATCATGTACCTGTAGTTCAAACCGGACCCACTTCCTACCGATTCGGCAGACATTTGTCTTTTTCACCCGGGAAGGACAGAAAGGTTTTAGATCCCCCGGTTGGGATATAGTTCACGTAACGTGGTCTACTATTTTAGAAAAATGGGATGGTAGCATTCTGTAACTGCATTTTGGTGGCTGCTTCACAAAACGACTGCCTTTTTTGCGCCGAAAATGGAAAATGGCTTTTCCGAGCGACAAAAGGAAAACTTCCTCCTGCAACATTGTTCTACATCCCAATATACACATGCATGCACAATATGGGCACCGTATCACAAACTATGCCGCGATTCAACACATAACATCCGTCTCTTGGACCGAAAGCCATGAAACCTCGAACATGATAGGTCATTTTGTGAAGGTTTTTTGGAGACATAGTCAGTATACCAAGTTTGATATTTTTCCTTGCAACTATGTCACATAATATCACACCACGCGAAGGATTTACATTGTTCGGACCTTTTTTGAAATTTTTATGCCCGTTTTGAACTTAGGTCAAAATGGCGTGCGTGAAGATAGGGGATGAGAATGTTAGAACTTGCATTGGATCTATGAAAAAACGACATATTGTGAGTCTAAAAATGATTTTTTCAAAAAATCACGGACGTTAGATCATGTACCTGTAGTTCAAACCGGACACACTTCCTACCGATTCGGCAGACATTTGTCTTTTTCACCCGGAAGGATGTAAAGGTTTTAGATCCCCGCTTGGGATATAGTTCACGTAACGTGGTCTACTATTTTAGAAAATGGGATGGTAGCATTCAGAATCGCATTTTGGTGGTCGCTTCACAAAACGACCTGCCTTTTGCGCTCGGAAAATGGAAAATGGCTTTTCCGAGCGACGAAAAGGAAAACTTCCTCCTGCAACATTGTTCTACATCCCAATATACACATACATGCACAATATGGGCACCGTATCACAAACTATGCCACGATTCAACACATAACATCCGTCTCTTGGACCGAAAGCCATGAAACCTCGAACATGATAGGTCATTTTGTGAAGGTTTTTTGGAGACATAGTCAGTATACCAAGTTTGATATTTTTCCTTGCAACTATGTCACATAATATCACACCACGCCAAGGATTTACATTGTTCGGACCTTTTTGAATTTTTTATGCCTGCTTTTGAATTTTTTGCCGTTTAACTTAGGTCAAAACGGCGTATGCGGAAGATAGGGGATGAGAATGTTAGAACTTGCATTGGATCTATGAAAAACGACATATTGTGAGTCTAAAATGATTTTTTCAAAAATCACGGACGTTAGATCATGTACCGTAGTTCAAACCGACCCACTTCCTACCGATTCTACAGACATTTGTCTTTTTCACCCGGAAGGACAGAAAGGTTTTAGATCCCCGTTGGGATATAGTTCACGAACGTGGTCTACTATTTTAGAAAATGGGATGGTAGCATTCAGAATCGCATTTTGGTGGTCGCTTCACAAAACGACTCGCTTTTTTGCGCCGGAAAATGGAAAATGGCTTTTCCGCGATTTAAAAAGGAAAACTTCCTCCGCAACATTGTTCTACATCCCAATATACACATGCATGCACAATATGGGCACCGTATCACAAACTATGCCGCGATTCAACACATAACATCCGCCTCTTTGGACCGAAAGCCATGAAACCTCGAACATGATAGGTCATTTTGTGAAGGTTTTTGAGACATAGTCAAGATACCAAGTTTGATATTTTTCCTTGCAACTATGTCACATAATATCACACCACGCCAAGGATTTACATTGTTCGGACCTTTTTGAATTTTTATGCCTGCTTTTGAATTTTTTGCCGCTTCAACTTAGGTCAAAACGGCGTATGCGTGAAGATAGGGGATGAGAATGTTAGAACTTGCATTGGATCTATGAAAACAACATATTGTGAGTCTAAAAATGAGTTTTTCAAAAAATCATGGACGTTAGATCATGTACCTGTAGTTCAAACCGGACCCACTACCTTCCGATTCGGCATACATTTGTCTTTTTCACCCGGAAAGGGCAGAAAGGTTTTAGATCCCCCGGTTGGTATATAGTTCACGTAACCTGGTCTACTATTTTAGAAAAATTGGATGGTAGCATTCAGAATCGCATTTTGGTGGCTGCTTCACAAAACGACTGCCTTTTATGCGCCGGAAAATGGAAAATGGCTTTTCCGAGCGATTTAAAAGGAAAACTTCCTCCGCAACATTGTTCTACATCCCAATATACACATGCATGCACAATATGGGCACCGATCACAAACTATGCCGCGATTCAACACATAACATCCGCCTCTTGGACCGAAAGCCATGAAACCTCGAACATGATAGGTCATTTTGTGAAGGTTTTTGAGACATAGTCAAGATACCAAGTTTGATATTTTTCCTTGCAACTATGTCACATAATATCACACCACGCCAAGGATTTACATTGTTCAGACCTTTTTGAATTTTTATGCCCGTTTTGAATTTTTTGCCGTTTCGAACTTAGGTCAAAACGGCGTGCGTGAAGATAGGGGATGAGAATGTTAGAACTTGCATTGGATCTCTGAAAAAACGACATATTGTGAGTCTAAAAATGATTTTTTCAAAAAATCACAGACGTTAGATCATGTACCTGTAGTTCAAACCGGACCCACTTCCTACCGATTCGGCAGACATTTGTCTTTTTCACCCGGGAAGGACAGAAGGTTTTAGATCCCCGGTTGGGATATAGTTCACGAACGTGGTCTACTATTTTAGAAAATGGGATGGTAGCATTCTCAGAATCGCATTTTGGTGGTGCTTCACAAAACGACTTCGCCTTTTTTGCCGGAAAATGGAAAATGGCTTTTCCGAGCAACAAAAAGGAAAACTTTCTCCTGCAACATTGTTCTACATCCCAATGTACACATGCATGCACAATATGGGCACCGTATCACAAACTATGCCGCGATTCAACACATAACATCCGTCTCTTGGACCGAAAGCCATGAAACCTCGAACATGATAGGTCATTTTGTGAAGGTTTTTTGGAGACATAGTCAGATACCAAGTTTGATATTTTCCTTGCAACTATGTCACATAATATCACACCACGCCAAGGATTTACATTGTTCGGACCTTTTTGAATTTTTATGCCTGCTTTGAATTTTTTTGCCGCTTTCAACTTAGGTCAAAACGCGGCGTGAAGATAGGGGATGAGAATGTTAGAACTTGCATTGGATCTATGAAAAAACGACATATTGTGAGTCTAAAAATGATTTTTTTCAAAAAATCACGGACGTTAGATCATGTACCTGTAGTTCAAACCGGACCCACTTCCTACCGATTTGGCAGACATTTGTCTTTTTCACCCGGGAAGGACAGAAAGGTTTTAGATCCCCCGGTTGGGATATAGTTCATGTAACGTGGTCTACTATTTTAGAAAAACGGGATGGTAGCATTCAGAATCGCATTTTGGTGGTCGCTTCACAAAACGACCCGCCTTTTTTGCCGAAAATGGAAAATGGCTTTTCCGAGCATTTAAAAGGAAAACTTCATCCTACAACATTGTTCTACATCCCAATATACACATGCATGCACAATATGGGCACCGTATCACAAACTATGCCGCGATTCAACACATAACATCCGTCTCTTGGACCGAAAGCCATGAAACCTCGAACATGATAGGTCATTTTGTGAAGGTTTTTTGGAGACATAGTCAGTATACCAAGTTTGATATTTTTCCTTGCAACTATGTCACATAATATCACACCACGCGAAGGATTTACATTGTTCGGACCTTTTTTGAATTTTTTATGCCCGTTTTGAATTTTTTGCCGTTTCGAACTTAGGTCAAAACGGCGTGCGTGAAGATAGGGGATGAGAATGTTAGAACTTGCATTGGATCTATGAAAAAACGACATATTGTGAGTCTAAAAATGATTTTTTCAAAAAATCACGGACGTTAGATCATGTACCTGTAGTTCAAACCGGACCCACTTCCTACCGATTCGGCAGACATTTGTATTTTTCACCCGGGAAGGACAGAAGGTTTTAGATCCCCGTTGGGATATAGTTCACCTAACGTGGTCTACTATTTTAGAAAATGGGATGGTAGCATTCAGAATCGCATTTTGGTGGCTGCTTCACAAAACGATCGCCTTTTTGCGCCGGAAAATGGAAAATGGCTTTTCCGAGCATTTAAAAGGAAAACTTCCTCCTGCAACATTGTTCTACATCCCAATATACACATGCATGCACAATATGGGCATCGTATCACAAACTATGCCGCGATTCAACACATAACATCCGTCTCTTGGACCGAAAGCCATGAAACCTCGAACATGATAGGTCATTTTGTGAAGGTTTTTTGGAGACATAGTCAGTATACCAAGTTTGATATTTTTCCTTGCAACTATGTCACATAATATCACACCACGCGAAGGATTTACATTGTTCGGATCTTTTTTGAATTTTTATGCCCGTTTTGAATTTTTTGCGCTTTCAACTTAGGTCAAAACGGCGGCGTGAAGATAAGGGATGAGAATGTTAGAACTTGCATTGGATCTATGAAAAAACGACATATTGTGAGTCTAAAAATGATTTTTTTCAAAAAATCACGGACGTTAGATCATGTACCTGTAGTTCAAACCGGACCCACTTCCTACCGATTCGGCAGACATTTGTCTTTTTCACCCGGGAAGGACAGAAAGGTTTTAGATCCCCCGGTTGGGATATAGTTCACGTAACGTGGTCTACTATTTTAGAAAAATGGGATGGTAGCATTCTCAGAATCGCATTTTGGTGGCTGCTTCACAAAACGACCCGTCTTTTTGCGCTCGGAAAATGGAAAATGGCTTTTTCGAGCGACGAAAAGGAAAACTTCCTCCTGCAACATTGTTCTACATCCCAATATACACATGCATGCACAATATGGGCACGGTATCACAAACTATGCCGCGATTCAACACATAACATCCGTCTCTTGGACCGAAAGCCATGAAACCTCGAACATGATAGGTCATTTTGTGAAGGTTTTTTGGAGACATAGTCAGTATACCAAGTTTGATATTTTTCCTTGCAACTATGTCACATAATATCACACCACGCGAAGGATTTACATTGTTCGGACCTTTTTTGAATTTTTTATGCCTGTTTTGAATTTTTTGCCGTTTCGAACTTAGGTCAAAACGGCGTGCGTGAAGATAGGGGATGAGAATGTTAGAACTTGCATTGGATCTATGAAAAAACGACATATTGTGAGTCTAAAAATGATTTTTTTCAAAAAATCACGGACGTTAGATCATGTACCTGTAGTTCAAACCGGACCCACTTCCTACCGATTCGGCAGACATTTGTCTTTTTCACCCGGGAAGGACAGAAAGGTTTTAGATCCCCCGGTTGGGATATAGTTCACGTAACGTGGTCTACTATTTTAGAAAAATGGGATGGTAGCATTCTCAGAATCGCATTTTGGTGGCTGCTTCACAAAACGATCTGCCTTTTTTGCGCCGAGAAAATGGAAAATGGCTTTTCCGAGCATTTAAAAGGAAAACTTCCTCCTGCAACATTGTTCTACATCCCAATATACACATGCATGCACAATATGGGCATCAGATCACAAACTATGCCGCGATTCAACACATAACATCCGCCTCTTGGACCGAAGCCATGAAACCTCGAACATGATAGGTCATTTTGTGAAGGTTTTTGGAGACATAGTCAGATACCAAGTTTGATATTTTTCCTTGCAACTATGTCACATAATATCACACCACGCCAAGGATTTACATTGTTCGGACCTTTTGAAATTTTTATGCCTGCTTTTGAATTTTTTGCCGCTTCAACTTAGGTCAAAACGGCGTATGCGTGAAGATAGGGGATGAGAATGTTAGAACTTGCATTGATCTATGAAAAACGACATATTGTGAGTCTAAAATGATTTTTTCAAAAATCACGGACGTTAGATCATGTACCGTAGTTCAAACCGACCCACTTCCTACCGATTCTACAGACATTTGTCTTTTTCACCCGGGAAGGACAGAAGGTTTTAGATCCCCGGTTGGGATATAGTTCACGAACGTGGTCTACTATTTTAGAAAATGGGATGGTATCATTCTCAGAATCCATTTTGGTGGCTGCTTCACAAAACGATTCGCCTTTTTGCGCCGAAAATGGAAAATGGCTTTTCCGAGCGACGAAAAGGAAAACTTCCTCCTGCAACATTGTTCTACATCCCAATATACACATGCATGCACAATATGGGCATCGTATCACAAACTATGCCGCGATTAAACACATAACATCCGTCTCTTGGACCGAAAGCCATGAAACCTCGAACATGATAGGTCATTTTGTGAAGGTTTTTTGGAGACATAGTCAGTATAGCAAGTTTGATATTTTTCCTTGCAACTATGTCACATAATATCACACCACGTGAAGGATTTACATTGTTCGGACCTTTTTTGAAATTTTTAGGCCCGTTTTGAATTTTTTGCCGTTTCGAACTTAGGTCAAAACGGCGTGCGTGAAGATAGGGGATGAGAATGTTAGAATTTGCATTGGATCTATGAAAAAACGACATATTGTGAGTCTAAAAATAATTTTTTTCAAAAAATCACGGACGTTAGATCATGTACCTGTAGTTCAAACCGGACCCACTTCCTACCGATTCGGCAGACATTTGTCTTTTTCACCCGGGAAGGACAGAAAGGTTTTAGATCCCCCGGTTGGTATATAGTTCACGTAACGTGGTCTACTATTTTAGAAAAATGGGATGGTAACATTCTCAGAATCGCATTTTGGTGGTCGCTTCACAAAACGACTCGCCTTTTGTGCTCGGAAAATGGAAAATGGCTTTTCCGAGCGATTTAAAGGAAAACTTCCTCCCGCAACATTGTTCTACATCCCAATATACACATGCATGCACAATATGGGCATCAGATCACAAACTATGCCGCGATTCAACACATAACATCCGCTCTTTGGACCGAAAGCCATGAAACCTCGAACATGATAGGTCATTTTGTGAAGGTTTTTGGAGACATAGTCAAGATACCAAGTTTGATATTTTTCTTGCAACTATGTCACATAATATCACACCACGTGAAGGATTTACATTGTTCGGACCTTTTGAATTTTTTATGCCTGCTTTTGAATTTTTTGCCGCTTTCAACTTAGGTCAAAACGGCATGCGTGAAGATAGGGGATGAGAATGTTAGAACTTGCATTCGTCTCTAAAAAAACGACATATTGTGAGTCTAAAAATTATTTTTTCAAAAAATCACGGACGTTAGATCATGTACCTGTAGTTCAAACCGGACCCACTTCCTACCGATTCGGCATACATTTGTCTTTTTCACCCGGAAGGATGAAAGGTTTTAGATCCCCGTTGGGATATAGTTCACGAACGTGGTCTACTATTTTAGAAAATGGATGGTAACATTCTCAGAATCGCATTTTGGTGGCTGCTTCACAAAATCTGCCTTTTTTGCGAAAATGGAAAATGGCTTTTCCGAGCGATTTAAAAGGAAAACTTCCTCCGCAACATTGTTCTACATCCCAATATACACATGCATGCACAATATGGGCACCAGATCACAAACTATGCCGCGATTCAACACATAACATCCGCCTCTTGGACCGAAAGCCATGAAACCTCGAACATGATAGGTCATTTTGTGAAGGTTTTTTGGAGACATAGTTAGTATACCAAGTTTGATATTTTTCCTTGCAACTATGTCACATAATATCACACCACGCGAAGGATTTACATTGTTCGGGCCTTTTTTGAATTTTTTATGCCCGTTTTGAATTTTTTGCCGTTTCGAACTTAGGTCAAAACGGCGTGCGTGAAGATAGGGGATGAGAATGTTAGAACTTGCATTGGATCTATGAAAAACGACATATTGTGAGTCTAAAATGATTTTTTCAAAAAATCACGGACGTTAGATCATGTACCTGTAGTTCAAACCGGACCCACTTCCTACCGATTTGGCAGACATTTGTCTTTTTCACCCGGGAAGGACAGAAAGGTTTTAGATCCCCCGGTTGGGATATAGTTCACGTAACGTGGTCTACTATTTTAGAAAAACGGGATGGTAACATTCTCTAACTTCATTTTGGTGGCTGCTTCACAAAACGAATTCGTGTTTTGCGCCGAAAATGGAAAATGGCTTTTCCGAGCGATTTAAAAGGAAAACTTCCTCCTGCAACATTGTTCTACATCCCAATATACACATGCATGCACAATATGGGCACCAGATCACAAACTATGCCGATTCAACACATAACATCCGTCTCTTGGACCGAAAGCCATGAAACCTCGAACATGATAGGTCATTTTGTGAAGGTTTTTTGGAGACATAGTTAGTATACCAAGTTTGATATTTTTCCTTGCAACTATGTCACATAATATCACACCACGCGAAGGATTTACATTGTTCGACCTTTTTGAATTTTTTATGCCTGCTTTTGAATTTTTTTCGCTTTCAACTTAGGTCAAAACGGCGTGCGTGAAGATAGGGATGAGAATGTTAGAACTTGCATTGATCTATGAAAAACGACATATTGTGAGTCTAAAATGATTTTTTCAAAAATCACTGGACGTTAGATCATGTACCGTAGTTCAAACCGACCCACTTCCTACCGATTCGGCAGACATTTGTCTTTTTCACCCGGGAAGGATGTAAAGGTTTTAGATCCCCGTTGGGATATAGTTCACGAACGTGGTCTACTATTTTAGAAAATGGGATGGTAGCATTCAGAATCGCATTTTGGTGGTCGCTTCACAAAACGACTTCGTTTTTTATGCCGGAAAATGGAAAATGGCTTTTCCGAAAGCGAAAAGGAAAACTTCCTCTTGCAACATTGTTCTACATCCCAATATACACATGCATGCACAATATGGGCATCGATCACAAACTATGCCGCGATTCAACACATAACATCCGCTCTTTGGACCGAAAGCCATGAAACCTCGAACATGATAGGTCATTTTGTGAAGGTTTTTGGAGACATAGTCAAGATACCAAGTTTGATATTTTTCCTTGCAACTATGTCACATAATATCACACCACGCCAAGGATTTACATTGTTCGGACCTTTTTGAAATTTTTTATGCCGTTTTGAATTTTTTGCCGCTTCAACTTAGGTCAAAACGGCGTATGCGTGAAGATAGGGGATGAGAATGTTAGAACTTGCATTGGATCTATGAAAAACGACATATTGTGAGTCTAAAATGATTTTTTCAAAAATCACGGACGTTAGATCATGTACCGTAGTTCAAACCGACCCACTTCCTACCGATTCTACAGACATTTGTCTTTTTCACCCGGAAGGACAGAAGGTTTTAGATCCCGTTGGGATATAGTTCACGTAACGTGGTCTACTATTTTAGAAAAATGGGATGGTAGCATTCTCAGAATCGCATTTTGGTGGTCGCTTCACAAAACGACCCGCCTTTTATGCCGAAAATGGAAAATGGCTTTTCCGAGCAATTTAAAAGGAAAACTTCCTCTTGCAACATTGTTCTACATACCAATATACACATGCATGCACAATATGGGCATCGTATCACAAACTATGCCGCGATTCAACACATAACATCCGTCTTTTGGACCGAAAGCCATGAAACCTCGAACATGATAGGTCATTTTGTGAAGGTTTTTGAGACATAGTCAAGATAGCAAGTTTGATATTTTTCCTTGCAACTATGTCACATAATATCACACCACGCCAAGGATTTACATTGTTCGGACCTTTTTGAAATTTTTATGCCTGCTTTTGAATTTTTTTGCCGCTTCAACTTAGGTCAAAACGGCGTGCGTGAAGATAGGGATGAGAATGTTAGAACTTGCATTGGATCTATGAAAAACGACATATTGTGAGTCTAAAAATGATTTTTTCAAAAATCACGGATGTTAGATCATGTACCTGTAGTTCAAACCGGACCCACTTCCTACCGATTCGGCAGACATTTGTCTTTTTCACCCGGGAAGGACAGAAGGTTTTAGATCTCCGTTGGGATATAGTTCACGAACGTGGTCTACTATTTTAGAAAATGGGATGGTAGCATTCAGAATCGCATTTTGGTGGTGCTTCACAAAACGAATTCGCCTTTTTGCGCCGGAAAATGGAAAATGGCTTTTCCGAGCGATTTAAAAGGAAAACTTCCTCCGCAACATTGTTCTACATCCCAATATACACATGCATGCACAATATGGGCACAGATCACAAACTATGCCGCGATTCAACACATAACATCCGCCTCTTGGACCGAAAGCCATGAAACCTCGAACATGATAGGTCATTTTGTGAAGGTTTTTGGAGACATAGTCAGATACCAAGTTTGATATTTTCCTTGCAACTATGTCACATAATATCACACCACGCCAAGGATTTACATTATTCGGACCTTTTTGAATTTTTTATGCCGCTTTTGAATTTTTTGCCGCTTTAACTTAGGTCAAAACGGCGTGTGTGAAGATATGGGATGAGAATGTTAGAACTTGCATTGGATCTATGAAAAAACGACATATTGTGAGTCTAAAAATGATTTTTTTCAAAAAATTACGGACGTTAGATCATGTACCTGTACTTCAAACCGACCCACTTCCTACCGATTCACAGACATTTGTCTTTTTCACCCGGAAGGACAGAAGGTTTTAGATCCCCGGTTGGGATATAGTTCACGAACGTGGTCTACTATTTTAGAAAAATGGGATGGTAGCATTCTCAGAATCGCATTTTGGTGGTCGCTTCACAAAACGACCTGCCTTTTATGCGCCGGAAAATGGAAAATGGCTTTTCCGAGCGATTTAAAAGGAAAACTTCCTCCCGCAACATTGTTCTACATCCCAATACACACATGCAACAATATGGGCATCAGATCAAAAACTATGCCGCGATTCAACACATAACATCCGCCTCTTGGACCGAAAGCCATGAAACCTCGAACATGATAGGTCATTTTGTGAAGGTTTTTGAGACATAGTCAAGATACCAAGTTTGATATTTTTCCTTGCAACTATGTCACATAATATCACACCACGCCAAGGATTTACATTGTTCGGACCTTTTTGAAATTTTTATGCCTGCTTTTGAATTTTTTTGCCGCTTCAACTTAGGTCAAAACGGCGCGCGTGAAGATAGGGATGAGAATGTTAGAACTTGCATTGGATCTATGAAAAAACGACATATTGTGAGTCTAAAATGATTTTTTCAAAAATCACGGACGTTAGATCATGTACCGTAGTTCAAACCGACCCACTTCCCACCGATTCGGCAGATTTGTCTTTTTCACCCGAAGGACAGAAAGGTTTTAGATCCCCGGTTGGGATATAGTTCACGTAACGTGGTCTACTATTTTAGAAAAATGGGATGGTAGCATTCTGTAACTGCATTTTGGTGGCTGCTTCACAAAACGACCCGTCTTTTTGCGCTCGGAAAATGGAAAATGGCTTTTCCGAGCAACGAAAAGGAAAACTTCCTCTTGCAACATTGTTCTACATACCAATATACACATGCATGCACAATATGGGCATCGTATCACAAACTATGCCGCGATTCAACACATAACATCCGTCTTTTGGACCGAAAGCCATGAAACCTCGAACATGATAGGTCATTTTGTGAAGGTTTTTTTGAGACATAGTCAGTGTAGCAAGTTTGATATTTTTCCTTGCAACTATGTCACATAATATCACACCACGCGAAGGATTTACATTGTTCGGACCTTTTTTGAAATTTTTATGCCCGTTTTGAATTTTTTGCCGTTTCGAACTTAGGTCAAAACGGCGTGCGTGAAGATAGGGGATGAGAATGTTAGAACTTGCATTGGATCTATGAAAAAAACGACATATTGTGAGTCTAAAAATGATTTTTTTCAAAAAATCACGGACGTTAGATCATGTACCTGTAGTTCAAACCGGACCCACTTCCTACCGATTCGGCAGACAGTTGTCTTTTTCACCCGGGAAGGACAGAAAGGTTTTAGATCCCCGGTTGGGATATAGTTCACGTAACGTGGTCTACTATTTTAGAAAAATGGGATGGTAGCATTCAGAATCGCATTTTGGTGGCTGCTTCACAAAATGACCCGCCTTTTATGCGCCGAAAATGGAAAATGGCTTTTCGAGCGATTTAAAAGGAAAACTTCCTCCGCAACATTGTTCTACATCCCAATATACACATGCATGCACAATATGGGCACCAGATCACAAACTATGCCGCGATTCAACACATAACATCCGCCTCTTGGACCGAAAGCCATGAAACCTCGAACATGATAGGTCATTTTGTGAAGGTTTTTGGAGACATAGTCAGATACCAAGTTTGATATTTTTCCTTGCAACTATGTCACATAATATCACACCACGCCAAGGATTTACATTGTTCGGACCTTTTTGAATTTTTATGCCTGCTTTTGAATTTTTTGCCGCTTCGAACTTAGGTCAAAACGGCCATGCGTGAAGATAGGGGATGAGAATGTTAGAACTTGCATTGGATCTATGAAAAACGACATATTGTGAGTCTAAAATGATTTTTCAAAAATCACGGACGTTAGATCATGTACCGTAGTTCAAACCGACCCACTTCCTACCGATTCAGACATTTGTCTTTTTCACCGGAAGGACAGAAGGTTTTAGATCCCCGGTTGGGATATAGTTCACGAACGTGGTCTACTATTTTAGAAAATGGGATGGTAGCATTCTCAGAATCGCATTTTGGTGGCTGCTTCACAAAACGACTGCCTTTTGCGCCGAAAATGGAAAATGGCTTTTTCGAGCGATTTAAAAGGAAAACTTCCTCCTGCAACATTGTTCTACATCCCAATATACACATGCATGCACAATATGGGCACCGATCACAAACTATGCCGCGATTCAACACATAATATCCGCCTCTTGGACCGAAGCCATGAAACCTCTAACATGATACGTCATTTTGTGAAGGTTTTTGGAGACATAGTCAAGATACCAAGTTTGATATTTTTCCTTGCAACTATGTCACATAATATCACACCACGCCAAGGATTTACATTGTTCGGACCTTTTTGAATTTTTTATGCCTGCTTTTGAATTTTTTGCCGCTTCAACTTAGGTCAAAACGGGCGTATGGAAGATAGGGGATGAGAATGTTAGAACTTGCATTGGATCTATGAAAACGACATATTGTGAGTCTAAAATGATTTTTTCAAAAAATCACGGACGTTAGATCATGTACCGTAGTTCAAACCGACCCACTTCCTACCGATTCGCAGACATTTGTCTTTTTCACCCGGAAGGATGTAAAGGTTTTAGATCCCCGGTTGGGATATAGTTCACGAACGTGGTCTACTATTTTAGAAAACGGGATGGTAGCATTCTCAGAATCGCATTTTGGTGGCTTCACAAACGACCTGCCTTTTTTGCGCCGGAAAATGGAAAATGGCTTTTCCGAGAATTTAAAAAGGAAAACTTCCTCCCGCAACATTGTTCTACATCCCAATATACACATGCATGCACAATATGGGCACTCAGATCACAAACTATGCCGCGATTCAACACATAACATCCGCTCTTGGACCGAAAGCCATGAAACCTCGAACATGATAGGTCATTTTGTGAAGGTTTTTGGAGACATAGTCAAGATACCAAGTTTGATATTTTTCCTTGAAACTATGTCACATAATATCAAACCACGCGAAGGATTTACATTGTTCGGACCTTTTTCGAATTTTTTATGCCTGTTTTGAATTTTTTTGCCGCTTTAACTTAGGTCAAAACGGCGTATGGAAGATAGGGGATGAGAATGTTAGAACTTGCATTGTATCTATAAAAAACGACATATTGTTAGATGAAAAATGATTTTTTCAAAAAATAAAGGACTTTAGATCATGTACCTGTAGTTCAAACAGGACCCACTTCCTACCGATTCGCAGACATTTGTCTTTTTCACCGGAAGGACAGAAAGGTTTTAGATCCCCGGTTGGGATATAGTTCACGAACGTGGTCTACTATTTTAGAAAAATGGATGGTAGCATTCAGAATCGCATTTTGGTGGTGCTTCACAAACGACCGCCTTTTTATGCGCCGGAAAATGGAAAATGGCTTTTCCGAGCATTTAAAAGGAAAACTTCCTCCTGCAACATTGTTCTACATCCCAATATACACATGCATGCACAATATGGGCATCAGATCACAAACTATGCCGATTCAACACATAACATCCGCCTCTTGGACCGAAGCCATGAAACCTCGAACATGATAGGTCATTTTGTGAAGGTTTTTGAGACATAGTCAAGATACCAAGTTTGATATTTTTCCTTGCAAATATGTCACATAATATCACACCACGCCAAGGATTTACATTGTTCGGACCTTTTTGAATTTTTTTATGCCCGTTTTGAATTTTTTGCCGCTTTCAACTTAGGTCAAAACGGGCGTATGCGTGAAGATAGGGATGAGAATGTTAGAACTTGCATTGATCTATGAAAAACGACATATTGTGAGTCTAAAATGATTTTTTCAAAAAATCACGGACTTTAGATCATGTACCGTAGTTTAAACCGACCCACTTCCTACCGATTCGGCAGACATTTGTCTTTTTCACCCGGAAGGATGTAAAAGGTTTTAGATCCGGTTGGGATATAGTTCACGTAACGTGGTCTACTATTTTAGAAAAATGGGATGGTAGCATTCTCAGAATCGCATTTTGGTGGCTGCTTCACAAACGACCATTTTTTGCGCCGAAAATGGAAAATGGCTTTTCCGAGCGATTTAAAAGGAAAACTTCCTCCTGCAACATTGTTCTACATCCAAATATACACATGCATGCACAATATGGGCATCAGATCACAAACTATGCCGATTCAACACATAACATCCGCCTCTTGGACCGAAAGCCATGAAACCTCGAACATGATAGGTCATTTTGTGAAGGTTTTTTGAGACATAGTCAAGATACCAAGTTTGATATTTTTCCTTGCAACTATGTCACATAATATCACACCACGCCAAGGATTTACATTGTTCGACCTTTTTGAATTTTTATGCCTTTTGAATTTTTTTGCCGCTTTAACTTAGGTCAAAACGGCGTATGGAAGATAGGGATGAGAATGTTAGAACTTGCATTGGATCTCTGAAAAAACGACATATTGTGAGTCTAAAAATGATTTTTTTCAAAAAATCACGGACGTTAGATCATGTACCTGTAGTTCAAACCGGACCCACTTCCTACCGATTCGGCAGACATTTGTCTTTTTCACCCGGGAAGGACAGAAAGGTTTTAGATCCCCGTAACGTGGTCTACTATTTTAAAAAAATGGGATGGTAGCATTCTGTAACTGCATTTTGGTGGCTGCTTCACAAAATGACCCGTGTTTTTGCGCTAGGAAAATAGAAAATGGCTTTTCCGAGCGATGAAAAGGAAAACTTCCTCTTGCAACATTGTTCTACATCCCAATATACACATGCATGCACAATATGGGCACCGTATCACAAACTATGTCGCGATTCAACACATAACATCCGTCTCTTGGACCGAAAGCCATGAAACCTCGAATATGATAGGTCATTTTGTGAAGGTTTTTTTGGAGACATAATCAGTATACCAAGTTTGATATTTTTCCTTACAACTATGTCACATAATATCACACCAAACGAAGGATTTACATTATTCGGACCTTTTTTGAATTTTTTATGCCCGTTTTGAATTTTTTGCCGTTCCGAACTTAGGTCAAAATGGCGTGCGTGAAGATAGGGGATGAGAATGTTAGAACTTGCATTGGATCTATGAAAAACCGACATATTGTGTGTCTAAAAATGATTTTTTCAAAAAATCAC
The DNA here is from genome assembly GCA_023614405.1 of Avena insularis. Lineage (NCBI taxonomy): Eukaryota > Viridiplantae > Streptophyta > Magnoliopsida > Poales > Poaceae > Avena > Avena insularis. The sequence goes on along the minus strand of CM042691.1, from coordinate 400,965,651 downwards.
GGACGTTAGATCATGTACAGGTAGTTCAAACCGGACCCACTTTCTATCGATTCGGCAGACATTTGTCTTTTTCACCTGGGAAGGACAGAAAGGTTTGAGATCCTGTTGGGATATAGTTCACGAACGTGGTCTACTATTTTAGAAAAATGGGATGGTAGCATTCAGAATCGCATTTTGGTGGCTGCTTCACAAAACGACCTGCCTTTTGGCGCCGAAAATGGAAAATGGCTTTTCCGAAATTTAAAAGGAAAACTTCCTCCTGCAACATTGTTCTACATCCCAATATACACATGCATGCACAATATGGGCATCGTATCACGAACTATGCCGCGATTCAACACATAACATCCGTCTCTTGGACCGAAAGCCATGAAACCTCGAACATGATAGGTCATTTTGTGAAGGTTTTTTGGAGACATAGTCAAGATACCAAGTTTGATATTTTCCTTGCAACTATGTCACATAATATCACACCACCAAGGATTTACATTGTTCGGACCTTTTTGAATTTTTTAAGCCTGCTTTTGAATTTTTTGCCGCTTCAACTTAGGTCAAAACGGCGTATGCGTGAAGATAGGGGATGAGAATGTTAGAACTTGCATTGGATCTATGAAAAACGACATATTGTGAGTCTAAAATGATTTTTTCAAAAATCACGGACGTTAGATCATGTACCGTAGTTCAAACTGACCCACTTCCTACCGATTCGGCAGACATTTGTCTTTTTCACCGGAAAGGATGTAAAGGTTTTAGATCCCCGGTTGGGATATAGTTCACGAAAGTGGTCTACTATTTTAGAAAACGGGATGGTAGCATTCAGAATCGCATTTTGGTGGCTGCTTCACAAAACGACTCGCCTTTTTTGCGCCGAAAATGGAAAATGGCTTTTCCGAGCATTTAAAAGGAAAACTTCCTCCGCAACATTGTTCTACATCCCAATATACACATGCATGCACAATATGGGCATCGTATCACAAACTATGCCGCGATTCAACACATAACATCCGTCTCTTGGACCGAAAGCCATGAAACCTCGAACATGATAGGTCATTTTGTGAAGGTTTTTTGGAGACATAGTCAGTATACCAAGTTTGATATTTTTCCTTGCAACTATGTCACATAATATCACACCACGCGAAGGATTTACATTGTTCGGACCTTTTTTGAATTTTTTATGCCCGTTTTGAATTTTTTTGCCGCTTTCAACTTAGGTCAAAACGGCGTATGCGTGAAGATAGGGGATGAGAATGTTAGAACTTGCATTGGATCTCTGAAAAAACGACATATTGTGAGTCTAAAAATGATTTTTTTCAAAAAATCACGGACGTTAGATCATGTACCTGTAGTTCAAACCGGACCCACTTCCTACCGATTCGGCAGACATTTGTCTTTTTCACCCGGGAAGGACAGAAAGGTTTTAGATCCCCGTAACGTGGTCTACTATTTTAAAAAAATGGGATGGTAGCATTCTGTAACTGCATTTTGGTGGCTGCTTCACAAAACGACCCGTGTTTTTGCGCTAGGAAAATAGAAAATGGCTTTTCCGAGCGACGAAAAGGAAAACTTCCTCTTGCAACATTGTTCTACATCCCAATATACACATTCATGCACAATATGGGCACCGTATCACAAACTATGTCGCGATTCAACACATAACATCCGTCTCTTGGACCGAAAGCCATGAAACCTCGAATATGATAGGTCATTTTGTGAAGGTTTTTTTGGAGACATAATCAGTATACCAAGTTTGATATTTTTCCTTACAACTATGTCACATAATATCACACCAAACGAAGGATTTACATTATTCGGACCTTTTTTGAATTTTTTATGCCCGTTTTGAATTTTTTGCCGTTTCGAACTTAGGTCAAAACGGCGTGCGTGAAGATAGGGGATGAGAATGTTAGAACTTGCATTGGATCTATGAAAAACTGACATATTGTGTGTCTAAAAATGATTTTTTCAAAAAATCACGGACGTTAGATCATGTACCTGTAGTTCAAACCGGACCCACTTCCTACCGATTCGGCAGACATTTGTCTTTTTCACCCGGGAAGGACAGAAAGGTTTTAGATCCCCCGGTTGGGATATAGTTCACGTAAAGTGGTCTACTATTTTAGAAAAACGGGATGGTAGCATTCTCAGAATCGCATTTTGGTGGCTGCTTCACAAACGACCCGCCTTTTTGCCGAAAATGGAAAATGGCTTTTCCGAGCCATTTAAAAGGAAAACTTCCTCCTGCAACATTGTTCTACATCCCAATATACACATGCATGCACAATATGGGCATCGTATCACAAACTATGCCGCGATTCAACACATAACATCCGTCTCTTGGACCGAAAGTCATGAAACCTCGAACATGATAGGTCATTTTGTGAAGGTTTTTTGGAGACATAGTCGATACCAAGTTTGATATTTTCCTTGCAACTATGTCACATAATATCACACCACGCCAAGGATTTACATTGTTCGGACCTTTTTGAATTTTTATGCCCGTTTTGAATTTTTTGCTTTCAACTTAGGTCAAAACGGCGTATGTGAAGATAGGGGATGAGAATGTTAGAACTTGCATTGGATCTCTGAAAAACGACATATTGTGAGTCTAAAATGATTTTTTCAAAAATCACGGACGTTAGATCATGTACCGTAGTTCAAACCGACCCACTTCCTACCGATTCGCGACATTTGTCTTTTTCACCCGGAAGGACAGAAAGGTTTTAGATCCCGTAACGTGGTCTACTATTTTAAAAATGGGATGGTAGCATTCAGAATCGCATTTTGGTGGTGCTTCACAAAACGACCGTGTTTTTGCGCTTAGGAAAATAGAAAATGGCTTTTCCGAAGCATTTAAAAAGGAAAACTTCCTCTTGCAACATTGTTCTACATCCCAATATACACATTCATGCACAATATGGGCACCGTATCACAAACTATGTCGCGATTCAACACATAACATCCGTCTCTTGGACCGAAAGCCATGAAACCTCGAATATGATAGGTCATTTTGTGAAGGTTTTTTTGGAGACATAATCAGTATACCAAGTTTGATATTTTTCCTTACAACTATGTCACATAATATCACACCAAACGAAGGATTTACATTATTCGGACCTTTTTTGAATTTTTTATGCCCGTTTTGAATTTTTTGCCGTTTCGAACTTAGGTCAAAACGGCGTGCGTGAAGATAGGGGATGAGAATGTTAGAACTTGCATTGGATCTATGAAAAACCGACATATTGTGTGTCTAAAAATGATTTTTTCAAAAAATCACGGACGTTAGATCATGTACAGGTAGTTCAAACCGGACCCACTTTCTACCGATTCGGCAGACATTTGTCTTTTTCACCTGGGAAGGACAGAAAGGTTTGAGATCCCCCGGTTGGGATATAGTTCACGTAACGTGGTCTACTATTTTAGAAAAATGGGATGGTAGCATTCAGAATCATTTTGGTGGCTGCTTCACAAAACGACGCCTTTTTATGGCCGGAAAATGGAAAATGGCTTTTCCGAGCGACGAAAAGGAAAACTTCCTCCTGCAACATTGTTCTACTTCCCAATATACACATGCATGCACAATATGGGCACTGTATAGCAAACTATGCCGCGATTCAACACATAACATCCGTCTCTTGGACCGAAAGCCATGAAACCTCGAACATGATAGGTCATTTTGTGAAGGTTTTTTGGAGACATAGTCAGTATACCAAGTTTGATATTTTTCCTTGCAACTATGGCACATAATATCACATTACGCAAAGGATTTACATTGTTCGGTCCTTTTTTGAATTTTTTATGCCCGTTTTGAATTTTTTGCCGTTTCGAACTTAGGTCAAAACGGCGTGCGTGAAGATAGGGGATGAGAATGTTAGAACTTGCATTGGATCTATGAAAAAACGACATATTGTGAGTCTAAAAATGATTTTTTTCAAAAAATCACGGACGCTAGATCATGTACATGTAGTTCAACCGGACCCACTTCCTACCGATTCGGCACACATTTGTCTTTTTCACCCGGGAAGGACAGAAAAGTTTGAGATCCCCCGGTTGGGATATAGTTCACGTAACCTGGTCTACTATTTTAGAAAAATGGGATGGTAGCATTCTGTAACTGCATTTTGGTGGCTGCTTCACAAAACGACCCGTCTTTATGCGCTCGGAAAATGGAAAATGGCTTTTCCGAGCGACGAAAAGGAAAACTTCCTCCTGCAACATTGTTCTACATCCCAATATACACATGCATGCACAATATGGGAACCGTATCACAAACTATGCCGCGATTCAACACATAACATCCGTCTCTTGGACCGAAAGCCACGAAACCTCGAACATGATAGGTCATTTTGTGAAGGTTTTTTTGGAGACATAATCAGTATACCATGTTTGATATTTTTCCTTGTAACTATGTCACATAATATCACACCACGCGAAGGATTTACATTGTTCGGACCTTTTTTGAATTTTTTATGCCCGTTTTGAATTTTTTGCCGTTTCGAACTTAGGTCAAAACGGCGTGCGTGAAGATAGGGTATGAGAATGTTGGAACTTGCATTGGATCTCTGAAAAAACGACATATTGTGAGTCTAAAAATGTTTTTTTTCAAAAAATCAAAGACGTTAGATCATGTACCTGTAGTTCAAACCGGACCCACTTCCTGCCGATTCGGCAGACATTTGTCTTTTTCACCCGGGAAGGACAGAAAGGTTTGAGATCCCCCGGTTGGGATATAGTTCACGTAACATGGTCTACTATTTTAGAAAAATGGGATGGTAGCATTCTGTAACTGCATTTTGGTGGCTGCTTCACAAAACGACCCGTCTTTTTGCGCTCGGAAAATAGAAAATGGCTTTTCCTAGTGACGAAAAGGAAAACTTCCTCATGCAATATTGTTCTACATCCCAATATACACATGCATGCACAATATGGGCACCGTATCACAAACTATGCCGCGATTCAACACATAACATCCGTCTCTTGGACCAAAAGCTATGAAACCTCGAACATGATAGGTCACTTTCTGAAGGATTTTTGGAGACATAATCAGTATACCAAGTTTGATATTTTTCCTTGCAACTATGTCACATAATATCACACCACACGAAGGATTTACATTGTTCGGACCTTTTTTGAATTTTTTATGCCCGTTTTGAATTTTTTACCGTTTCAAACTTAGGTCAAAACGGCGTGCGTGAAGATAGGGGATGAGAATGTTAGAACTTGCACTGGATCTATGAAAAAACGACATATTGTGAGTCTAAAAATGATTTTTTTCAAAAAATCACGGACGCTAGATCATGTACATGTAGTTCAAACCGGACCCACTTACTACCGATTTGGCACACATTTGTCTTTTTCACCCGGAAAGGACAGAAAGGTTTGAGATCCCCCGGTTGGGATATAGTTCACGTAACCTGATCTACTATTTTAGAAAAACGGGATGGTAGCATTCTGTAACTGCATTTTGGTGGCTGCTTCACAAAACGACCCGTCTTTATGCGCTCGGAAAATGGAAAATGGCTTTTCCGAGCGACGAAAAGAAAAACTTCCTCCTGCAACATTGTTCTACATCCCAATATACGCATGCATGCACAATATGGGAACCGTATCACAAACTATGCCGCGATTCAACACATAACATCTGTCTCTTGGACCGAAAGCCATGAAACCTCGAACATGATAGGTCATTTTGTGAAGGTTTTTTTGGAGACATAATCAGTATACCAAGTTTGATATTTTTCCTTACAACTATGTCACATAATATCACACCACGCGAAGGATTTACATTGTTCGGACCTTTTTTGAATTTTTTATGCCCGTTTTGAATTTTTTGCCGTTTCGAACTTAGGTCAAAACGGCGTGCGTGAAGATAGGGGATGAGAATGTTAGAACTTGCATTGGATCTCTGAAAAAACGACATATTGTGAGTCTAAAAATGATTTTTTTCAAAAAATCACGGACGTTAGATCATGTACCTGTAGTTCAAACCGGACCCACTTCCTGCCGATTCGGCAGACATTTGTCTTTTTCACCCGAGAAGGACAGAAAGGTTTGAGATCCCCCGGTTGGGATATAGTTCACGTAACATGGTCTACTCTTTTAGAAAAATGGGATGGTAGCATTCTGTAAATGGATTTTGGTGGCTGCTTCACAAAACGACCCGTCTTTTTGCGCTCAGAAAATGGAAAATGGCTTTTCCGAGTGACGAAAAGGAAAACTTCCTCCTGCAATATTGTTCTACATCCCAATATACACATGCATGCACAATATGGGCACCGTATCACAAAATATGCCGCGATTCAACACATAACATCCGTCTCTTGGACCAAAAGCCATGAAACCTCGAACATGATAGGTCATTTTGTGAAGGATTTTTGGAGACATAATCAGTATACCAAGTTTGATATTTTTCCTTGCAACTATGTCACATAATATCACACCACGCGAAGGATTTACATTGTTCGGACCTTTTTTGAATTTTTTATGCCCGTTTTGAATTTTTTGCCGTTTCGAACTTAGGTCAAAACGGCGTGCGTGAAGATAGGGGATGAGAATGTTAGAACTTGCATTGGATCTCTGAAAAAACGACATATTGTGAGTCTAAAAATGATTTTTTCAAAAAATCACGGATGTTAGATCATGTACATGTAGTTCAAACCGGACCCACTTCCTACCGATTCGGCAGACATTTGACTTTTTCGCCCGGGAAGGACAGAAAGGTTTGAGATCCCCCGGTTGGGATATAGTTCACGTAACGTGGTCTACTATTTTAGAAAAATGGGATGGTAGCATTCTGTAACTGCATTTTGGTGGCTGCTTCACAAAACGACCCGTCTTTTTGCGCTCGGAAAATGGAAAATGGCTTTTCCGAGCGACGAAAAGGAAAACTTCCTCCTGCAACATTGTTCTACATCCCAATATACACATGCATGCACAATATGGGCACCGTATCACAAACTATTCCGCGATTCAACACATAACATCCGTCTCTTGGACCGAAAGCCATGAAACCGGGACTAAAGATATTTCCCGCCATATCCCACCGCTTCCCGCCATGTTTTCCCGCTGTTTCCCTCTGAACGGTGCTTTTGGTCCCGGTTGAAGCCACTAACTGGGATTAAAGATATTTCCCGCCATATCCCACCGCTTCCCGCCATGTTTTCCCGCCCTTTCCCTCTAAACGGTGCTTTTAGTCCCGGTGTAGCCACTAACCGGGACTAAAGATATTTCGCGCCATATCCCACCGTTTCCTGCCATGTTTTCCAGCACTTTCCATCTATATATAGGCCGACCACGCCACGGCTATCCATACATTCGCACCTTCCTTTCTCACAACTATGGACAGTGCCTACTGGGCCATTCTGACCCTCGAGGAGACCCAGGCGTTGTGGGCCTCCAACTACCCTTGCCCGCCGGGATACCGGACGGACGCCGGCTGAATGCTGAGCGCTGGAGGGGTTCCTGTCCCTCCTGTGCCTCAAGTCTCCGCCAGACAGGCGGCCATCACGAACCACTTCTACCATGAGCTCACGCCGGAGCAGCGGATGGATCCCAGTGGGATCCCGACAACTATCACTCCTGGAATGCCTTCTTTGCTAGCCGACGGGAAAGGGAGCTCGCCAGGTATGAGGGTGATGGCCCGCCCCCGATTAACCACAATGAAGCCGGTCGGCGTCTGTGGTGGGCGTACTATCATCGGCGTGATGCGCTACATCGCCGGGAGAGACCATCCTCGCCTGCGGTGCCCACAAGTCTACCCGCCATAGAGCCACAAGAAGGCCCCTCCCCCGCCCGGCGGTAGCGGCATCGTATTCTAGGAGACTCCTTCCCCGCCCGCCGTGACTCCGAGGCCGGAGTGGCAGATGCCCCCGGTATATGCCATGGCTAGGCTGAGGATCTCTGGAGTGGCAGGTGACGATGACGATGATGATGACGATGACGAAAAAGACCCTGAAGCTGTGTACTATAGGACTAGGTATGATTATGACTAAAGGGGGTGGCTTTAGTCCTCAGTGTTAGCTAGTCCTAGTTTTTAATATTAATAAATGTCTAAGTGTTACCTAGTCTACAGTTTTGGTACCTGCCTACAACAATCTTAGAAATTCCTTTATTAACCATGGAGCATCTTCCTTTAATAAATGAAAAATAGGATTAATTCACAAAAGATTTAATACATTACATCACCAACATCCACATCTAGTGTTTTGGTTCTCTTCTTGTCCGTAACCATGGAGCATATTCCTTATTTAGCGATATGCTTGGGTCAGTTTTCACTTTGAATGGCGGAATTTCATGAAATTTGTCATAATCTTCTGACATGTCTGTCCTGTCCTCAACTCCCACCATGTTTCTTTTTCCTGAAAGAACTATGTGGCGCTTTGGCTCATTGTATGATATTATATTATTTTGCGTATCTTTCCTTTTTCTCGGTCTAGTAGACATGTCCTTCACATAGAAAACTTGAGCCACATCATTGGCAAGGACGAATGGTTCGTCTCCGTATGCAAGATTATTGAGATCCACTGTTGTCATTCCGTACAGCTGGTCTACCGTTACCCCACCTCCTGTCATCTTGACCCATTTGCATCGAAACAATGGGACCTTGAAATTAGGACCATAGTCAAGTTCCCATATGTCCTCTATGTAACCATAATATGTGTCCTTTTTCCCATTTCCGTCTGTTGCATCAAATCGGACACCACTGTTTTGGTTGGTGCTCTTTTTATCTTGGGCGTGCGTGTAAAATATATTCCCATTGATCTCGTAACCTTGGAAAGTCAATATAGTTGTAGATGGAGACCTGGCCAACAAGTACAACTGATCTCCAACAGTGGTGTCATTCATGAGATGTGTCTGCAACCAACCGCCGAAAGTCATCACGTGTTCATCTCTAATCAACCGTCGATCGCTTCGGGTAGTTCGAGCGTACAATATTCTTGTGTACCTCGATATATGGAGCCACCAAGGTGGAACTTTGCACAATTGTATAGTGTGCTTTAGTGAAAGAATGTCCATCCATACATATCTTTGCTTTCTTTCCTAGCGTGCCTTTTCCACTAAGTCTCCCTTCATGCCGTGATTCAGGTACACCGATCGGCTTAAGGTCAGGAATAAAGTCAACACAAAACTCAATGACCTCCTCTGTTCCATATCCCTTGGAGATGCTTCCTTCAGGCCTCGCACGGTTATGGACATATTTCTTTAAGACTCCCATGAATCTCTCAAAGGGGAACATATTGTGTAGAAATAGAGGACCGAGAATGGTAATATCTTCGACTAGGTGAACTAGAAGGTGCGTCATTATGTTGAAGAAGGATGGTGGGAAGACCAACTCAAAACTGACAAGACACTGGACCACATCTTTCTGTCACCCTGGTATACTTTCTGGATCGATTAACTTCTGAGAAATTGAATTGAGGAACAAACATAGCTTTACAATGGGTACTCTAACATTTTCCGGCAGAAGCCCCCTCAAAGCAACCGGAAGCAACTGCGTCATAAGCACGTGGCAGTCATGAGACTTCAGGTTCTGGAATTTTTTCTCTGCTATATTTATTATTCCCTTTATATTGGACGAGAAGCCAGAAGGAACCTTGATACTACTCAGGAATTCAAAAAAGATTTCCTTCTCTTCCTTGGTAAGAGCGTGGCAAGATTTGAAACAACTCTGGATGCCTGCCTTCTCGGTCTTTCATACGCTGTTGGTCCCGTCGTGCTTCTGGTGTATCTTTATTCTTTCCATACACGCCCAAGAAGCATAGAAGTATCACGCAAACATTCTTCGTCAGGTGCATCACGTCGATTGCAGAGCGGACCTCTAAGACATTCCAATAGGGTAGCTCCCAAAATATAGATTTCTTCTTCCACATGGGTGCGTGTCCGCCAGCTTCCTTCGGAACGGACTGTCCGCCAGGACCCTTTCCAAAGATTACTTTAAACCCTTCACCATATCAAATACATCATCACCAGTACAACGGACAGGCTTACTCCGGTGATCTGCTTCACCATTGAAATGCTTGCCTTTCCTTCTTAGGGAATGCGTAAGTAAGAAAAGCAGCGATTCCCTAGGTACACATTCTTCTTGCACTTATCCAAATAAATACTTTCAGTGTCATCTAAATAGTGTGTGCATGCATTGTATCCCTTGTTTGTCTGTCCTGAAATGTTACTAAGAGCAGGCCAATCATTGATGGTTACGAACAACAATGCCCGTAGGTTAAATTCCTCAAGTTTGTGCTCATCCCACACACGTACACCTTGTCCGTGCCATAGCTGTAAAAGTTCTTCAACTAATGGCCTTAGGTATACGTCAATGTCGTTGCCGGGTTGCTTCGGGCCTTGGATGAGCACTGGCATCATAATGAACTTCCGCTTCATGCACAACCAAGGAGAAAGGTTATACATACACAAAGTCACAGGCCATGTGCTATGACTGCAGCTCTGCTCCCCAAAGGGATTCATGCCATCCGTACTTAGACCAAACCATAAGTTTCTCGCGTCACCTGCAAAGTCCGGGTCTTTCTCTCAATTTTTCTCCACTGCGACCTATCAGCGGGGTGTCTCAACATCTCGTCCTTCTTACGGTCTTCTTTGTGCCATCGCAACAATTTGGCATGCTCTTTGTTTCTGAACAAACATTTCAGCCGTGGTATTAAAGGAGCATACCACATCACCTTGGCGGGAACCCTCTTCCTTGTGTGCTCCCCCTCAACATCACCAGGGTCATCTCGTCGGATCTTATACCGCAATGCAGTGCATACCGGGCATGCATCCAAATTCTCGTACTGCTCACCGCGATAGAGGATGCAGTCATTAATGCATGCATGTATCTTTTGTACCTCTAATCCTAGAGGGCAGACAACCTTCTTTGCTTCGTAAGTACTGGTGGGCAGTTCGTTATCCTTTGGAAGCAGCTTCTTCATTATCTTCAACAACTTTTCAAATCCCTTGTCAGGCACACCGACTGCTGCCTTCCATTTCAGCTTTTTGTCGCCATCTTCGCAATTGGGGTACAACAATTTGTTGTGATCATCTAACATCTGCTCAAATTTCAACCTCTCCCTTTCACTATCACATTCTCCCTTTGCATCAGCAATGGCCCGACCAAGATCATCATCTGGCTCATATGATGCACGTTCTTCTGCTTCTTCTTCATCATTGTCTTCCATTGTAGTACCACCGTATTCAGGGGACATAGGATAGCTATCATCATTCTCTTCATCTTCGTTGTCTTCCATCATAACCCCTCTTTCTCCGTGCTTGGTCCAACAATTATAGCCAGACATGAAACCGAACCGAAACAAGTGGCCATGAAGGACTCTTGAGGAAGAGTATTCCTTCTGATTCCGACACTCACCACATGGACAACAGATAAAACCATTCCGCTTGTTTGCCTCTGCCACAATGAGAAAAGAACGCACGCCTTTAATGAACTCGTCAGAAATTCGGTCAGCATACATCCATTGTCGTCTCATCTGCATTTTATAAGTTCATCAAACAAAATCACGATGCTAAGAGTAGTACTAGTCTAAAAATAAAAGAACACATCGTATACATCAAACAAGCACTGATTTAAAAAACTTTCTACTATATCTTTAGTCCCGGTTGGACACACCAACCGGGACTAAAGGGGTTGCGGCAGGCTGGGGCCGACATGAGCCCGTTTAGTCCCGAATGGTGTCTCCAATCGGGACTAAAAGTGGGTGACGACACTATATGTCGTGAGTGGACACTATGCCAGTGAGTGGCGACACTGTTTCAGTGGGTGACGACAATATGACAGGGGTGAGTGTCGACATTATGTCATGAGTGTCGACACTATGTTGTGCTGCTTAATCTATAAATAGGCTTCCTTGTGAACTATCAACTGCAAGGAAGATCGTGTGCGAGACCAGGGACACCACTACGGCGGAGCTTCTCGAAGATGTCTTAGGACCTCGTCCTCAGACATCTTCGAGGAGCTCGCCGTAGAGGCACTCCCTAATATGTGAAATTAGTTAGCTCCACCAGCATACTAATTTAGCTAGAAAAGATATGAACTAAAAGATGGTGTGCGAGAGCAGGGACATCACTATGGCAGAGCTTATCGAAGATGTCTTAGGATGCCTCGTCCTCAGACATCTTCGAGGAGCTCGCCATAGAGGCACTCCCTAATTTAATTTGGTAGCTCCTTGGCGTGTTCATGTTTTTGTTCTTAATTTCTTGCTTAACTGGCCGATGATTAACTAAAATGCTAGGGCGCCACTATATATATGTGTGTCTTCATAGTTTTGGTACTTATTTTTGTTTCAATGGATTTTGTGACGACAGGTAGAAGAAAGAAGAATATTTTGTTGCTCGACGGTGACATGATGCACTGTGAACCGACCGGATTTCAAGACAACGTGTCAAACCAAGATATGTATATAGGATGAACTCATGTATCTATGTGCTTCGATGAATCAAATGAATTTCGAGAACTATATGTGCCAAATTAACCAGATATACAGCGATAGAACCCACACAAAATCTATCCATTTCTAGAGCATGAAATGAGCTAAAACAAGCAATGAGAGATGAAATGATGAAGTTGCTAACCTCTTAGGACCCTTGATAGATGTGGAGCCAAAAATCTTGAGAAAAATGGGGAAGAACTCGAGATTGAGGGGAGAAATTTGAGAGGGATGATTGTGTGAGCTTGAAATGGCTCGGGCTGGGAATGGGAAGAAGATATAGTCGGGGACTTTAGTCCCGGTTTGAGAAACAAACCGGGGCTAAAGGTCCACGCATCTGCTCTTTTTCAGCGCCAGACCCTTTAGCTCCGGTTTGTTAAACGAACCGGGGCTAAAGTTCACATATGAACCGGGGCTAATGTCTTCTGGTCCCTGCGGCCGTTTCTAGCCGTTGGGACCAGGGCATTAGTCCCGGTTTGTACCAGAACCGGGACTAATGCTCTGGACCAAAGGTCCATTTTCTACTAGTGCATAAAGCTGACCACTTGAGCTCAAATCCTTGCAGCTACAGGCAGAGATGGCAATAACAACATTTTATCCAATAGCTTGGGCCATTGTAGCAAAAGAAGATACTGAGAATTGGAAGTGGTTTCTAGAGTAGTTGAAGGAAGCACTTGGTGGAGAGGAAGGCCAGTTTGTATAGTACACCATCATGTCTGATATGCAGAAAGGGCTAATAAAAGCTGTGACCACTATCTTCCCAAACTCACCCAGAGATTATGTCTTAGACACATTTATGCGAACTTCCAGATTGCAGGATTTAGAGGAGATGACCTGAAGAAGTGCATGGATAGGGCAGCATATTCTTACACCAAGCATGGATTTGATAAGGCAATGGATGAAATGAAAAAACAGTGTGAGCAAGCTTGGCAGTGGCTTTCAAAAATTCCAGTGCACACATGGGCAAGGTGGGCTTTTGACTCAAACTGCAAGACAGATTTGGATGAAAGAAACAAACCAATAGTGACAATGCTGGTAGGGATCTATGACAAGAAAATGGTCAGGTTTGATGACAAGAGAGATGGTGGTAGAAAAGCTAGGTGGGAAATCACACCACATTATGCTGAGAAGCTTGAAATGATGAAAAAATATGCTAGACATTGCATCCCACAAAGAGCGGATGAAGGACTATGGTAGGTAGCAAGTGGTGATCACACATATGAGTTAAATCTAGATAGTAGAACATGTTCTTGCAGAAAGTGGGATTTAACTGGGTTGCCATGCAATCATGCAATCTCAGCCATATATAAAGCATGAAAATATCCAGAAGATTATGTCTCGGATTTCTACAAGAAACCCTACTACCTCAAATCCTATAGGCCTGTGTTCTATCCAATGCCACAACAACATGGCTGGACAAGAACAGCATGGCTGGACAAGAACAGATACTGAAATAGAGGCATGAAGGAGTAGAGTAATAGCAAGAGTAATGCATGCCCCCATAATTCTTTTTGGGCATATTACAAGATATGGGGTTTAGGCTTTAGAAATTGAATAAAAACATTTAGGAAACTAGTTGAACCTTAGCAAGTGGTTCCTAATATTGTAGAAAAAAGATTAACAAAATATAAAGGTATTGCTGATAGGATAACACAAGCAAGATAAAACCAATGCAAGATTGATATAATGCTAACATGTAATGTGGCATATGATGACATGATCATGATATCATGATTATGCACAAAAACAACAAACGATTTTCTTGTAGTGGTTTTCCCGGGTGCTACATAAAACCTGCTTGATGCATATTAATAGATGGGTCATTAGAAAACTTTTGCAAGATATTAATAAGTTCATATAAGATGCATTTATCAAGGTCTAGTAGAGATTCTTTTGTTTCACTTAGTGTCGTGGTATTGCCGACGAGTACGCCATGGAGGGGGTCCTCACAGTGCGTTTTTAGAGACGTGGGGTAAGGCGGACGGTTGACGGGTACGAGGTAACACAGCTTACCCAGGTTCAGATCCCACGAAGGTGGCGGAATCCTACTCCTGCTATAAATCACTATATGGGCAATATGCCGAGTACAGAGGTAGGTTCGCTGTGCGAGGTATGTGTAAAAATGATACTAGATTGTGCCCTAAAGGCTCCCATAGGCCCGACTTATATAGTCGCTAGATCCTAGGGTTACAGGGAAAAGTCCTAGCCGGACAGGTTACAGAGTCCTACACCGTCTATCACTAGTCTTTTGTATCTTGCACTCCAAGGCTCCGGGTACGCTGGTGACTCCACCGTAGCCTTCCTTTATCCGACATGGGCCTCCCTTCTGGATCCATCTAACCGGGCCGCCCAGCAGGCCATAGGCCATGCTACCGACTATGGGTCACCCGGGTTAGTCGGATAAGAGACATGCTATGAGGATACCCATATAGCATATCCCCAACAGTAGCCCCCGGAGAACTCCGAGATCTTGCGCCGTCTTGCCTCTTCACGTGGAATGCTCCGTCTAGATGGACGTCGGCAAATCGTCAAGCAATATCTTGTAGTCCTCCCAAAGAACCCTGCAAGGTTTTCTCCGTCTTTGATTTGTAAGCCGGAGAAATGCTGAATCTTCCATCGTACTCTTCCGTAGTCGGATTAAATCCGTTCATGCCGGAATCTTCGATGCGACGGCTCATCTACCCATGTCAGTTATGACGACATAGGCTTAGGTCAGCGACGCCTCGTAACTCACACATGCAGAGAATGCAATCATATCCGATTTTCCCGTGCGAGCGATACGAACTGTTGGCGGCGGCGGTTGGAGACGTGGCGAAATTACCGCGCACATTCACAAACACGTCGTCTACGCGGCAACCGTCCGATTAGCTACACGAATCTTGACGCAAAGAAAGATAAATAGTAACCGTGGGACACTTGCCACTTTTTACCTCATTCTCTCGCGTCGTCTTCTTCCTGCAGCCGCACGCCTCCTCGAGCTCTCCGCGAGAAACCTCAAAAACCCTAGCCTCCCTCTGCGTCAGTCGCATCCTCCTAGCTCTCCATTGCCAGCAGCATCTCCTCCGCCTCAAGGGCGGCGTCGAGCGAAGCCACGGCGAAGCCGGCGAGCTCCGTCGTCGTGCCCCCAGAGGGCCTGGTCATCCCCGCGTCGGCGGTGATTGAAACCACCGGCGGTGACCACAATCTGGCGGCGCTAGAGCCTCTGGAAGAAGAGCCAGACTCGCACAAGGGCGACTGGCGCGGCTCGGACATCACCGACCGCGACATCCAAGAGATGGTCGCCGAAGGCTACCTCCCCGTGACGGAGGGGCTCGCCTGGTGGGCGGCGCCGGCCGGCGAGGTGACACCTTCTCCCCAAGCCGGAGAAGGAGTGTACCTCAAAGCTTAGCTAGTACGCGGCGTTTCTCTGCCCATCTCCCACTTCTTTCTGTCCGTCTTGAACCACTACAAGGTCCAACCCCATAACCTCTCCCCCAATAGTATCTTAGTGCTTAGCAACTTCGCGGCACTTTGTGAGGGTTACCTAGGGATTAGGCCTAGGTTAGACTTGTTCGTGGACTTCTTCATTGTCAAACGTGAAGCCGGACACAGTAGGGAGGAGCTTAGGAACTGCGGCACCATAAGCTTCATGATCCGACCTGGTCGGCGGTTCCCCGACATCGTCGGCCACGAGTCCTGCAAAAACTGGCAGCGGACGTACTTCTACGGCCCCGACATTCCTTTGGCGGGCCGAGAAGTAACGTACCCGGACTTCGCGGATGGAGCCACCGCTGAAGTTTCCACATGGAGATCCCATGCCTCCCTTCCCTCCGACCTAGACGCTTCTCGCGCAATAAGGCAGATTGAATGGTTCGTAAAGACGGGTTTGACTGGCTTGGACCTGGCCATGTGCTGGTTCATCAGGCGAATCCAACCTCTGCAGCACCGCGCGAAGTACATGCACGAGTACACTAGTGATCGAAGGGATACCCTCCGGATCTCCGTGGATAACTTCTCGAGCGACTCTGTCAAGCTCCGCCTTAAGGACATCATCAAGGTGAAGGATAAGAAGCGTGGCTTCACCATCACCTACGACATGTTCGTAGATGGCAAGTGCCCAAAGGTAGAAATTTATTTTCCGTGTATGACATTGCTTCAGTTTTTCCGTCTTGCTAATACCATCTTATCTAACACGGTGATTTCTCACTTAATAGCTTAGCGATCTAGATGAGGGCAACCTGGCTGCCCAAATCTACGATCCAAAGATGAAGGAAGTCACGGTCGTGTCCGACGACGATGTCCCGTTGGCGCGAAAGCGGAAGAGCTCTATCTCTGACGCTGCCGACGGAGGCAAGAAGAAGACAGAGGGTGGAGCCTCCAAGAAGACTACCGCCGCCCTAGAGGCGGAAAAGAGAAAAGCCACCGGGATTTTTGCCAAAGCGCCCCCCCTAGTGTAAGCCTCTCATTCTCCGACATTGTCTATTTATCTGTCCTGTTCCTGTACTTATGCATTTTGCACATTTCAGGAAGAAAGCCATAACCAGCCTCAAGAAGTCCTCCAAGACTCTTGGGGCTTCTAGAAATATCAAAGATATGCTGCATCGTGACTCCTCCCCCGCCATCGCCCCTGCTACTCCTGCCGTCAATCCCTCCTCTGCTCCGACAAGCTCTCAAATCCAGGAGGCACCAGTTCCTTCCGCCATGGAAGTGGATTCTGGCGCCTCTACCGAACTCGCTATTGTCGGCGAGCAGGCGACGCGGGAGAGCGCTGCTCTACAAATGGCTGAAGCTCTGGCTAAGGATGCCATCGGTAGCGGCAAGGCGGTGGTGGGAGCTGGTACCTCTACCGAAGGCGGCGCCTCTACTCCCCAGAAACCCTTCGAGTTCCCAAAGATAATTTACCCGGCGCTTCTGCCGAGTAACACAACTATGGTTTCTGGAGGAGTGCCGTCATCTCTGACGTGCGGTCTTGAGGAGCTACTCCGACAAGAGGATATCTTGCGAGGAAATAGCATTTCCTTCGGCAAGATGCTGGGCGAGAGCGCTACAAACCTCAAGATTATTGCACTTGTAAGTTTTACTTTGCCTTTTGCATTTCATATGAGTATCCCACCGTAGCCCCCGAGGATGTAGACGGAAAACCATAGGTTTTGTATCTATATGCTCTAAGAGTGACTAAGGTAGAAAAAACTCTCACTGTAGCCCCCAAGCATTTAGATGGAGTGAATTACTCCGACTAGATGCTTTAAGAGAAGCATACGCAGTGTTCATAATTTTCAATGTTGTAGCTCCCAAGCCTCTAGTTGTAACTGAATTAGTTCCGACTAGATGCTTTTAAAGAAAAGCTAAGCAGATTCTAAGTAAAAAACTTTATACTGTAGCCCCCAAGCGTCTAATCGAGAACTGAATTAGCTCCGACTAGATGCTTAAATAAAAGCTAAGCACATTGATAAGTTAAAAACTCTCGCTGTAGCCCCCGAGCGTCTAGGTGGAAAATCTCCGACTAGATGCTCCAAGCAGACCAAACAACGATTTAACTTTGTATTTGTTTCCACAGAACGAGAATGCTCGGAGGGGCATGGCCAACGACAAGTACCAGAAGATGCGCGCAGATCTTGAAGCCGAAAAGGGTAAAACTTCCATCTTGAAGGAACAGATCATCAAAAACAAGAGTCTGTTTTCTTTTTGCGCATTTCCGTCTTGTTTTTGTGCCCACAATCTCCGAGTACTCACTGTGTACTTTGTTTTCTCCGACTTGCAGAACATGTCGCCAAGGCCAAGGACATTGTCGAGCAGTCCAAGCACATCCAGCAGCTGGACAGCGAGAACAAGATCCTGAAGGAGGAGAGGAAGGAGATCCTGAAGGAGGAGAGGAAGGAGATGCTGAAGATGCAGGATTCCGCCACCGTGGAAATCAATTGCTTGAAGGAGGAGCTTGCGATCCTAAAGGATCAGAAGCAAGCTGCTGATGAGCAAAACCTTCGCTATAGCGAGGCGTTTAAGCTCCTCCAACAAGAGAAGGAATCCTTGGCGGACACCCTTTGGCAGGCCAAGGCCAGCATCTTCAGTAAGTTTCCTCCGCCTTGTATTTCTGTAGTCTGGATACTTAGAGTTTATTGAACTCATGCGCTCCTTGTCGGAATTTGCAGCTCCTATGGGTTTAACCTGCTCGCCTCCTTCGTACAAGGAATGCATGGTTCTTGCCGGCAACTTCATCAACACCGCCATCGCCCAAGCCAAGGAGATTGCCAAGCCCCTCCAGATATATATCAAGGCCTCGGACTCCGTGACGAAGTACTCGAAGATTCTGCGCCGAGCCCCCGAGTGTGTCACGAGCTGGAAAGCTTCGTGTGCACGGGCTGGCGCAAGGATGGCGCTGTCTATGGTGAAGGCACACTATGAAGATGCCAACATCGACACGGTGACCTCTGGCATCCCCGACGTGGATGATGACGGCAAGGAGATTGATCACGAAGCCATCCTGTCATCACTCGCGGGTTATGACACTAGAGTTATTGAGTTGGTGGATGTGGACGTCTTCGTTCCCAGGAACACCATCGACAGCGTCAACCAAGATTCCTCCGAGTCTCATCATAGCGCCGACGTTGAGGGTGATTCTCTGGCTGGTGACGATGCGGCCTCCAAGTCTCCTGCGCCCAAAGAATGAAAAACACTTTGTAATTTCTGTTTCACCTTTGGTGTGTGCACGGGAAAAAACTTGGTGATGTAATCTTAAGGCAGAAAACAATGATTGTATATCCTGCTACTTAAGAATTAATTCCCAGTATGTATATATTTTTTAAGCAAGTGCTAGCTTATCCATTACTTTGGTTTTTATGCTTGACTTTTCGTGAGTCGGAAGACTCGTTGTCGGAACCATGCGCTTAGGTGATGATGCCCAATGGCACCGTCAATAACCTGAGCACAAGATCGCCGACAATAAGTGCCAAAATTCACTACTCCAGAATCCACATAAAAACGACAAAGAACGAGTAGACCAGAAAACTTAAGCTAACGCCTGTAGGCGGAATTTTCACAAGTGCAATCGCAAGACTTGTTCATAAGGTTTTACATGATCCAAAAATGAACACTAAAGGAGGTAAAAGACTCAGCAATATGAGTGAACCAAAGATCTTTATTTCATTGATCATATAAGAGGTACACAATTAGATAAAAAATGCTAAGTGTAGAAAGGACATAGCTATGCTATGTTCCATGGCCGATCAAGCTCCGGGTAGTCATCATTCGGGTCACGTCGCTTATGCTTATGATCCTTGTTGGGTCTGTCCTTGAGTTCACGATTGTCAACAAGGTAGTAAGACCCATTGAGTAGCGCCTTTCTTATGTTGAACGGTCCTTCCCATGGCGGGGATAATTTGTGCGACTTCTTCTGCTTAAGTCGGAGCACCAAATCCCCCTCTTTAAACGAGCGATGCCGAATACGGCGACTATGGTAGCTGCGTAGCTTCTGCTGGTAGATGACGGATCATTGGCATGCCAAAACGCGCTCCTCCTCGAGAAGGTCCACATCTAGGCGTCTAGATTCTTCAGCGTCATCTTCGTCGTAGGTGGAAACTCTCGGTGCATCGTGGAGGATGTCAGAAGGTAGGATGGCTTCTGCTCCATATACCATGAACTAAGGGGTGTAGCCGGTGGATCTGTTGGGTGTAGTTCGTAAACTCCACAACACAGATGGCAATTCTTCCGCCCAGGCTCCAGCTGCTCTATGTAGCGGTGCCTCAAGACGTGGCTTGATTCCCTGCAGAATTAATCCATTTGCTCGCTCAACCTGACCATTGGATTGTGGGTGTGCCACAGATGCAAGGTCAAGTCGGGTGGCTTTGTCCTAGCAATAGGCCTCCACTTCTCTGAGTGACAAGTTGCTTCCGTTGTCGGTGATGATGCTATGTGGGAGACCAAATCTCACCACTAGATCCCGGACAAACCCGAGGGCAGTTGCCCCATCAAGCTTTCTAATGGGTTTAGCTTCTATCCATTTGGTGAATTTGTCAACTGCTACAAGAAGATGCGTAAATCCACACGGTGCCGTCTGTAACGGTCCCACCATGTCTAGCCCCCAGACTGCAAACGGCCAAGTTATTGGTATTGTTCGCAATTCTTCAGCAGGAACATGTGGTTGTCGGGCATAATACTGGCATCCCATGCATGTCTCAACCAGCTTGTCGGTGTCCGCCTTTGTGGTCAGCTAGTAGAATCCTTGCCGGAAGGCTTTCGCGACCAATGATCGGGGAGCGGCGTGATGTCCGCAATCTCCGAGATGGATCTCGCGCAGAATTTCCATACCTTCTAGCTGGGAAACACACTTTAAGTATACACCAGTAGTGCTCCTTTTATAGAGTTTCCCGTTGATTGTGGTATAACCCTTTGCTCGTCGTACTATTTGCCGTCTTTCGACTTCATCGTCGGGCAAAGTTCCGTGTTCGAGATACTCCATGAACGGTTTTGTCCAAGACGTAGGGATCTTTGTCACCATGTTGACGAAAGAGTCAGCTCTATCCGGGTTGTCGATGTCGACGACCTTCACAGATGGTGTGCGTAGATGCTCTAGGAAGACTCCTGGCAGAATTCGCTTGCGCCCTGATCCAAGCTTAGACAGCAGATCAGCCGCCTCGTTTTGTTCCCTAGGCACATACTTGACTTCGTAGCCCAAGAAGCTCTTGGCTATCTCGTCCACTTCATCTCGATATGCCGCCATCATAGGGTTCCGCGCATTCCAGGTGCCAGCCACCTGCTGGGCAACCAAGTCGGAATCTCCACAGCAAACTATGCGCTTGATGCCAATATCCTTGGCTACACGTAGTCCGTGAATGAGTGCTTCATACTCCGCCATGTTGTTTGTAGCCTCGAAGTGGATCTGCAGAACATAGTGTAGCTTGTCTCCTTTTGGTGATCAGCGAAGACACCAGCCCCTGAGCCATTGAGCAACTTTGATCCGTCAAAGTGCATCACCCAGTACTCTGGTTCTGGCAACGGAGTAGCATCTGGCATCTCCGTCCAATCTGCAATAAAATCCGCCAAGGCTTGTGACTTGATAGCGTCGCGTCTCTTGTAGGTGATCTCGAAGGCAGCAAGTTCAATGCCCCACTTCGCGACCCTTCCTGTAGCGTCACTGTTATTGATAATGTCGGACAGTGGAGTCTTTCTCACTAATGTGATTGGGTGCTCCTGAAAGTAATGCCTCAGCTTCCGAGAAGCGAGGAATACTCCATAAGCTATCTTTTGGTAGTGCGGGTAATGCTGCTTGGACTCCGTCAAGACCTCGCTTACGTAGTAAACTAGTCGTTGAACTCCGTGCTCATAGCCTAATTCCTTCCGCTCTACCACGATGACGATGCTGATAACCCGGTTGGTTGCCGCCATGTAAATTAACAGGGGCTCTCCAGGCTCGGGTGCTGCAAGGATGGGCGCTGAGGAAAGAATATGCTTGAGCTGCTTCAATGCTGCATCTGCTTCGTCCGTCAACGTGAATTTGTCCGCCTTCTTCAGCAACTTTTACAGCGGCAGAGCCTTCTCTCCAAGTCGGCTGACGAACCGACTAACTGCTGCAACACAACCTGTTAGTCGTTGAATGTCGTTTAGGCATGTCGGATGGTTTATGTTTAAGATGGCCTTGATTTTCTCCGGATTGACTTCGATTACGCGCTGGGAAACGATGAAGCCCAACAATTTGCCGGCTGGACCCCCAAAGACGCACTTCTTAGGGTTGAGCATCATGTTGTATTTCCGGAGATTATCAAAGGTTTCTTTCAAGTCGGAGATTAAGTCGTTTGATTTTTTAGACATCACCTCTATATCTTCCACATAGGCGTGAACGTTCCGACCAATTTGGTCGTGAAGGCAACGTTGCATTGTCCGCTGGTAGGTAGCACCTGCGTTTTTCAGCCCAAAGGGCATCGTGACATAGCAAAACGTGTCGTATCGGGTAGTGAACGAAGTGGCCAATTGGTCCGACTTCCTCATCTTGATCTGGTGGTATCCTGAGTATGCATCGAGAAAACACAAAAGTTCCGAGCCAGCCGTCGAGTCAATGACTTGGTCAATGCGAGGCAAAGCAAACGGATCTTTGGGACATGCTTTGTTCAAGCCGGTGTAATCAACGCACATTCTTAATTCATTGGTTCCCTTTTTGGGGACAAGTACAGGATTGGCCACCCATCGTGTGTGAAGGACTTCTCGGATAAACCCATCCTTAAGTAACCTAGTTATCTCTTTGCCAATGGCGCGTCTCTTCTCATCTCCGAAGCGTCGTAGAGGTTGTTTCACTGGTTTACATTTTGGATCTATGTTTAAGCTGTGCTCGGCAAGTTCCCTAGGTACACCTTTCATGTCAGCAGGTTGCCAGGCAAAGATGTCCCTATTCTCACGGAGGAACTCGACGAGCGCGCTTTCCTATTTGGGATCTAGGTTCGTCCCAATGGTGACGGTCTTGGAGGCATCGCCTACCACAAGTTCCACTGGCTTGGTTTCGATGGCGGCCTTGAACGCAGGAGCAGAGTCAGAGATCTGCTTCTTCGACGCGGGCATCTCTGAGTCATTGACCTTGCTCTGGATCTCTTTGAATTCTTCGCTGTAGAGGACAGCTTCTGCAACGGCTGCTTCATTGATGTCGCAGTCCCTTGCCTTGGTAAAGCTTCCGGATACGATGATGACACCGTTTGGTCCGGGTATCTTGAGCTTGTTGTAGACGAAACATGGCTTGTCCATGAACGTGTGGAATATGTCGCGGCCGAATATGACGTGGTACACGCTCTTGAAGGGGACCATCTCAAAGGTCATGCGCTCTTGGCGGTAATTATTAACATCGCCAAAGGCTACCTGAAGTGTGATGCACCCAAGGGACCGAGTCTCCCGACCAGGAACTACGCCGTGGAATACGGTGTTGGTCCGTCTTAGGTTTGCCTCCGTCAAGTTCATCTTCTGCAGTGTATCCAGGTACATGATGTTGATGCTGCTTCCACTATCCACCATGCACTTGGTGAACTCCACGCCATCAATCAATGGGTTGATGACCATGGCGCATCGGTTCTCCGTAGGGCACAAGGTCAGGTGGTCCGTCTGTCCCAAGTTATTGGAACCTCGACCAGCCAGTCTTTGGGGAACTGGGGGGAGAGTGGCCATCAGGATCCTTAGAGAGGTCTTCTGTTGTCGGACGGTGGGGGTGCCAAGGAAAGTGTGGTAGACTAGGGCCTTCTTTGCGAAGGGGTTCTTGCCCTTGTCGTCGCTCTTGGCGGCGTGCTTGGGGTCAATGTCCTCGTCCATGTCACTTGAATCCTTGGACTCCTCCTCCTTCTTCTTCCCCTTGCCCTTGCCTCGCGGTCTGTTCTTCCGACTTCGCTTGTAGCCGGACTCCGGGTCTTCCTTGAGGTCGTTGACGAACTTGCAGTGTCGATTGGTATGGGTGGCCTTGCCATTGGCGTCGAGGTGTACGAGGCACGGCATATCGCGGTACTCCTCGTAGGTTTGGGGAACGCAAAGCGGCGCCGAGGTGGTTTCACTTCCTCGTTGCTGCCCGCGGCCCGCTTCCCTTCCTCGGCCACATTGTCCGCCTTCTCCTCGTCCTGCAAAAGTCACAGCGACCATGTCGGTAGATTGCTTTTCTTCTGGAGCGGTCTTCCGCTTTGTACTGTTGTTCCTCCGAGCTTGGGTTGGAATGGCCGTTGCCGGCAAAGAGCCACGAGCATCGTCGGCGGCAGCGGCGAACTCACTAGCTAGCTGAATAATCTGATTCAAGTCAAGCTGATGATTGTCCTGCAAGCGCTTCAGCTTATGTCGGAGCAACGTGACCCTTTCCAATCCATCGATGAAGGCGGCCATGGCGGTCTGAGCGTGCACTCCTGCGCAGGAATTCTTCATATCCAGCTAGCGGGAGAGATAGGCGCGAGATGTCTCGTCTTTTCCTTGCACGCACCGCTGTAGATCGCCCACAGTGCAGGGACGTTTGTATGTACCCTCAAAGTTCTTCGTGAATGCTTCTTGCATATCCAGCCAGTTGTAGATAGATCTCTCCGGCAAGTCGTCGATCCATTGATGGGCCGTGCCCGCCAACATTAACGGGAGGTACTTGACGGCGACGTTGGGGTTGCCTCCGGCAATCTCCACCGCGTTGCCGTAGTCCTGCAACCATGTGGCAGGCTTGGCGGTGCCGTCATAGGGCTTGATTGTCTTGTCAATCCGGAAACCTTTGGGGTAAGTTGCGGACCGTATTGCAGGTCCAAAGCAACGTGGTCCCAGGTATGGTCCTTCCCGGGCCTCGTGGATCTTATCGATCCGCGAACGTGCATTGTGCGGCTCCGGTTTCTTCTTCTTGTTGTCAACAGGGGATGGGCTGCGTGAATGATGCGGGTCTCTTCCGCCATGGTGACTGCTTAGCGGCGACGGAGGAGGAGGTGGCGGTGGGTTAGCCTTCTTGCTGTTACCCTCCTGCGACGCCTCACGCCTGTCACGGTTGCTTGTCGGACGTGGAGGGTCGTGGTGTGACCTGCTCTTGTGTCCTTGGTGGCGCTCTTCATTATGAGGGGTCTGTGCCGCGTTGTTGCGGATGACGATGCCGCACTGCTTAGGTGGGGGCATATCCGTACGATGGTGAGCCTTGTAGTCTTCCTGACGCCGGGGGGATCTGGGCGGTGGCGATGGGCGGCGAGGTCGGGCTTTTTCTCCGTGGTCGGAGGATATGGGGATAGCATCCTTCCTGTTGCGCGCATCCCTCCGTCTTCGTTCTGATGAACCCGTCCGTGATCCGACATCCTGAGGAGATCTGTCCCTTGGTGGTTTGTACTGGCTAGATCGGCAGAGTGCTGGGTCAGACTCGAGCCTCTGAGAGGTGGCCTTTTCCTGCTGCTTTACCACCTTGGCCACTAGGTCATAGACCTGTTCTACTGCCTCAGGCGATCTATCCTGCTCCAGAAGGGTCTTGGCGACGGCGAAGTTAAGGAGTGGGGTGGGCATCACCTGCTTGCCTTCACTGTCAATGTATGGCTTGGCCTGTGCCGGCTTCGAGGGATCCCATCCTAGGTTGCGCCGTACACCAGGATCGTTGATGTCGCGAGCTGGAGCTTCTTAGCCTTCTGCTGCTGTAGCAGAGTCTTGTACTCGGCCTCCATTGCTCTAGCTTTCTCTATGTACTTCTGCGTGTTGACCAGATCTCGATCTAGTT
Organism: Avena insularis; assembly: GCA_023614405.1. Classification (NCBI taxonomy): domain Eukaryota; kingdom Viridiplantae; phylum Streptophyta; class Magnoliopsida; order Poales; family Poaceae; genus Avena; species Avena insularis. The sequence continues at coordinate 400,940,070 of CM042691.1, read as the reverse complement.
TAGCGCCTTGCTCCGCGATGGCTTGCGCCTCCTCCAGCTGCTTCTGGCGCTTCTCGTCAAGCTCAGTCATGTTCCGGATATGAGCAACGGTTAGTGGCTCGACGAGGAGATTGCCGTACATCACTCTATCAGCTGGAGTAACATGGGCTGCTGCCGACGTGGATGCTGGAGGCGGCAAGTTTGTGCTGTTGTTGTTGCTCGGGCCGGTGCCGAGTTCCCACGGCTGCTGCACTGGGTTGGGTGGAGGAGGCATGACCTTTGCGCGATCATCATCAGTAGCAATAAGTGGCCCCTTCCCATTTTCTAGCGCCGTAGGCGGAGCTTTCCCGGGTTGATCTTCATCCATCGCCATCCCAATGGTGACGAACACCCCTCGAGACATGACGGTGTCGTTAGCTTGCTCGTCGCGTGAGTACTCCTCCTCCATCTCCTCCATAGCGGAGTCTAGCTCCTCTGGACTGAAATCTATCTCCTCTGAATCTTCACTTAAGTCAGCATAAAGCACATCAATGACAGAGTCGGAGGGTGCCATGACTTCCTCGATGACGAGCGGTGGAGGTGCAGTGGCCTCGACGATGACTGGAGGTGGTGGTGCTGCTACGACGATGGCGGCCGGAGGCGGTGGTGGTGGCTGAATCAGAGGGGCTCCGTCAATGAGCGGGAGCGCTGTCTGAGCTGCCGCTTAGGCCTCCGCGTAGTTGTTGACGGTGTTCACCATGCCTTCGAAGGTAAGGAGTCCTGCCGCCTACTGCCGCCTAAGAGAATGTCGGAGAATCATTCCATGGTCCAATCCTTCCACAAAGTGATTGATAGCATCATCATTGGGGTAGTTGGCCAGGTCGACCCGTATACGGATCCACCTAGCAAGGTAGTCGCGGGGGTTTTCGCCCTCTCTCTGAACGCATCGCGCCAGATCGAAGATGGTAACCACGCCGACAAACTTGGATCTCTGCTGTCCAGACGCACGGACAAAGCCGGCGGATTTGCAGTGATCTTCCACCTTTATATCCTGCACAGGGGCGGTTTGGGTGGGTCTTGCGTTTTTCCGATCTTTGTCGGCAAGTTCCGAAGAGAGATCCGACATTGATCCTTCCGCGAACGTATCCTGCATGTAGGCGGTCCGCGCGGGCCTTGATGCTTTCTGATCTTTGTCGGCAAACTCCGGAGAGAGATCCGACATCGATCCTTCCGCGAACGTGTCCAGCCCGTAGGCGGTCCGTGCGCGTCTTGATGCTCCTCCGACTCACAAGGAACTAGTGCCCGAGTCGGTTTCGCTGATGAAGAGGTGGATGTCTCTGATAGGAACGATCGAACACCGCTTGGGTTTTGTCTTCGCCGGGATCCAGAATTCGTCAGGGGGGACGATCGGAACGTTGCCGGAGAAGAGAACACGGTCGATGGCTACGGTTTTGCCGATTCCCGCGAAGATCTTAGTCCTCGCCCGCTGAAGAGCCTGAAGCGCCTCTTGCCCCACGGTGGGCGCCAACTGTCGTGGTATTGCCGACAAGTACGCCATGGAGGGGTCCTCACAGTGCGTGTTTAGAGACGTGGGGTAAGACGAACGGTTGACGGGTACGAGGTAACACAGCTTACCCAGTTTCAGATCCCACGACGGTGGCGGAATCCTACTCCTGCTATAAATCACTATATGGGCAATACGCCGAGTACAGAGGTAGGTTCGCTGTGCGAGGTATGTGTAAAAATGATACTAGGTTGTGCCCTAAAGGCTCCCATAGGCCCGACTTATATAGTCGCTAGATCCTAGGGTTACAGGGAAAAGTCCTAGCCGGACAGGTTACAGAGTCCTACACCGTCTATCACTAGTCTTTTGTATCTTGCACTCCAAGGCTCCGGGTACGCTGGTGACTCCACCGTAGCCTTCCTTTATCCGGCATGGGTCTCCCTTCTGGATCAATCTAACTGGGCCGCCCAGCAGGTCATAGGCCATGCTACCGACTATGGGCCACCCGGGTTAGTCGGATAAGAGACATGCTATGAGGATACCCATATAACATATCCCTAACACTTAGCATTTTAACTTCCTCTATTTTCTTTTCTCTACTATGTAGGTTAAAAATTTCATCTCTATCATCGGTCAACCACGGTGTAGGTTAAAAAAGTTTTCCGTCAACCACGGTCAAACAAAGAAAATTGTCACAGAAGAGGCGCCTTCTCTGACGCTCGACGGACCAAATCATTGTGGATGGAGATATTTCTTGTAGTGTAGTGTGTGTGTTTTTGGTCTGGGCTCGACTAGTTAGTTATGAGATCTAGGGTGCGAGATCCCTAGCTATATATAGTGGTCAAGATCCACATGGTGTTGACACCTGAGCTATGCATTTAGGTGATTTACATTCTTGGCTAAGTGTGAAATCGTCTTTGTAGCTTCACTTATGTGCATGTGGCATTTCTTCTTTCGGTTGTTAAGCCCATACTGGTTTTACTCTATTGTGTATTTTGAATTTGGCATATGAACTTTGTTGTCCTTATGTGCAGATTTAGTGTATTTTTATATGCCTATTTAGGCATGTCGGTTTAGTTTTGTCTTGTCCAATTTTTGGACAGAGACAAGTGTTTTTTTATTATTTCATTATTTGTTAAGTTTTATTTTTATGTGAGTTCTTACAATTCCTTTAGGTTGAATATTACTAGTAGTAGTTGCTCTACACTTTAATTGGTTAAGTTGTTTGTTAAACATTCATATACTTTCTAAATATTTTCTTTATGCATAATCTTTGGTAATTTAATCCAATTTTCTTTTGGATAGTTAAGTTTAGAAGATGTTCTTCACTTTGGTTGGGTAAGTTGTTGGATAAGCATTCATTTTAATTTCTCACAATTTTCTATTTTCTAAGAATTCAAAGGATTGATGTTATTTTTCTGTCAATTTATTTCTGCACTACAAGACGGAGCTCGGGACCTGGCACTTATACACGCCAAGGCATAGCCTCGCACTCGCGTTGGCACAAAAAAAGCCGACAGGGATAACTGTGTTGGGGATTGTGCAACGACAATGGATTTTTTGGATCGGCACAACGTGATCCGTCGAGCTAGCGCTACCGTGGCACGATAGTGGATATGCCTCATTACATTACTGAAGACGGCGGAACTTTAGTGCCGTGTCACATATTGCAAATGTCGTGGTTTGTACAACTCACCCTCCTAGAAAATTAATTACAATACCATTAATCAAAGTAAGCAGTTTACAATCATTAATTTAGGAAGCTAATTGTATTCAAATCGAAAATTCAATTTTATTGAAAGGATAGTTATTAGATCACATTACACTACAACCACTTCTTACAAGGATCTAATCCTTGTATTCAACTTCTCTTCTAGCAAGAGAATCTGAAAAAGGGGTTTTATCCCCACTAATTCTTCTAACAAGAAAATTATGGAAATAAAGAACTAAAAACTATCTACAACTAACCTAATTCTTCCACTTATCTTAAGGATAAGTGAAGAAATTTGCATATTCTAATCTTGAGCACCTCTTTATTCTACTAACAACCTACTATGACAAACACAGCAACAGGTCACCATCCTCCAATGGCGATGCTTTCATGGCGGTGGTGGCAACGGCGATGGCGATGGCGACGGCGACAACACCATGTATGTAATCCTTCGCACAAGCTATGATGCTCGTTTTGTCGTGGATATGAAAGAGATAGCACATCGATTAGAGAAAGAACATGATGCAACAGCAGATCGATTACATAAAGAACATGATATAACAACAAATCGATTAGAGAAAGAACAAGATCCAACAACAGATTTATTAGAGAAAGAACAAGATCCAACAACATATCAATTGATAAAAAAACCTTAGGCTCGGAGGATAGGTCGGACTGGCAGAGCTTGCGAGGCATCACCACATTTGGGAGGGACGACAGTAGTAGAGATGGGAGTTTGTGAGATCTTAGGATATTTTTAGAAATGACTATGTTTAGATGTAGGGTTGGCCTTGCCGAGAGAGTGGGTGCAGCGCCGTACGAAGAGAGGAGTTAAGAGAGTGGGCATTAAAGACTCCCTATATTTTGTAGGAAACGGGGTCGGCTATTGGTGAGATATAATGTTTGCTTTATGAACTGTATAACACGTGCGCCCAATAACGTGGGCCAAATTGGTTCATATATCCCATAGTCGGTCTACGACATCTCGAGTAAGCAGTGGTGGTTCGCACCTGTCAGCCAAACAAGTCTAACCAATCCGCGGGCAGTAATGGACCATTATCCAGCGGACAACAACAATTAATGACGCTTGAAAGTGCCGGAGGATATTGGAAATGCATCCGTTGGCCAAGCAAGGAGTTAAAAACTGCCGCCTTCCCTGTCCATGTATCACGGCAGCAAAATCAGCTGCTATCGTGTGTGCATAAGTGGCCGCTGAGACAAAATGGTTTCACCAAAGCTCATCTGCCGCGTAACCAACTATTGCTGGTTCTTTTTTGCTTATGCCGCCCAAAAAGCTACCGGGTATGGGGGTATTTTTTTGTAGTGCTAGTTGATCTTATGAATATTTCTATTGGTTTACTTTTTCTACTTGAACAAGAAGAAATCTAGGCTACTTTACTAGTTCTTGATTCCGTGGTCATATTCTTGGGTTTTCCCTGGTGGCTGTCAACTACTGTGAATAGTTTCTCATGTTCTGATTGGATTTTGTATCAAGATTTCACCTCTGTCTAGTTCAGCCGTGACTTTGTATTTTCCTACCTCAAGTTATTGGGATTCAGGACAAGTTCGTGGGTCTTGGTTTTGAATTCTAAAATGAAAATGGATTCACTTCTATGAATCCAACATTCTAACCCTAAACAATTCTTATTGTGATGTTTGGTTTGCAGGTTTGTAAGATTATCAAGTGTCAGCAAGAAGATAGGAAGCTTAGATAGTTTAGTATAGGCTTCCTTTCAGGAGTAGTTTGTATTTAGTTTTTTCCCTTTTACTTTGTAATTCCTTATGAAGTAATGACCTTGTACGCATTCATATATGAATAAAGATCAATTTTGATTATATTTTAGTGGTTCATTTTAATTGTTGTTTAAGTTAAATTTCTATTATATTCATGTGTTTGTTTATATGAATTGGAATTCAAGTTTGACTTAGGTCAAACCTTAGTTTTGAACTCATTTGAGTCTTTGAAACCTTCAACTAAACTTGCTTAAAATCCTAGTGACAATTTGGTTATAAAAACCTCACTAGAGCCAAATTTAGATGAATGTTCTGAAATATTTCAAGTTAACCCTAAATTCTACATGCATACAATGCAATTTTTTGTTCCCTAGGTTAGATGTATAGCCGGATCCATGCATATAAACACAATATGTGACTCCCGTTATACCGCTTGAACAAGATCCACCACATGACCTAGCCACGAGAACCAACGTACATCGAGGGTTTCTGCAGCCAGCTCAGCTCTCGGACGGCGAGAGTCTCTGCTGCCACGTCGTCTCCCGGCCACGAGAACCGCAGAGGGCGAGGGTTTTCACTACCACAGCCACTACTGAAGGGCCCCACCACCCGGTGGGTGCGGAGCTCCTGTCTCCCTCAAATGCCTCTGACGTAGCGCGTCCCCACCCACGGCCGCCGACAACGAACCCAGGCCGCGTGCGCGGTCCACCGTCCCACGGCGCGGGGCAAGAAAGTCCGTGCGAGCTCTCCGTGGCAGGGAATCACAGGCGTCAGGGCCGGCCTCCCTGGTAGAGAGGGGCTCCGCCGTGCTTTCGTTGTATGTCTATCCAACAGCCTAAAAGAATCGGGGCGACGTGGATAGCAGAATCGGCCCAAACTTTCATGCGCTATTATTTATATTGATAATTTTTTTTACCTTAAATAGAAGGGTCCAAAAATAGAAATATTGTAAATAGTGCTAATGAAGTACCAAAATTGTTCCACACAACTTCAGAGTTCTAGTGACTTGATGTTTCGCCGATAGGGGTCGGTGTGGCATCGACCTCCGTTGTCTCTCCTCTTTTGTGAGGTTATAAGAGACCTTGCCTCGGCAAGCAAGCTAGAGGATGTGAAATAGTATCTTTGATTCTGGAGAAATAATATTCTCCTTCCATAGTTTTTTATCTTCTTGCAACATTATGTGAGCATGACCATTTCAGTAAAACAGTGCTCCCACCGGAAACAAAATCCCTCACATGGAATCCTACAAATGTCGACCTCAGTTAAGAATAATATCTTATCGAGTCTTTCTTATTTCCCTCAACGGGACTAAAAGCATCATAACGAGGTTGCTAATGCCGTGCCTAATCCCAAACTCAAAGTGATCTCATGTCAACTCATATGGACCGCAATTAAGAAAAGAAGAAAAACAGTGTTTTGTGCTGCTAAACTGCCGAATCCTTTTCGGCTTTCTTTTTTCTTTTTATTGAGTTAAAGGGAAATGGCCATGGGGGCCAGCCGGGCTATGCGCACGCCATGATGCATGAGACTCTTTACATCCCACGACTAGATTGTGTCCATCATGCCGCCATTACCAAGCATGAACGGAGGAGCTTCATGCCATTACATGACTCCGTCCATGCCACACGAAGAGCAGAAGATAACTATAACCCGAAGCGAACACACTCGATGAAACACACAGACTCGACATGCTCGACACGCACAGATCGCGTGCTCCAAGCTTTAGGAAAATCAACGTCGTAACGGCTAAGTAAAACAGGAAAGAGATACAACACTACGGCATTAGGTAGTTTATATGGCTAGAATTTTTATGGGTAAACTTCGATGATGGATCGGAATCCTTGAACCGGTATAATCTTGTAGTCGGTAAACCCCGCTTCAGAAAACATCATCTTCCATTCAAGCTCATCTGGCTCAATGCCATTGATAATCATCATGTACACATCAAACGAGGCTTGCACTTCAGTGTGCTTCACATTTGACTGTCCTGCTCCAAACACAATATCCAGGATTATCACCTTCCCTCCGGCATCTCTCGGTGGAATTGCTTTCTTGCAGTTCCGTAATATCTTGACACAATCGTCGTGGCCCCAGTCATGCAGAATCCACTGAAATGAATAAACATTGAGGGTAGAAAAAATATACGTGCTGTTAATACTGAGCATTAAAGAACTACTGAGTTATTCGAGAAGAGACAAACTGCCTATTATTTAGTTGGTTTCATGAGTTAATGAGCCTGTTTTAATTTTTTTTAATTTTCAAAGGCATGTTAATTTTTATGGAAGTAGTTCGTCCACTAAAATAATACCTTCAGGAGACAGCATTTGCCCGTGGAATGCTCTCAAACATGTCCCCGGCGATGTACTTCACATTGGTGCCCGTGGGAGCCTTGGCGATGACGTGGTCGAGATCTAGTACGGTGTATTCCACATGCGGAAATTCCTTGGAGATGGCTTGGGCTGCTGCGCCGAGACCGCCTGCGACGTCGATCAGCGAGTTTATCCCCTGGAACACCCCACCGCCCTCCTTGATGGCGATGTCCATGATGAAGCTGGTGTCTGAGACCATCCCATCGTTGATGAGCACATCAAAACTCGCGTCGTGTTCAGCGAGCTTCCACAATGGTTCGCCATGCGCCAGCTTGAAGATGCAGGGATCCGGCAACTCCTGGTGGAACCACGTGCCAAGCTCGAGGTAGGAGGCGAAAAAGTAGGGACTGAGCGACATGGTCGTGATTGAAACCAAGTTCCGGGGGCCGACGAGAAGGCTGGACGTCGGTGTGAGGACGTACAGAAGCTCGCTGGAGCCTTCCGCGGGCTGCACTCCGAATACGCCGGAAACAGTAAGCACGCGCATGAGGCGACGTAGATAGGGGATATTGCATCGGTGGAGCGTGACCCTGTCTCCTTTTTGTGTAAGGGTGGCGGCGCCGCCATGGTGGTCGATGGCATCGGCGATGCGGAGATCCAAGGCGGCCTTGAGGGCCATGGACTTGATGTAGCCGAAGGTGATGTCCAAGAGGTTGAGCTGACCATCGAGCAGGGCCTGGTAAGTGCTATGGATGAGCGCCATGGCAGATGTGTATATTACTAGCTAGTACTTCTGGACTGCTGGTTTTAGCTTGTTTCGGTTTGATAGAGAAGCACCCCATCTATATATAGACATGCCGCTTAATTGGCACCCTTGGAGCACAAACAACACATCGTACTCCTCTATTGCGAATGTAGAGATAAGTGTGACGCCCTATTATTTTAATTAAGTTTGGTATGTATCACACAAAGTCGAGTGCGCGCTACCTCTGAATTTGGAGATTATGTGACGTCTTTACATTTTAATTAAGTTTAAGACATATCCAACAAAACATACGCATTGTTTAACAGCCTCATGTCACTAGTGTCAAATTTAAATATATCTCATATGTCTTGTTTCTGCCGCTTCAGTGTCACACTCATTGTGCACAGAGTTTTTGTTATTTTTTGATGTTAAGCACGTTATGAGTTGACGCAGCAATCTAAATCATCACGGTAAAGACTGCGGTTAACACTGCTTCTATAACAGCGCGAAGAACACTTGATTGTTTTAGCGTGCAACACGAGTGTATAAAGACAGAGAACACTTAGCTTGATCGCTTTAGCGTGTACCCATGAGTGCATTCATACATCATGCGGTCGTTGCAAACCAAGAAATTTCGACTCTCCTAATTTTGATGATTTCTTTTTATGAGATAGTTCAAGATGTGATTATGATTTTAACATAAACAAGATATTTCATATTACATTACCCTTATTTTCCTAGGAGCTTAGGAGTTCATTCTTAAAAGGTAAATATGAAATAGCAAACTGCATATAGTGCTCCAATCCTTTGTTGTATGATTCAAATTAGTGTTCACTAGTCATTAGGACAAATTAGAATTATGATTTTAAATACTTTTTGCCAAAGTAAAAACATGCTAGAAATATCTATAGCAGGTAGAATTTTCCTTTTGACACATTGGAACTGACCACATGTAAAACTACACTGTGGTATACACGGCACTCAGCTTGTATGTAACAATGAAAAAATATACTGAAAAAAAAACATCAATTCTAGTATCAGTATGTGACGCAGCACCTTTGTGAACCATACATAGTCCAAATGCCATGCTGCAGTACAGGCTAGATAGCAAATATATTACACGCTGGCCTCCTCAAAATAGCCCATAGAAAACCTAGGTCCATGTGAATCCGAATGAATAGTAATTGGAAAATGCTAAATAAAATTTAAAACATATAACAGAAATCCTGCCTGAAGAAAATGTACGGCAGGCATGTGTATGTTAAGATTCATAGCAAAATAGAAATATATATAACTTGTGTGAAAAAGACAAGTACAAGGAATGTGTACAATGAATTGGATTTTTACTGTACAAATAATACAAAGTTCAGTTTCCCCCTTTACGTATAGACTACATATGGTCATATATTGTTTTTTCAAATTTTGAAGAGTAAGTTTCAAGGAAATATATAAGTTCAGGATTTATTTCAAACTTAATGAAACATAGAATTATGAATATTGAAATACATGTTCGGCCCTCCCTCCTCCTCTCCCCTTCTCCAACCAGAGCCGCCACAACTGTCACATCGACCCGGAGCTGCTACCGCCACCGCCACATTGACCTAGAGTTATCTCTGCCTCCGCCGTCCTCTCCCTAACCCGGAGCCGTCGCCACCTCCCTCCCCCCTCAACCAGCCAGAGCCACCACCATCATTCCATCCGAAGGTGAGGCCTACTCTCTTTTTACTTGTTTTCAATGTATTTGTTTAGTTTATTGAGATAAAAAATTAGATGATTTAGATCTAGATAGTTTATTTATATAGTGTAAGTGATTGGATAGTGTAGATGATTTAGGTAGTTTATTTAGATAAAAATGTAGTTTTAGTCTATGTAGTATAAGAATGTAGATATATGATTTACCTACATTTTTGTGTAGTTTGCTAGGTGATTTAGATACATTTTTGTGTAGTTTAATAGATGATTTAGATTAGTAGCCTATGTTTTTTTGAAATGTTGGTTAATTTCTATTTCGACAAATTGCGGGCACTCAATATCTCTTATTTATGTCAAACTTCATGTTTTTTACATATATGAATAAATATAATAGTTAATTTGCATTACTATTTGTTAGCTCTCTCGTGCCTATCCTGAAAGATAACCCACTCCATTATTGTGGCGTTTACAAGCACAAGGGAAAGGCGGCCATCAGCGTTGATCGAGTCAAGAACAACCTTGGCATTTATAGGAACGAGGATAGGTAGAGGCTCATCTTCTCCCAGTATTGAGCCACCATGCAGTGACGCATGCCCATTGGCATAAGAATTATCACGATGGCTCAGGAGATAGAGCACCGCCTGGATTAGCGGTAGATAGCGCTCAAGCGCTACCATAAGCAAGAGGGTATACGTTGTTGGAGGCTCTTCGCTAGGATCTATACGTGATGGAGGAATATACACTTATTTTAGACACCAACAACACGACTAGGAGGGTGGCTCCTCTGCCGCTCCTCAGCAATATGGCCAGGAGGCTGGTTTCTCCATCACACCCTAGGATCACGATAGTGGACTAACGACTCTAGACACAGTGACTACTCTAGAGATAGGGACTTCCAAGAAGACGTCGACTCGCGGGGTCTAGCTGCAGAGCGGGATGTTTATTGATGACTATGAGCGACTTAGTTTGTGCTACATATCTTGCTACTTATGATGCTTCATTAGGATGTTTAATTTGAATAAGCTACTTACTATGCTATCTAGACTTATATGTCAAATTCGTGTTTAGTGTGCAACTGATGTTGTAAGTCCGTGTTTATGCAACTAGAGCTAGACTATTCTAAATTCACACTCATCATTTGTTGTTTCCAGCATGCGGTAATTGTGGTTACTCGAGACCCATAGTCATCTTGTTTCCGCTATGCGGAAATTGTGGTTACCACATGTGCATGGACATGAAGTTTTTCATAGTACTCCCTCAGAACTATGAAATTCAAATGATCTATTTTCTTTAATATTTATATCTGCAATATAAAACCAATATGTGAGATGATAATGAATATTAATTATTGTTTTCTTATGATTTTACTCAGACCATCTCACACAGGTAATTTTTTTGACTTCATGGACCATGTCCATGGATATATTCATCAACAGGCATAATTTGAGGTTGTCCTGGACTGTCTGAAACGATGCACCCCATTACACGGTTCAAGAGACCACCAAAGAGGCGAACTGGATCTATTTCATTGGACCTGGTGGACTGAGCTGGTCAATAAATTTGTGATAGACATTGGGAAGAGGTGCATCTTTTATCTATAGTGATAGCACGACCCACTTCCATTACAAGGTGCCCGAACAACAACATAAACGACTCTCGTAGAGACTCTTCATACCACAGACCCATGAGATGACGCCATCCCTACTAATGCTAATAGGATGAGCTCCAATAATGGATGAGCTCCAATAAGCCGGGTGTGTTTCGGTGGATTAATCACCTTTTCAGGGAGATGGGCACAGACATCCTTTGCCTCCATCTTGGAAGTACCCGTGTCATTGCCATGACATGCCCAGAGTTAGCCCGCGAGGTACTACAGAAGAATGATGCGGTGTTTGCCAACCGGCCCACCATGTTCACCTCCGGCTCGATCAGCTTGGGGTACAAGGGCTCAATTTTATCACCATATGGCGAGCAATGGAAGAAGATGAAGCGGGTTCTCACAACCAAGATTCTCACTCCAACCATGGAGAAACAACTGCACGAACTCCGGGTGGACGAGAGTGACCACCTCGTCAGGTACATTTACAATACATGTAGCAACACTGTCGATGTGCGACATGTATCACAACATTTCTGTGGCAACTTGATACGACGGCTAGTCTTCGGCAAGAGATACTTCAATGAGCCTCCAGCTTCATCGAGTGGTGAGCCTGGGTGTGACGAGGTTTCCCATACTGGTGCCCTATTCACGCTCGTGAACCATGTCTACAACTTCTCCATGTTGGATTACTTCCCGATACTTGTTGGCCTCAACATGGGAGGCTATGAGAAGGTTGTGAAGCAAGTCATGACCACACTGAACAGGTTGCACGATCCCATTATAGAGGAGAGGATCCGTCAACGGTCCACTCTTCGTGGAAAAGGTGAAAAGAGAGACTTCTTGGATGTCCTCATTTCTCTTGAGGATTATGAAGGACGACCACTATTGTCCATTGAATAAATCCAAGCACAAACCGCGGTGAGTACGTTTTCCTTTATACTAATTATTCTTAGAACTTCATGGGCATCGAGTATCGAAAGGGAATTAGCTATAGACCACTTAAATATTTTCCATATCCTTTTCAGGATGAAACTACATTCCTATTTTTGAGGAATGTCATTAGTTGTTGGCACTTAATTTTCTAGGCATTGGCGCAGGAAATAATGTATGCAACAATCGACAATCCTTCCAATTCTGTTGAGTGGGCACTTGCTGAGATGATGAACAAGCCAGAGGTCATGCAGAAGGCGATGCAAGAACTTGACAGAGTTGTTGGGAAAGAGAGATTAGTTGAGGAATTCGATATTCCTAAGCTTAATTATCTCAAATCATGCATTCGGGAGGCCTTCCGCATCCATCCATACCATGCTTTTAACCTACCCCATGTCGCTATGGCAGACATGGTCATTGCTGGCTACAAGATCCCAAAGGATAGTCAGATTATTCTCAGCCGGATTGGACTTGGTCGAAACCCCAAGGTTTGGAATGAACCAATTGAGTTCCAACCGGAGCGACATCTAAGTAATCATGATTCAAATATCAATGTTCCCTAAGTGAGGCCCATCTACGTTTCCTCTCATTTAGCACCGGAAGGAGGGGTTGTCCTGGGATTTCACTTGGCACTTCTGTTACGATGATGCTATTTGCAAGGATGTTGCAGGGATTCACCTGGACAAGCCTTCTGAAATAGAAAAAATAAATCTCCAAGAGTGCTATACTGGACTTGCCCTTGCCGATCGCTTGTTTTTGCAAGCAAAACCACGGTTGGATGTGCATCTTTATGGCTAATCGAAATATTATGTAATAGATTTAGTTAACAGAATATCCATGTATGGTTAGCTTGAACTAGTTATTTTGTGTTGACAATTCGGATACTCGGGGAAAATAGAGTATATTAAAAGTCATAGATTGTAACCATATATTTTACAGTAAACATTGAATAAACATATATTTGATGATGATGTTACATGTGTGTGTTATGTGGAATACATTGGCAAGAACTACTTTCAACAAAGATTGATCATTACATGGCATTTTCTCTAAGACACTTGTCCATATCATATTCTTCGTATTGATGAAAAAACTCCTTGTGAATCAAGATATCATTGTCACGATTGCAGTTAGGGCCACCACTGACTGTTAGAAAACACTAGCATATAGACCATACAGGAAACAACCTAAATTCGCATGCGTTTAGTAGAGGACTATTTAGAAAGAATTGTCACATGTGATCATTGACTATCACAAATGGAATTTACTAAGAGAAATCAATGGTACTTCCTCGGTTTCATAATATAAGATGTTTTCATAAACTGATTTTTTGCAAGAACGTCTTATATTGTGAAACAGAGGTAGTAGTTCTTTATTTCTAAATATAGTACTATATATTTGGACTACATTTAGTAATGTCAATTAAACTAGCAAAAGTCCAACTCATACCCAATTTATATATATATATAGGTAAAATAGCTGGTGCACCTTGCACTACTGGAAAAACCATCTTCGGTTCGACGTAAACAAGGCCAGAAGTCCCGTCCTGGCACAGCCCGCGACTAGTGGGAGCACTAGTCCCGGGCCGTGAGGCCTCTATCGGCTAGAAACGGCCGTAGTCACTAGTCCCGGGCCGGACCAGGTCATTAGTCCCGGTCCGTAATATACGGACCGGGACTAATGACCTGGAGCAGGCCAGTTGGTCCTTTCGTGGCCTATTAGTTCCGGGTCGTATCACGGCCCGGGACTAGTTGTCCACCACTATATATTCTGCTTCCTGTCCTGCTGCCCTAAAGCATATGGTGGCCATTTTTCTCAAAGACGCAAGAGAGTTCATGCCATTTTTTTTCTTAAGATTTGTCAAGATTTAGTTTGCAACACCTAAATCCAAAGCTTTAAAAGGTTAGAACTTCATTCTTTCAGCTCTTATTGCTACTTTAGCTCTATAATGCTCTAGAAGTATAGAGATATGGATCAATGCATGCATGCTCTAAAAGTAGCTAGAAGGATTTTGATATATATGTGTAACAAATTTTGATTAGGCACATAGTTATTGAAAATTGAAATGTGTAATTTTAGAGTTTCAGAGCTTAGAATGGAATGAGGTTTTCACTGATAGAACAATAATAAAAAACTCCACATTTATCATGCTGATTGTTTTCTCCAATTCACAAATTGGTGCATGTAAATTTTTCAAAATTCAAAATTAATGCTCTAGAAGCTCTCAATATAACTTGTAATAATTTTATCATGTTGTGTAATGGTTTTTGATATACTTTTACTATAATGCAGATGGTCCGGGAATGGATGTGCAGTCTTGACCGGCCTCTGGCGAGTTCATTAATGGCGTGCATGAATTCATCTGTGTTGCTGATGCAAACAAGCGCAATGATTTTGTATTCTGTCCATGTAATGGATGTAGGAATCAGAAGGATTACTCTGAGTCAAAAACCTTTCACGACCACCTTTTGAAGTCCGGCTTCATGCCCAGTTATAATTGTTGGACCAAGCACGGAGAGAGAGGGGTTATAATGGAAGACAATAAAGAAGAGGAGGAGGATGACAACTATCATGGTTTCCCTAAGTATGGAGATACTTCTCTGGGGATGCTGAAGGGGAGGATGAAGAGGAGACACATGATGAACCCGCTGATGATCTTGGTCGGCCCATTGCCGAAGCACGAAGAGATTGTGAAACTGAAAAGGATAGGGAGAAGTTCAATCACATGTTAGAGGATCATAAAAAGTTGTTGTACCCAAATTGCGAAAATGGTCTGAAAAAGCTGGGCAGCACACTGGAATTGCTGCGATGGAAGGCTGAGTGTGCTATAACTGACTCCTCATTTGAAAAGTTGCTGAAAATGATGAAGAATATGCTTCCAAAAGATAACGTATTGCCCGTCAGTACGTACGAAGCAAAGAAGGTTGTCTGCCCTCTAGGTTTAGAGGTTCATAAGATACATGCATGTCCTAATGACTGCATCCTCTACCGCGGTGAGGAGTATGAGAATTTGGATGCATGCCCGGTATGCACTTCACTTCCGTATAAGATTAGATGAGATGACCCTGGTGACGTTGAGGGCGAGCCCTCCCCCCCCCCCCAGAAGAGGGTTCCTGCCAAGGTGATGTGGTATGCTCCTATAATACCACGGTTGAAATGCTTATTCAGAAACAAAGAGCACGCCAAGTTGTTGCGATGGCATAAAGAGGAACGTAAGTCAGACGGGATGTTGAGACACCCGGTTGATGGGTCGCAATGGAGAAAAATCGATAGAAAGTACCCGGACTTTGCAGATGACGCAAGGAGTTTAAGGTTTGGTCTAAGTACAAATAGCATGAATCCCTTTGGGGAGCAGAGCTCCAGTCGCAGCACCTGGCCCGTGACTCTATGCATCTATAACCTTCCTCCTTGGTTGTGCATGAAGCAGAAGTTCATTATGATGCCAGTGTTGATCCAAGGTCCGAAGCAACCCGGCAACGACATTGATGTGTACCTAAGGCCATTAGTGGAAGAACTTTTACAGTTGTGGCACGAACCCGGGATACGCGTGTGGGATGAGCACAAGAAGGAAGAATTTAACCTCCGAGCATTTCTTTTCGTAACAATCAATGATTGGCCTGCTCTTAGTAACCTTTTAGGACAGTCAAACAAGGGATACAATGCATGCACACTCTGTTTAGATTAGACTGAAAGTATATATTTGGAACATTGTAAGAAGAATGTATACAATGAGCATCGTCGATTTCTTATGGCCAAGCATCCCTTGAGAAAGAAAGGCAAGCATTTCAACGGTCTGGCATGTCACCAGACGAAGCCTAAGAAGCGTACTAGTGCTGATATATTTGATATGGTCAAAGATTTGGATCAAATGGTAACCTTTGGAAAGGGTCCTGGCGAAAATCTGTTCCGAAGGACGCTAAAGGACATGCACCCATGTGGAAGAAGAAATCTATATTTTGGGAGCTACCATATTGGAAATTCTTAGAGGTCCGCTGTGCAATCGATGTGATGCATGTGACGAAGAATCTTTGCGTGAACCTGCTAGGCTTCTTGGGCGTGTATGGGAAGACAAAAGATACACTGGAAGCACGAAAGGACCATCAACGTATGAAAGACCCAGATGGCCTGCATCCAGAATGGTTTCAAGGTCATGCAGCTACGCTCTTACCAAACAAGAGAAGGAAATATTTTTTGAATGCCTAAGCAGTATTAAGGTCCCGTCTGGCTTCTCGTTGAATATAAAGGGAATAATAAATATGGCAGAAAATAGTTCCAAAACCTAAAGTCTCATGACTTCCACGTGATTATGACGCAAATGCTTCCGATTGCATTGAGGGGGCTTCTACCAGATAATGTTCGAGTACCCATTATGAAGCTATGTGCATTTCTCAATGCAATCTCTCAAAAGATAATCAATTCTGAAGATCTACCACGGTTACAGAATGATGTGGTCCAATGTCTTGTCAGTTTTGAGTTGGTGTTCCCACCATCCTTCTTCAATATTATGACGCACCTGCTGGTTCACCTAGTCGAAGAGATTTCCATTCTCGGTCCTGTATTTCTACAAAATATGTTTCCCTTTGTGAGGTTCATGGAAATCTTGAAGAAATATGTTCGTAACCGTGCTAGGCCATAAGGAAGCATCTCCAAGGGCTATGGAACAGAGGAGGTCATTGAATTTTGTGTTGACTTTGTTCCTGACCTTAGGCCGATTGGTCTTCCTCAATCGCGGTATGAGGGGAGACTGAGTGGAAAGGGTACTCTATGAAGGAAATCAATAATATGTAGGGACGGACATTCTTACACCGAAGAACATTACACCGTTCTACAGAATTCTATCTTGGCGGCCCCATATATCGAGGAACACAAGAAAATCTTACGCTCCAACAACCCTAGAAAGCATGACTCTTGGATTAGAGATGAACACATGAAGAGTTTTGGCGGTTGGTTGCAACATCTCATAAAAAACAACACTCTTGGAGATCAGCTATACTTGTTGTATAGGTCACCATCTTCGACTATGTTGACTTTCCAAGGGTACGAGATAAATGGGTATACATTTTACATGATAGCCCAAGATAAAAAGAGCACCAACCAAAACAGTGGTGTCCGCTTTGATGCAACAGACAACAATGGGTCAAAGACCACATATTATGGTTACATAGAAGAGATATGGGAACTTGACTATGGACCTACTTTTAAGGTCCCCTTGTTTTGGTGCAAATGGGTCAAGCTGACATGAGGAGGGGTTAAGTTAGACAAGAAATACGGAATGACATCATTGGATCTCAACAATCTTGGGTACTTAGACGAACCATTCGTCCTAGCCAATGATGTGGCTTAGGTTTTCTATGTGAAGGACATGTCTACCAAACCTAGAAAAAGAAAAAATAAGAAAAAGAATACATCAGACAATGAGCCAAAGCGCCACATAGTTCTTTCAGGAAAAAGAAACATTGTGGGAGTGGAGGACAAGACAGACATGCCAGAAGATTGTGATAAGTTTCATGAAATTCCGCCCTTCGCGGTGAAGGATGACCCAAGCATCATGTTAATGAATGAAGATACTCCATGGATATGGCGGGATCAGAAAGGAACACACGTGAAGAAATGATGTGTAATAATTGTAACATTTTATGAGTGAAGATGCTCCATGTGTCCATTTTTATAGTGTTGTCTGCAAACAATCTTGAGTGTGTTAGTCCCGTTTCGCGGCTGGACCGGGAATAAAGGGGGGCCTTTAGTCCCAATTCATACTTACCATTAAGATCTGATCTCCAAACGCGTGAGGTCACATATTAGGGAGTGCCTCTATGACTAGTTTCTTGGAGATGTCGGAGGACTAGGCTCCGGCGGCATCTCCCTAAAACTGGCCGTAGTGGTGTCCCTGCTCTCAAAAACCATCTTGCAGCTCGTAACTTCTCTAACTAGATCAATACGTCTAGGAGCTAACTAATTTCCCATATTAGAGAGTGCCTCTATGACCAGTTTCTTGGAGATGTCGTAGGACTGGGCTCCGGCGGCATCTCCCTGAAACTGGCCGTAGTGGTGTCCCTGCTCTTGAAAACCATCTTGGAGATGCCTCAAACTGGCTGGAGGACTGGACTCACAAGGATGCCTATTTATAGTACAATCAGCTCGACATAATGTCGATACTCACGACATAATATCGACACTCACCCCTATTATTAGTGCTGACTCATGTTTTGTCCCGGTTGATGTCTCCAACCGGGACTAAAGGTTCATCTTTAGTCCTGGTTGGTGACACCATCCGGGACAAGGTACAAGCCGCACGACATAATGTCGACACTCACCCCTATTATTAGTGCTGCCTGGCCCAGTCTGCCGTAATCCCTTCAGTCGCGGTTGTTTCTCCAACCAGGACTAAAGGTGAACCCTCTCTTTATAGGCATTTCCCTCTATTTATAGGCTGCTCGATCCAGCCTGCTCTATTTATTGGCCTTTTCCTCTAAATACAACATCTTCATATTTAGGTAACACTCAAGACATTTATTAATATTAAAAACTGGGACAAACCGGGACTAGCTAACACTCAGGACTAAAGCCGCCCCCTTTAGTCATAATCATGCCTAGTCCTATAGTACGCAGCTTCAGGGTCTTCTTCGTCATCGTCATCATCATCTTCATCCTCACCTGCCACTCCGGGGATCCTCAGCCCAGCCATGGCATATACCAGGGGCCATTCCGGCCTCGGATTCACGATGGGCGGGGGAGGGGTCTCCTGGAAGACGATGCCGCTACCGCCGGGCAGGGGTGGGGCCTTTTTGTGGCTTTGTGGTGGTGGACTTGTGGGCACCACAGGCGAGGATGGTCTCCCCCGGCGATGTAGCGCATCACGATGATAGTACGGTTCGCCCACCACAGACGTCGACCGGCTTCGTTGTGGTTCACCGGGGCGGGCCATCACCCTCGTACCTGGCGAGCTACCATTCCTGCATATTAGCGAAGAAGGCATTCCAGGTGTCGTAGTTGTCGGGATCCCACTGGGGATCCATCCGCTGCTCCGGCGTGAGCTCGTGGTAGAACTGGTTCATGATGGCCGCCTGGCGTGCGGAACCTTGAGGGACAGGAGGTACAGGAACCCCTCCAGCGCTCAGCATCCAGCAGGCGGGCTTCCGGTAACCCGGCGGACAAGGGTATTTGGAGGCACACAGTGCCTCGGTCTCCTCGAGGGTCAGAATGGCCCAGTAGGCGTTGTCCATTGTTCTAAGAGAGGAAGGTGTGTATGTGTGGATAGCCATGGCATGATCGCCCTAGATATAGAGGGAAAGGGCGGGAAAACTTGGCTTGAAGCTTTGGGAAATGGCGGGAAATATCGTTAGTCCTGGTTAGTGACTACAACCGGGACTAAAAGCTCTCGTAGAAAGGAAAGGGCGGGAAAACTTGGCGGGAAGCAGTGGGAAATGGCGGGAAATATCTTTAGTCCCGGTTTGTGACTACAACCGGGACTAAATGGATATTATATTAAAATTATTTATATTTTTCTGACAATAAGAAACATATTATTTGTTTTATTTGGATTTTTACAATAAAAGATATGATTTTCCAAAGTTTTATATTTGATTTGAATTAAAAAAGAAATTTACAAATGAAATAATTTATAAATGATGCAAACAGATAAATGGATATTATATTAAAATTCTTTATATTTTTTTGATAATAATAGACATATTATTTGTTTTATTTGGATTTTTACAATAAAAGATATGATTTTCCAAAGTTTTATATTTGATTTGAATTAAAAAAATAAATTTACAAATGAAATAATTTATAAATGATGCAAACAGATAAATGGATATTATATTAAGATTCTTTATATTTTTCTGATAATAATAGACATATTATTTGTGTTATTTGGATTTTTACAATAAAAGATATGATTTTCCAAAGTTTTATATTTGATTTGAATTAAAAAAAGAAATTTACAAATGAAATAATTTATAAATGATGCAAACAGATAAACGGATATTATATTAAATTATTTATATTTTTCTGATAATAATAGACATATTATTTGTTTTATTTGGATTCTTACAATAAAAGATATGATTTTCCAAAGTTTTATATTTGATTCGAATTAAAAAAGAAATTTACAAATGAAATAATTTATAAACGATGCTAACAGAAAAATGGATATTATATTAAGATTCTTTATATTTTTTTGATAATAATAGACATATTATTTGTTTTCTTTGGATTTTTACAATAAAAGATATGATTTTCCAAAGTTTTATATTTGATTTGAATTAAAAAAATAAATTTACAAATGAAATAATTTATAAATGATGCACACAGATAAATGGATATTATATTAAGATTCTTTATATTTTTTTGATAATAATAGACATATTATTTGTTTTATTTTGATTTTTACAATAAAATATATGATTTTCCAAAGTTTTATATTTGATTTGAATTTAAAAAAGAAATTTACAAATGAAATAATTTATAAATGATGCACACAAATAAATGGATATTATATTAAGATTCGTTATATTTTTCTGATAATAATAGACATATTATTTGTTTTATTTGGATTTTTACAATAAAAGATATGATTTTCCAAAGTTTTATATTTGATTTGAATTAAAAAAGGAAATTTACAAATGAAATAATTTATAAATGATGCAAACAGATAAATGGATATTACATTAAGATTCTTTATATTTTTCTGATAATAATAGACATATTATTTGTTTTATTTGGATTTTTACAATAAAAGATATGATTTTCCAAAGTTTTATATTTGATTTGAATTAAAAAAAGAAATTTACAAATGAAATAATATAAATGATGCAGACAGATAAATGGATATTATATTAAGATTCTTTATATTTTTTTGATAATAATAGACATATTATTTGTTTTATTTTGATTTTTACAATAAAATATATGATTTTCCAAAGTTTTATATTTGATTTGAATTAAAAAAAGAAATTTACAAATGAAATAATTTATAAATGATGCGCTCAAATAAATGGATATTATATAAGATTCGTTATATTTTTCTGATAATAATAGACATATTATTTGTTTTATTTGGATTTTTACAATAAAAGATATGATTTTCCAAAGTTTTATAGTTGATTTGAATTAAAAAAAGAAATTTACAAAAAGTAAACTAGTCGCGGGTCGTGGCTGGACCCGAAACTAGAGGGTGCGTGCGCGCATGAAAACCAAGCGGCCGAAAAAACATATTAGTCCCGGGTCGTGGCTTAACCCGCGACTAAAGGGGGGGTCTTTAGTCGCGGGTTAAGCCACGGCTAGTGACTAATGACCCTCTAGTACCGTCCCGTGGCTTAGCTCGGTACCAAAGGGGTGGGTGTATAATTAACCTGCGCCCGCCCCTGGCCTCCCCCACTCAGCACTTGGCGAAATCGACGAGGAGACGAACAAACCATGGCGATCTCGATCGACGCAGGGGAGGTGCTGCCGGATTCCACCTGGCCGCCGTCTCTGCCTCCCTCAAGGCCATCACACCTGCCCCACGCCCCTGCAATGCGCCATCACCGCTTCATTGCCCCTCACGCCGCCTCGATGTGCGTTTTTAGGAATTTTTAGTTTCTTTTTTTAGTATCTTAGCATTTTTAGTATCTTAGCATTTAGTTTCTTTTTTTAGAAATATATAATTGTTTTTAGTTTCTTTTTTTAGAATATATATTTGTTTATATAATTGTTTTTAGTTTTTTTAGGAATATATAATTGTTTATATAATTATTGTTAGTTTCTTTTTTTAGGAATATATAATTGTTTATATAATTGTTTTTAGTTGTTTTTAGGTATATATAATTGTTTATATAATTGTTTTTAGTTGTTTTTAGGAATATATAATTGTTTATATAATTGTTTTCAGTTGTTTTAGGAATATATAATTGTTTATATAATTGTTTTTAGTTGTTTTTTTAGGAATATATAATTGTTTTTTAGGTTTATTAGGAATATTAATTGTTTTTAGGAATATATAATTGTTTTTAGTTGTTTTTTAGGATTATTAATTAGTGTTATTAGGGTTATTAATTATATAATTATTAGGGTTATTAATTTGTGTTATTAGGGTTATTTTTTTGTTTTAATTATTAGGGTTATAGTTAATTAAGTCATGGATCCATCCGAAGATCGTGGTCGCATTGGTGAAGGTTTTCTTCAGGGCATGATAAGAGGTGAAATTCCTCTTAATATTAATACCGGTGAAGATATTTTGCTCAAGGAAGAGATATCCTCATATCTGAATCCATCCGGTGACGGACTAGAGGAAAATCTAATGTACCAAGGGGAAGACCGGATGGACAAAGGGCAAACAAATAACAACAATAATGATGGCCCCTCGACACGATCCGACGAGGTACATATGTATATAAAGTCTCGTGTTACCTCTACTCATTAACTGATCTAGATATATATTAATCACTCTCTCTTCTTGTTTTAGCCCACCGGATTAAAGCAATCGACAGCTCGAACGAAACGAGGGCCAAATAAAAAGTTGGATGGTAATCAGAGGTTCACCATCGAAGAAATAGATGATGATGGTGAACCGATTGCTCCAGAGAAGCACCAGAGGATGTTTATAAATCAATGCGAGGTGCTTGTTAGGGACAACCTGCCGATCACCATCCAAGAATGGAATCAGTCAAAGAAACCCGGTGAAGAATCCAACACCTATGTCACCGATGATGCCAAAGATGACCATTGGCAGAAGCTCATAGCGCATTTCATACTACCTCTAGAGTATGAAGAATTTGAGGTAGATGGTATTACCCCAAGGCTGGGTGGGCTTGAAAATAGAGCGAAAGTGAAGGAGTGGGATCTGAGAAAGATGGTTGAACTGTACCGAAACCATAAGAAAAGTTTATACGTGAAATATGTCGCGAAATAGAAAACTCCAGACTTCAAAGGAGTAAAAGAGAAGTTGAGAGAACAGTGGCCCGATTTTGTACAGTATAAGCAATATGATAAAGCAAAGGCAAAGTCAGCAAAGAACGCGTAAAATGCTGCCAAAAAGAAATACCATCATAAAATGGGGACAGGTGGCAACAAGAGTGCCGTCCCTAAGTGGGAAACTATGGAGATGAACATGAGGGCTAGAGGCGTCACTCATGGTACAGATGGATGGCCCGAGAGGTCAAAGCACTGGTGGTACGGGCACGGGGGATCCTTGGACCCAGAAACAGGGAAGACATTATTTCATGATAAAATTCTAAAACCCTCCAAAGACCTTATTCAAGCAATGAACGATGCTCAAATGGGATTGTTCCGTGCCGAGAGAGAGAACGACGAGCTGACACGCGCCCTAGGGAATCCTGAAAAGGGAGGACGAACACGAGGCAAAGGCGCCAGTGTCTCGTGGAAGAAAGGGTTTCCTCAGTACGATGCTAGTTACAGAAGCCGTCAGAGAAAGAAGGACCGGGAGGCAGACCGGATCTCCAGGGTAGAGCAGGACCTAGCTGATCTGAAGAACCTCATGCATGAAATTAGCCAAAGGCCGCCGTCGTCAACTCACCCGCGGGCTGATGATCCTGCATTGGATCATAGCCAGCGGAGAAGCAGCGTGGCTTCCAAGGAGGTCCGGGCTGATGAACAAGCACTGCTGGATGATGCACCGGCTCCTCACTACCCCATGGATGATGTCAGAGAGATGGCACAATGTGAGCTACATGAGCCAAAGAACAACCTGTCCTTCAAGGTGGCGATCGACACTGCTTTACCTTGTCTACCTAGAGCACTCCACCATTCACTTCCGATTCCACTAGGCTATGCTCGTGTCACGGTGGATGACATAGTGGAGGATTTTGCGGACCTAGAGATTCAAATCGCTACGCCTGAAGATCTTACAAAACTAGGAGATGTCAAGCGCAACATCATTCTATGGAATAAGAAGTACATCAAGTTTCCAGGCTCGGTGCCAAGGCCACCGACTCCAAGGAATCCAAGTCCACCCCGCATCAAATATCGTCAACCTCCAAGTCCACCCCAACCCGATTATCCCCAACCTCCAAGTCCACCCCGCCACGCTGACGATCGCCGCAGCAGGAGTACATCAACTCGATCTCCGCCTCCGTGCAATACTCGATCTCCGCCTTCACCTCCGTGCAATACTACTACCTCGTCGAAGAAACGGAAGTTCGATGGTCCCCCGTGCCCCACATCGAAGAAAGGTCAAACGGCGAAGATAGTCGACATCCCGTCGGCTCTTCCAAAGAGACCTTATGACAAGACCGATGAGGAAACTAACGCGGATGTGGCTGCCCAAGTTAAGGCGCATTTTGTACCCAAAAAGCCTGAGCCAAAGCCGGTATATAATGAAAAAACCAAAAAGTGGGATAATTCCTTTCTTGAGCAACCATCCCAGATATCGATGAATCTGGAATCAGACTATGACTGGAAAATTATTAAGCAAGCACAGAAGAAAAAAATCACAAGTGCAAAAAGCGGGAAGCAAGTTGCCCAGCTCAGAGCACAGAAGAATCAATCGGTCGCCCCGCTCAAATTCATTTCAGACCTCGACAAGGCCTTCAGTGCTGAAATGGATATGGACATGCGAATAATGGACCCCAGAGCCCGTAATAATGATGCACTTATGGGAATCACTGTATCGGAGGCCAAAGCACTTGCTACCGAAGCAAATATGTCTCTTGGTCAATATTTAGGCTATGAAGATACGCCAGTGGGTCAGATAGTATGGCAGTATGTCCAAGGGGAGCCTCTAGTCAGTAATGAGGAGCTCGCGCATCTATCCACACATATGCGAAATCTGCACGAATGGTACATGTCACAAGTAGAAAAAAAGCATCAGAAAGATTGGTTTCCGGTGGACGTTAGAAATGAGTATCACTTCAAACCATACTCGATATAGGTTCAAATGACCGATTTGTTTCAGTTATACAACCAGCGCGCCCTCGACAAATCTATCATTGGTTGCTACTGTCTGTAAGTGATTTATTTCTATAATTAAGTTTGTAGCTCAGCTCGTTTATTGCATTTAATATATTATCCTAACTATATATCCTTTTGTATGATGATATTATATTCTGCAGAATGAAGATGCTTGAATGCAATAGAGGTAGAAGATACGACGTTGGGTTCATTGACCCATATATCGTTAATGAATATATGTTAAAGAATCACCCCAAGGACGTGGAGGAAGACCTGTGCAGGTTCTTAACCGAGAATAATTTTTTTAAGAAAATACTATTTCCTTACAACTTCAAGTGAGTGTTTATATCTTGTACATATTTTATTTTTGCTTACTGGATGAGCTATGCATGTATGCTTATGTAAACGTCCGCAGATTCCACTGAATCTTGCTAAACATTCAAGTTGACAACTCCCTAGTTGAAGTCCACGACTCATTAAGTTGGGACCAAGAGCAGTGGAGCGACATGAAAGCAATGCTCCATAAGTAATTTCAATCATTATCGCATTATATCGTCCTCTTTCATTCATTTCCTGATATAAAGTAACTAATAACTCATTTGTTCATTTTCTTTGCCGAGCAGGTGTTGGACACGGTTCAGACAGAAAATACCAGGTCCATTCAAAGAGGAGTTAACTTATAAAATGGTGAAGAGTTTACAGCAGCCACCGGGAACTCATTTATGTGGATACTACGTCTGCGAGTACATCCGCGAGTTAACCAGTGAGCGAAAAGTTGACTCACATTATATTTATGATTTGCGAAAGAAACTAGAGCCAAACCAGCGCATAAGAGCAATTCAAGAGGAGCTGGAGGGATTCATGATGAAGGAAGTCCTTGATGTACATGGAGAGCATTATGCGGATGACGTGGAACTCGATTTGCCTTAGTCATCTCCATGTAGCTGATATGATATATATATATATATATATATTCATCAATGACCATGTAATTTCAAAACATTTCTTCCTTTTGATATGATTGATTATATGTATGCTTGCAAGGAATCGATTAATTATATAAATGCATCGACGTGTAGTGTGTATGTAGTAGCGTATAATATGTATACTGAAATATATGTTTGAATTATAGTGAAACACAAAACGAAAAAGGAACGAAATGGCAAAAAAAAGGAAATACACAATCGCTACCACGGCAGAGAAACACACAATTCTCTGCCGCGGCAGGAAACCTTATAGTCCCGGATGATGTTATGGCCCGGGACTAGAGGGTTTCCGCACCCCGCGGCGCTGAAACAGCCACGTGGCTGTTATCAGTCGCAGGCCGTAGCGAGCCGGGACTAGGGGGCTCTAGTCCCGTTTTCGCAGTCCTGGGCCCAAAACCGGGACCAAAGCCAGTTGCGGCCTGGGACTGCAGGCCCTTTTTCCACCAGTTGGTGCCCATGCACCAAGCGTGATACGTATAAATTTACTTTGAACTAGACATATCTGAAGGTATATGTGCCTAAGTTATACATACCTACGTATCACATACCTAAGATATGCATACTTTAGTTATATATACCTAGGTATCACATACCTAAGGTATACGTACCCTGCATATGTGAATATATATGTACTTGCTTACGTACGCTTTAGGTATGTGATATTTTAGGTATATGTAAATAGGATACATATAACTTAGGTATGTACATGTTAGGTATGTGAAATTTATGTACGTATACCATCAGATATGTAAGAATTTGAGTGAAATACAGGTATGGTGCCCAGGCACCATGGTGTCCCATTTGAGTGAAATACAGGTATGGTGCCATGGTGCCCAGGCACCATATATTTTATGATTAAACACACACTACACACACTACACAAGCCTTCGCCGGCCACTCCTACCTTTAACCTTGATCACAGCACAATACCAAAAAAGCACATCAAAGGTAGGAACCCACTTATATACTGACAATGAATATTATTTTAATCATAAAATCCAAAATGCAATTTTCCTTTTACCTATTTTATATCACTCCTTGCTATGTTAGAGGATCAGTGTACCTTCTTGTAGGCGTCTTCTTGTAAAAGACGAGCAAATAAGCTAAGTAGATAGAAACAAAACATAGAAGATACAACGATTTTAACATGGCAAACCTGTCCAACGAGAAGGGGAAAGAACCAAGGGCACCGACCAGCAAAACATAACTATGTGGGGATTGTTTACACAACTCTATAATTTTTCAGACAACCTTCATTTCAAGAGCAAGTGGAAAGCATATTTTAGAGTTGGATATTCGATAGCAATAAAGAAAGCATTGGCTTTGAGACGGTAACTTCCTTGTTGTAGAGGAGTAGGAAATTTTGGGCTATTGGAAAGCATAATGCAGAGGAGTAGGATATTTCGTTGTCAGTGTGAGTGGACGCACGGTGGTGGACTCGTCACTGGTGGATCTGGACAGCGGTGGATCTGGATGGTGCCATTGGCTTCCCGATTACCTGAGCACCATCTTCGATGGGGTGGATCAGCATGACGCAGACGACCTCTCTGCTGGAAGTCAACGCCTTCCATGCGGTGGATTAGCACGGTGCACACGACACCGCCACGTGGTGGATCAACATGGCGCTGACCTGTACACTATAGGACACCGTGGAGATAGATGGTTCTAGGATCTTGTGTTAGTCGTGGAGAGAGAGAGAGTGGAGGGAGATCTAGGGTTAGTAGAAAGGGGAGTGCGGCGGCGTAGATAGAAGTTAGTGTTCCTTGTATTATATATATGTAGGATTTGTATGATGAGCCTGACTTGCTTAAAAGCTCATTGTCCTTAGGAGGCTAGTTAGATGGTTAACGAGTCTGACTCTCGTGACTGACAACATAAACAGTAAAGTAACCAAACAACAAAATTTGATGAATGTAGTGATCAAATATATTTTTTAAACATTGTGATAGAAGATTACATATCAGTACACCGATGGAATTTCCTCCGGCGCCACTAGGCCATTGGATTACGTCCTATGTTCACCAGATTTGTACTCAATTTTGGTCTAGGATCGAAGTTGCATATTGGCGTCGTTGTTGTAATCATCGCCGTCACTGCCACTGATGATGCCATCGCTTTGTGTGTTCGGAGGATCGATCCATGTGATAAAATCGCACCTCGGCGGTGTGTAGTTGCATCGGAGGACCCTGCATCCAGCGTTCTGTCCAGCGACTATGTGATATAGTGAGGTATCTAGCCGCAGTAGAAAATCTAATAGAGATAAATATTCCTAAATTATCTTCCGATCAGCAGAGGATAGAGGATCAATAGAGATCGATAAAAACTACAAATAACTTACATAGTGCCTGAATGCTTTTGTCCATTTATCAGTGTCATGTCTTTGCCACACAAGTGCCTGAATGCTTTCACCCATTTATCCTTGCGAGGGTTCCTCTTCATCTTGAAGTTCTTGTGGCATTTTGATCGGCAGAAGCGTAAAACCTGACAAGCAGATGTGAGAACTGGTTACATAGAAGGCCACCAACCAAAGACAAGCAGAATTGAAGCTAAAAATGCAGATCCTACTCCTAGAAGCTGTGTTCTTCCCCTATGTTAAATAATATTGGAACAAATTTCACATGTGATGCAATACACACAAACAGAAACAAAGTGTAAACAAAGGCTACAGAAACTACTTCCAAGGCAAGAATGGCATCTCCAAGAGTTGTTGCGTCTTCAGCCTTTTTTTCAAAATAAGCCTATATATAGTTCTCCATACAAATCCAAGTACAAAATTTGTAGATCTATAGAACTGATATTGTGCTTGTTGCTGCAGACATAGATAACATACATTTTACGCTTGCTGAGTAAAATAATCAGAAGTGCTCAACGTAGATGGTGTATTGTACAATTTGAGTCACATTTTCTCAAAAACTAAAAAACATAGCGACAATACTACATTTTTTCGATAATTTAAAGAGACAATAATCAATATTATCTTATTATGACAACCCATATTAGTGTTCACCCTTTTTCAAGCTGTTTTGAAACATCGCAAATCAAGTGAAACAATGCCACCCTTTTTCAAACTGGTATGAAACGTTTTATAAAACAATTGAAACCACATCAAACATTTATGGAAACATCAGATATTTATGAAATAATTAAAACCATGTCACAAACCTTTATGAAATAATTGAAAACACATCAAACCTTTCTGAAACAATTGAAACAAATCAAACCTATATGAAACAACTAAAACAACATCAATCCTTTATAAAAGTAGTGAACCACCAAACCTTCGTTAAACAATTTAATGTGCATCAATCATATATGAAATTATTGTAACCAAACCTTGATGAAACAATTGAAACTAGATCAAGCATCCATAAAACAATTGAAGAACCATCAAACATTTATGAAACATGTGGAACCACCAAATTTTTATGAAAAAATTGAAATAACATCAAACCTTTATGAATCATGAGGAACCACCAAACTTTTAAGGAACAATTGAAACCACATTGAGCAATTATGAAACAAGTGAAACCACCAAACTTTTATGAAATAATTGAAAAGACATCAAACTTTTATGGAACAATTGGTAGTGAAACAACAAGGAATCGTCTTTAGTCCATAAAAAATATAAAGGATTTATTTCTTATTTATGTATACATTTTTCATGTTAATTACCTCTATTTTGTGAAATAGATGACATTAGAAACACGATATATTCCTACTATTGTCACTCCATTATATGAAATAAAATGACATTTAACCTGTTAATAGTACAGTAAATGGTTTTAGTTCTGACAACAAAGTTCTAAAGATCATAAATAATTAGAGGTAGTAAGATAGTAAAAGTGTTTTAAACGCACTAATTTGTCGCCTGGTAGTGGCAACATCAGCTTCTTCTAACCACCTTCTTATATTATTGGAACAAAACATTAAATTGTCTAGATGTTTATAGTGTAATTTTTATAATTGATAGGCAATATTAGCACCTAGAAAAGTATGCAATATTACATCATTCTGTTATGTTGTTTTTGTTTTTCTAATTAACACATATCGAACAACTAAATTTGTGTAATCCTTAAGGACTAAAAACAAAAACAAATGATCTATATATTTTGATGTAGTCATACAAGTTTTTTTAATTAACAAACAATATTTCCAACTGAATACTAAATCATATTCTATTTACCAAATAATTTTCCAAAAATATTTATTATACGAGAACTTCACCAATGTAGACATGGATAAGTTGGATGACCAAACCTTATAATGTATTGACCATGTCAGGATGCTCATAATTTTGTTGGACAATCACGGAAAATGACCCATGCCTTTCTTTCAATTTTTCATGGCCAAGGAATCTAAAAGATAATATTGTGTGGCAAACTCTTCATTACATCCATGTTTTTATTCCTTCCACCATACATAACTAACCCTTAAATATTTTTAATCTACATAGTAGAAAATAAAAAAGAGTCAAAACAAACAAAACCCTTCATTATGTTGATAAATATAGGAACTGGACACATATTTACTTTCTCAAGCAAATCACAAATTGAACCACCAAATATAAAGTTAGATACCATGTGATGAAGTCGCACCTCGGCGGTGTGTAGTCGCATCGGAAGATCCTGCAGACAACGTTCTCTCCATCGACTACGTGATATAGTGAGGTCTCCGGCCGCAGTAGCAAATCTAACAAAGAGAAATATCCCTTATCTTTCGATCAATAGAGGATAGAGAATCAATAGAGATCGATAAAAACTACAAATAACTTACATAGTGCTCCATCAGCTTGGATCTCGCCTCTGCCAACTGCCGCAGATTACTGGAGGGAGAATTGGGAAGAATATTGCGGCAGGGAGTACAAGAGACTAGATCGAGATCGGGAGTGGAAGCTAAAGAATTAGATATAAAGACCTCGTTGGTAGTGGGCCACACCAGTCAGCGAGACAAACATGACCAGTCAACGTGGGATGATTGACTAGTTAGCAGCGTGAGACACACTGTAAATGTCACCTACAAAGCTCAGTGCACTAGTATATGCCTCCATATATCTAGCGCGGCATTAAATCCGTTGGCTTTCCCGATCACGTATGACAACGCCAAAAAATTACCGGCGCTGCATCGGCCATGGTGTATAAGTGTCCACCGCGACAAAATGGTACCGTGATCGCTCATCTTCCGTGTATCCAACATTTGGAGGTACTTTTTGGTTATGCCGCCCCAAAAATCCGCTAGACATGGGAGTATTTTTGTAGTGTCTGCCACAATATTTCTAAAATTATTATTTTTATTGAATGAAAGGGAAATGTCCATGAAAGACATATTATTCTCACACCATGATCTTGGAGACTCTTCCCATCCCACGATTACGTCGCCGCATCTTGCCGCCATTACCATCTGGACTTTCTTCCACCTCGGAACCCTAGTCTTCTCCTCACATGAGCTCTTGTTCTGATCGCACGATCAGCCTCTTGTACTTGTAACCTCGCTACGCAATACAAGAAAAGCAGGAAGAAGGGTTTTACACTACACAGTGGCCTGAACCTAGGTAAACTCCTTGTGTCACCCTTTCTGTGACTCTACTATTCTTCACCAAGGTCCCAGAGGTAGCTTGGAGAGATCTTGTTTAGCCCCTGCATTCGATTCCACCTACTTTGAGAGATACTCTGCTGGGACAATCTCCAAAATTTGCCGTGCCAGGTAGGGGGCCAAGGCGTATCTCTAGTTTCCTCATTGACATGGTCGGGATCTCCCGCAAGGAGCGTTCTCACCAGGCTGCTAGCCGAGCGAGGGCGAAGCCGAATCCTGAATAAAATCCCGGGAAAACCAACGATAAGCCTCCTCACCAGGAGCAAGGGGAAGCGGGAAGCAAGGTAATCATTTGACCTTCTACAAGAATGGAAAGTGCCCACAGTACTAAGTCATATCTAGAACACAATAGAAGCATTGCGCATCATTTATGTTGAATATAAGAACTAACACAAGATGATACCCTTATAAGCCATCACTCCTTAAAGCATATGAACATTGCAACTTAAAGCAATAGCATGCATATTTGGTTGCCCCCTTTTTTCTACTTAAAGCAAGGCATTCAATCATGGCATAGTTTATTTCAGCAGCTCCTTCCTAAGCATGCAAAATATCTATCATGGTGGTCCTATTTATTTTCAAACATATCAAGAAGAACTGAACAAATACGCTCCAAATGTCTATGATCATTCTATGTTGCTCAAAAAACAAAGTTTATAAGTTTGAAAACCGAGTGTTTAATAAGTATAGTGGGTTGCCTTGGGCATCCCCAAGCTTATGGTTTTCACCATCCTTGGATAGCTCTTGGTGTGGTGTTACTCCATTCGCTGTCAAAAAGAATCAACACAGAACATTCTCTCATTTCTTTTTTATGGGGTGACATTAGTGGATATGAAGATATGAAGATAGTTGTGTTAAAATTTCCAAATAAAATTTGGTTTTCAATTTCCAGATATTACGTAACTGGCCAAGATCCATATGATATCAAAAGACTCAAAAAGAATCAAATCAAAATCCAAAGAGGGCACTCTTGCAACAAAAGATGACGGATTTTCTCCATAAAAATAGCAGCTACAAAACGCATTTATTTCACCCACTTAAACATTTGAGTAATTTTTCCAATTTTGGGCACCTAGAAGATGAAACTTTGCAAGTACAGTATAGATATGAGAGAAATTGGAGTTATAGAAAAAATCAGAGATTTTTTTACTCAAAAGAGGTCGTGCAAACATTTTCTGCTCCATATAATTTGTCAACTTTAAAACATCCAAATGGATTCAACTAGGTATTTTATTGAAAACTCCATAAAGAAAACCAAAAGAAAACTCTCTTGCTACAACAAGAGTGGAAAAAATCCAAAAGAAAACAAACCGGGTTGCCTCCCGCAAAAAGAAAACATTCCCTTCTTTTGAATCAATGACTCCACCTGTAGTTCTTAAAAAAGGTCTTTCAAGAATTATAGGACTAGAGGTTTTTCTCCCCATGTCCATTACAACAAAATCAAAAATCACAAAAGTCATATGTAACTCAAACATTATATCATTTACTTTTCCTAAAGCATGTTTAGTTGAGTCATTAGCAAGCGAAATATCTATTGAACATTTTTCCATGGTTTTGTGTTCTAGTTGATCATATAGTTGTTTTGATAACACAGAGACACTAGATCCTAGATCTAGAATAAATTGATGGGGCTCTTTGCCAATAGTGATTAATATCTTGGGGAGCCAAGCATCCCCAAGCTTTTTTTGGTATCATGGCTTCATTATTGTATCTTTCTATCTTTTCTTTGATGACATAGTTTTCTATAAAGGAGCTAAAATGTAATACCTTGAATCGTCCCTATATAGATTTATGTGATTCCCGCCAAACCCGCATAGAAACGATTCGATGGTACCTACCAAGCACTTATGTGCGGGTAAAAAACAAAGTAATACCATTACACAATAGTTTATGATGGAACCCACAAGAACATATATACATAAACGACTCAACGAGTCAATATTACAAATATATAGTGCAAAGATTCAAATCACCTTCAAAATCATACAACATCTGAGTACAGACAAGATGCAAATTGGGCTAGGATCCCTGAAGAATAACCAATGGCGTCCATAACCCTGCCTAGACTAAGCCGGAAGGGTAACATTGCTAACATCGTCAAACTCATATCTATCAAATAAAAAAGGGTGCCGATAAAGGGCAAAGAAAAAAAGGGAGAATTTAGTACCGAGGCCAGTAAATGGCGAGTCTTAGAATTCAGCGGCTCTTGCCTACATAGTTATGGTGGACTGAAGCGGCAGCTAAGCATGCGCTAAAATCCTTTAGAGACTCGATGCAACTACCAGCTATTAGAGAGAGAGATAAGAAAGACCTATTTTGAACCAACCTGATACTAACACCAAACATACCCATCCTAGTGTTTCCCCCTCAAGACAAAAACAAGGAAGTCCTTCCGAGGAAACACACACAGTTGGCAGTTTTATCCATCCATTCTATGGAGGTTATCCAACTTACAAATTAGGTAATATTCAAGTAAAATTATAACAACACTTCTTTAGTGTAAGTTATCTATGATCGATAAACTGTGCTTCAAGTCGTCCATAACCGCGGATATGGTTTTTGAAAAAGATTTAACCCTGCAGGGGTGCACCAAAATATCCACACGCACTTCCACCCATGTTTGCCAGATCAATTAACATACACCTATTGGTCTATTGGCGGGGCTTTGGACACGACGTTTCCTAGACCCAAAGCAAGTACGTGGGGGCCACCCAAAAGAGCTACCCGTACGAGGTATAGCTAATCATCATACGGACCCAAAGGTTGTGTGGACTTGTCACGCGAGCAGAAGACATAGACAATATATTTCCATGACAGAGTGCCACACCTAGGCAACAATAATAAACGCTCATCAAGCAACAGGTAATAAACATCTGATACATGGTATATGTACAGTAGGTAACATATAAAGCCCGAACTAGTTTGTGGCCCCAGAACAGTACTTTGAAATCAGGTAATAAGTTGACAGGGGTTCCCATTCAACCCACATCTAGTTAGCGCACTCGGTCTCAGAAGAGATGTCAAGAACTCGGGTCCTAGATGGAAACAAGTGAACAGGATAAGAGCTGGATCTCAACTATTACCAACTGGTGTCTCTTCATTAGTTATATCTACTTCTAGTCATTTAATTATCAAGTAGTAAGTAGAACCATTATTATCCCCACCATTAAGCATGTATCAACCTCCCAACAATGGTGGAAGTCGATGAGTCGAACCAACACTTGAGCGTGCATCTACGACTCGCAAGGCCAACTATCTACCAAACATTGGGCAACAGGAAGCGACCAAGGCGATATAGGCTGCAAAAAATATAAATGGTACAAAAACTAAAGCATCATAACACGAGTAGCAATAGATCAACAGGAGGAAGTAAAGACAATAAAATAAAAATAGGTAGAAGGGTAGAGTGCTCGCCTGGGAAACATTGCCGAAGATATCTGAAGAACTTTTTGAAGCTCACAACATCTCATCGTCCTATCCGGGAAGAAGCGAAGCACTAAAAGAAAGAATTGATGCAACAATTGCAACTATTGCGGAAGAACTGGCATGATCATGATATGATGTATGACATGGCAAGTTAATGATGCAAACCATGTTGAAAATATTTCATTAGCATAGTACAACGATGATACAACGTTAGTGAAGCTTTACCAACATTAATTAATAAAAGAACAATTTTATTTTCAAGTTTTATTCAGATAAACATTGCTGGTTATCAGAGAAAGATATGATGCATGATGCAATTGATGGTATGGATGTCATATCTAGCTTCTTCTCGTTTTTATGATCCATTTAGACGTATTGTTTGTCAAATTCCGAGCGGCCATGGCAAGGTGCGTGTTCGACCGTAAACGACATCGTGGTGCAGTGAGAGACACTGAAAAAGTGCAGAGGGAGGACGGCGAAACTCAACCTGAAGTTCGTGGCAGCCTGGGCTTGGACATGGGAGGCGTTCTTGCCGGTGCGCCAGGACGGTTCCCGTTCCTGGGCTTCAGCGAGAAGGATGCAAGACGCAGGTGAGACAGTGGTTAAATCCCCTTGATCTCCTTGGCGCATGGGGTGTAGATGGCCGGAACAATCGGTGGTCTCTCTCTGGCTTTGGAGCAGAGAGGGAGGAGAGAGCGGCGGCGCCGGGCTGCAGCTACAGGGAGGTTCTGTTGGGGCTGCGTCTCCGCAGCCCCTGATCTTCTACCTCGAGCTGCTTCTCACAACTCACACAGGAACAAAAGAGATAATTGTTTGGTGTTGGCTGCCTCACGCAGCCTAACATTTCTTTCTCTCTTTTCCACTTATTCTGACAAATAAACTGCTGATTACAAGTCTTTTATAGGCTCTCACACACGCATGGTCAGTAGCCACTCAACCACTAACTCCACCATGCACGCACGCACGCACACACTAATCATCTAACAGCTGGCCTGATCATCTCCTAGAATCACTCTAGACCACATGAGCCAGACAGACATGCACATGCAGCTAACAAACTAACTAGATGACTACCCGACGATCTGGACCGTGCAGGTCGTGCTTGTCGTTCCTCCATGCGCCATGCCGCCTCACAGGACGGCACTGCATCGCACAGCCCCATGGCATCTCGCCTTCCCCGCTGCATCGCACAACGGCAGCTTGGCATCTCGCCATCGATGGGATACGAAGCTTCAGCAGCCTACAGGTCCTAGAACCTAAACTACATGCAGATAAACTAGAGAATGCAAAACCAATCAAGATTAAAAGCTAACAATCCCCCCCTAATGTTGATTCTCTAATCTTGTTGGAGCTTCAAAGAAGTGCTGGCCCGTCATGGCTGTCGCTTCCTGTGAACGACATCGCATCGTCGCCTTCTTGTGGCGGTATCCCACCACCGTTTCCTCCTAGCGGCATCGCACCGCCACCGGCTGCTAGCGGCTTCACACTCCCGACAACCTCCACCTTGCGCCATC
This sequence comes from Avena insularis, assembly GCA_023614405.1. NCBI lineage: Eukaryota > Viridiplantae > Streptophyta > Magnoliopsida > Poales > Poaceae > Avena > Avena insularis. The sequence goes on along the minus strand of CM042691.1, from coordinate 400,903,481 downwards.
GACCTCCATCTCGCATGGAGCCTGCCACCCTGCAGCGGCTTTGCACCGCCTCCGCTGGCTTCAACAGCATCACACCGCCGTTGCCGTCAACCTCCGGGATCTTCTAGGTGTTTCGGCGTCGGCTGCCTCAAACAGCCAACCTTTTCTCAACTCCTTAATCTCTCAAATAAACACATGATTTACATGGCCTTAAATAGCCTGACACACGCAGCCACACACACCCACTAACCCCACTAGTTCCATGTACTCACGCACTAACACTTGGCCTGGACTACTTCTCCTAGAATCACTCCAGGATCCAACGACCCGGCCAACATGCACACACCTAGCTAACAACTTGCATGCAACTAACTAGCTATCTGACCAACGTTGTCTAATAGCTAATTATGCAGGCCACAACTTCACATCCTCGTGACGGTACTGCATCACACGGTCCCTTGGCATCTCGCCATACACACGCTGCATCGCACAACGACAACTCGGCATCTCACCATCGACACGCTCGACTAAAGCTTCATCTGGCCTCCAAATTCCTATAACCTGAACTACATGCAAACAAACTAAATATGCAGATATATAATATCAAGATTAGAGCTAACATTCACCCCCCTAATCTTGATATCACAATTTAATAGGGATCACCGGCAACCACTTGCCACAGACGAAGCCATCGCAGCACCGGTCATCATGCCGCCTCACCACATGCAGCGGCCTCCTCTTGATGTTGACGACACCTCCACGGTGACCATCACCACGCGGTCTCCACCTCCAAATGGCCTCCTGTCGTAGCCAGCTGCAAGCGGCATCGCACTGCGAACAACCTCCTTCTTGTGCCCTCGACCTTCACCGCGCACGGAGTCTTCCGAGCTGCCGCCGCCTCGGATCTTCAGGCTCTGATACCAAATGTTGGGGCTGCGTCTCCGCAGCCCCTGATCTTCTACCTCGAGCTGCTTCTCACAACTCACACAGGAACAATAGAGATAATTGTTTGGTGTTGGCTGCCTCACGCAGTCTAACATTTCTTCCTCTCTTTTCCACTTATTCTGACAAATAAACTGCTGATTACAAGTTTTTTATAGGCTCTCACACACGCATGGTCAGGAGCCACTCAACCACTAACTCCACCATGCACGCACGCACGCACACACTAATCATCTAACAGCCACTCTAGACCACATGAGCCAGCCAGACATGCACATGCAGCTAACAAACTAACTAGATGACTACCCGACGATCTGGACCGTGCAGGTCGTGCTTGTCCTTCCTCCATGCGCCATGCCGCCTCACAGGACGGCACTGCATCGCACAGCCCCATGGCATCTCGCCTTTCCCGCTGCATCGCACAACGGCATCTTGGCATCTCGCCATCAATGGGATACGAAGCTTCAGCAGCCTACAGGTCCTAGAACCTAAACTACATGCAAATAAACTAGACAATGCAAAACCAATAAAGATTAAAAGCTAACAGGTTCTTATAGGGACGGGAGGGGACGGCCAACCTAGCGACGTGGGCATCACTGATGAAGTGCCGTGCTGCAGGAAGGAGACCATAAGGAGAGCTTGTGCTGGAGGAAAAACAATAGGCTAAACGGGCCAAGAATAAGGAAGGAGGCTTCGGTTTGGTTGGAGCCATTTGTTGGGTTAAGGGGGAAAAGGCCACGACATGTTTCTCTTCTTCTGTTTTATTTCCTTTTTTTCAAGCTTTTGTATTTGTTTCTTTATAAAACCTTTTGAACCATTTGCATGGATCTTTAAAATAGGGAGATATAGCCTTTTGAAATAGAGGCAAGAAGGAGTAGAGTAATAGCAAGAGTAATGCCCCCATAATTCTTTTTGGGCATATTACAAGATATTGGATTTAGGTTTTAGAAATTGAATAAAAACATTTAGGAAACTACTCGAACCTTAGCAAGTGGTTCCTAATATTGTAGAAAAAAAGAGTAACAAAATAGAAAGGTATTGGTGATAGGATAACACAAGCAAGATAAACCCAATGCAAGCTTGATATAATGCTCACATGCAATGTGGAATATGATGACATGAGCATGATATCATGATTATGCACAAAAACAACAAGCGATATTCTAGTAGTGGTTTTCCCGGGGTGCTACATAAAACCTGCTTGATGCATATTAATAGATGGGTCATTAGAAAACTTTTGCAAGATATTAATAAGTTCATATAACCTGCATTTATCAAGGTCTAGTAGAGGTTCTTTTGTTTCACTTAGCATTTTAACTTCCTCTATTCTCTTTTCTCTACTATGTAGGTTAAAAATTTCATATCTATCATCAAATACTTCTTCAAGAACTTCAACTTTTTTCAAACTTTCCATAATTTTGACTTGTAAAAGCATGCCATCTAACAACACATAGGAATTTGAGGCAGTTATGTTCATGAAAGAACCTCTACATTCATTATCCAAATAAGCCATTGAGGTTTTAGTTAACCCTCTATAAAATATACTCCCTCCATCCCAAGGTTTAAGGCATATTACTTTTTTGAAAAGTCAATCCATGTAAAGTTTGACCAAACTTTTATAAAAAACTATCAAGAACTATTACATTACATAGATACCATGTGAAACTATGTTCCATGATGTATGAAAGGTATGGATTACGTATTGTAAATATTTATATTTTTCTCTAAAAACTTGATCAAACTTTAGTTAGTTTAACTTTTAAAAAAGTTATATGTCTTAAGCCTTGAAATGGAGTCAGTATGCATAAACATCCAGTACCTAAAGCCATGTTATGTTCCATAATCAAGTCCCCTAAATCTTTCCCAAGCTTTTACTAGTTATTCATCTTCATTTTGTTTAAAGGAGATAATTATTGCCTAAGGTGACTTATGATTTCCGGAGTTCCAAATCTTTCAACAAAGGCATCTTTTATCCATGCATCGAGCAACGTTATTGTGTTCAAATCAGGGATGTGCGACCGAAAAATATGGTCTGCTAGAGACACTAAGATCCGGGGCCCACATGCCTTAAAAGATTTAGCCGAGTCAAGATCACGCGAGCAACCAAAAATCTTGCTCAAACCACACGCAGGTTGACATTTTTCCACGTTTTTAGCAATTTCATCGTAGTAGAGGTCTGCGAAAATTGGAAAAAAAGGTTTTCCGTTGACCATGGTCAAACAAACAAAATTTTCATAGAAGAGGCGCCTTCTACAACGCTTGATGGACTAAATCGTTGCGGATGGAGATATTTCTTGTAGTGTAGTATGCGTGTTTTTGGTCCGGGCTCGACTAGTTACTTATGAGCTCTAGGGTGCGAGATCCGTAGCTTTATATAGTGGTCAAGATCCACATGGTGTTGACACCTGAGCTATGCATTTAGGTGATTTACGTTCTTGGCTAAGTGTGAAATCGTCTTTGTAGCTTCACTTATGTGCATGTGGAATTTCTTCTTTCGATTGTTAAGCCCATACTGGTTTTACTCTAGTGTGTATTTTGAATTTGGCATATGAACTTTGTTGTCCTTATGTGCAGATTTAGTGTATTTATATATGCCAATTTAGGCATGTCGGTTTAGTTTTGTCTTGTCCAGTTTTTGGATAGAGACAAGTGGTCTTTTTGTTATTTCATTATTTTTTAAGTTTTATTTTAATGTGAGTTCTTAGAATTCCTTTAGGTTGAATCTTACTAGTAGTAGTTGCTCTACAATTTAATTGGTTAAGTTGCTTGTTAAACATTCATATACTTCCTAAATATTTTCTTTATTCATAATCTTTGGTAATTTAATCCAATTTCCTTTTGGATAGTGGATGTGCAAGGACAACGGATTTTTTGGATCGGCACAATGTGATCCATCGAGCTAGCACTACCGCGGCGCGATAGGGGATGTGCCTCGTTACATTACTGATTACGGCGAAACTTTAGTGTCGTGTCACGTATTGCAAATGTCATGGTTTGTACAATATCACCCTCCTAGATAATTAATTACAGTACCATTAATCAAAGTAAGCAGTTTACAATCATCAATTTAGGAAGCTTATTGCATTCAAATCGAAAAGTCAATTTTACTGAAAAGATATTTATTAGATCACATTACACTACAACCACTTCTTACAAGGATCTAATCCTTGTATTCAACTTCTCTTCTAGCAAGAGAATCTGAAAAAGGGGTTTTATCCCTACTAATTCTTCTAACAAGAAAATTATGGAAATAAAGAACTAAAAACTATCTACAGCTAACCTAATTCTTCCACTTATCTTAAGGATAAGTGGAGAAATTTGCATATTCTAATCTTGAGCGCGTCTTTATTCTACTAACAACCTACTGTGACAAACACATCAACAGGGTCACCATCCTCCAATTCGATGCTTTCATGGAGGTGATGGCAACGGCGATGGCAATGGCGACAACACCATGTCTGTAATCCTTCACACGAGCTATGATGCTCGTGTTGTCGTGGATTTGAAAGAGATAGCACATAGATTAGAGAAAGAACATGATGCAACAGCAGATCGATTACTTAAAGAACATGATGCAACAACAAATTGATTAGAGAAAGAAAAAGATCCAACAACAGATCGATTAGAGAAAGAACAAGATCCAACAACAGATCAATTGAGAAAAAACCTTAGGCTCGGAGGCTGGGTCGGATTGGCAGAGATTGCGATGCATCACCACATTTGGGAGGGATGACAGTAGTAGAGATGGGAGTTTGTGAGATCTTAGGATATTTTTGAAAATGACTATGTTTAGATCTAGGGTTAGCCTTGCTGAGAGAGTGGGTGCAGCGCCGCACAAACAGAGGAGTTGAGAGAGTGGGGATTAAAGACTCCCTATGTTATCTAGGAAATGGGTTGGCTGTTGGTGAGATATAATGTTTGCTTTATAATATGTATAACACATGCGCTCTGTATAACACGTGCGCCCAGTAACATGGGCCAAATTGGTTCATAGAGCCCATAGTCGGTCTACGGCAGCTCGGGTAAGCAGTGGTGGTCTACACCTGTCAGCTAGACAAGTCTAACCAATCCGCGGGCAGTTATGGACCATTATCTAGCGGACATCAACAATTAATGGCGCTTGAAATGGCCGGCGGATATTGGAAATGCATCCGTTGGCCAAGCAAGGCATTAAAAACTGCCGTCTTCCCCGTCCATGTACCACGACACCAAAATCTGCTGCTATCGTGTGTGCATAAGTGGCCGCCGAGACAAAATGGTTTCACCAAAGCTCATCCGCCGCGTAACCAACTATTGCCGGCACTTTTTGCTTAATTATGCCTCCCGAAAAAGCCATCGGGTATGGGGGGTATTTTTTGTAGTGGTAGTTGATCTTATGAATATTTCTATTGGTTTACTTTTTCTACTTGAACAAGATGAAATCTGGGCTACTTTACTAGTTCTTGATTCTGTGGTCATATTCTTGGGTTTTCCCTAGTGGCTGTCAACTACTATGAGTAGTTTCTCATGTTCTGATTGGATTTTGTATCAGGATTTCACCTCTGTCTAATTTGGCTATGACTTTGTATTTTCCTACCTCAAGTTACTGGGATTCAGGACAAGTTCGTGGGTCTTGGTTTTGAATTCTACAATGAAGATGGATTCACTTCTATGAATCCAACATTCTAACCCTAAACAATTCTTGTTGTGATGTTTGGTTTGCATGTTTGTAAGATTATCAAGTGTCAGCAAGAAGATAGGAAGCTTAGATAGTTTAGTATAGGCTTCCTTTCAGTAGTAGTTTGTATTTAGTTTTTTCCCATTTTCTTTGTAATTCCTTATGAATTAATGAACTTGTACGCATTCATATATGAATAAAGATCAATTTTGATTATATTTTAGTGGTTCATTTGAATTGTTGTTTAAGTTAATTTTTTGATATATTTATGTGTTTGTTTATATGAATTTGAATTCAAGTTTGACTTAGGTCAAACCTCAGTATTGAACTCATTCGAGTTTTTGAAACCTTCAACTAAACTTGCTTCAAATCCTAGTGACAATTTGGTTATAAAAACCTCACTAGAGCCAAATTTAGATGAAAGTTCTGAAATATTTCAAGTTAACCCTAAATTCTACATGCATACAATGCAATTTTTTCATTCACATAACTACCCTTTCCCTGGGTTATTACAGCAAACATACTGGAAGCATGATGTATAGCTGAATCCATGCGTATAAACACCATATGTGACTCCCGTTATACCGCTTGAATATGACCCACCCCATGACCTGGCCCCATGACATAGCACGTCCCCACCCACGGCCACTGACAACGAACCCAGGCCGTGCGCGCGGCGCACCGTCCAACGACGCGGGGCAAGAAAGACCGCGCGAGCTCTCCGTGGCAGGGAATCACGGGCGTCGGGGCCCGCCTCCCCGGTAGAGTGGAGCTCCGCCGCTCTTTCGTCGTGTCCTCCCCGTGGTCCATCCAATGGCCTAAAAGAATCGGGGCGACGTGGATAGCAGAATTGGCCGAAACTTTCATGCGCTATTATTTATATTGATAATTTTTTTTACCTCAAATAGAAGGGTCCAAAAATAGAAATATTGTAAATAGTACTAATGAAGTACCAAAATTGTTCCACACAACTTCAGAGTTCTAGTGACTTGATGTTTTGCCGATAGGGGTCGGTGTGGCATCGACCTCCGTTGTCTCTCCTCTTTTGAGAGGTTATAAGAGACCTTGCCTCGGCAAGCAAGCTAGAGGATGTGAAATAGTATCTTTGATTCTGAAGAAATAATATTCTTCTTCCATAGTTTTTTATCTTCTTGCAAAATTATGTGAGCATGACCATTCTAGTAAAACAGTGCTCCCATCGGAAACAAAATCCCTCACATGGAATCCTACAAATGTCGACCTCAGTTAAGAATAATATCTTATCCGGTCTTTCTTATTTTCCTCAACAGCACTAAAAGCATCATAACGAGGTTGCTAATTCCGTGCCTAATCCCAAACTCAAAGTGATCTCATGTCAACTCATATGGTTCGCAATGAAGAAGAGAAGAAAAACAGTGTTTTGTGCTGCTAAACTGCCGCAGCCTTTTCGGCATTCTTTTTATTGAGTTAAAGGGAAGTGGCCATGGGGGGCGGCCGGGCTATGCGCACGCCATGATGCATGAGACTCTTTACATCCCACGACTAGATTGTGCCCATCATGCCGCCATTACCAGGCATGAACGGAGGAGCTTCATGCCATTACATGACTCCGTCCATGCCACACGAAGAGCAGGAGATAACTATAACCCGAAGCGAACACACTCGATGAAACACACAGACTCGACATGCTCGACACGCACAGATCGCGTGCTCCAAGCTTTAGGAAAATCAACGTCGTAACGGCTAAGTAAAACAGGAAAGAGATACAACACTATGACATTAGGTAGTTTATATGGCTAGACTTTTTATGGGTAAACTTCGATGATGGATCGGAATCCTAGAACCGGTATAATCTTGTAGTCGGTAAACCCCGCTTCAGAAAACATCATCTTCCATTCAAGCTCATCCCGCTCAATGCCATTGATAATCATCATGTACACATCAAACGAGGCTTGCACTTCAGTGTGCTTCACATTTGACTGTCCTGCTCCAAACACAATATCCAGGATTATCACCTTCCCTCCGGCATCTCTCGGTGGAATTGCTTTCTTGCAGTTCCGTAATATCTTGACACAATCGTCGTGGCCCCAGTCATGCAGAATCCACTGAAATGAATAAACATTGAGGGTAGAAAAAATATACGTACTGTTAATACTGAGCATTAAAGAACTACTGAGTTATTCGAGAAGAGACAAACTGCCTATTATTAGTTGGTTTCATGAGTTAATGAGCCTGTTTTAAATATTTTTAAATTTTCAAAGGCATGTTAATTTTTATGGGAGTAGTTCGTCCACTGAAATATTACCTTCAGGAAGACAGCATTTGCCCGTGGAATGCTCTCAAACATGTCCCCGGCGATGTACTTCACATTGGTGCCCGTGGGAGCCTTGGCGATGACGTGGTCGAGATCCAGTACGGTGTATTCCACATGCGGAAATTCCTTGGAGATGGCTTGGGCCGCTGCGCCGAGACCCCCTGCGACGTCGATCAGCGAGGTAATCCCCTGGAAGACCCCGCCGCTCTCCTTGATGGCGATGTCCATGATGAAGCTGGTGTCTGAGACCATCCCATCGTTGATGAGCGCATCAAAACTCTCGTCGTATTCAGCGAGCTTCCACAATGATTCGCCATGCGCCAGCTTGAAGATGCAGGGATCCGGCAACTCCTGGTGGAACCACGTGCCAAGCTCGAGGTAGGAGGCGACAAAGTAGGGACTGAGCGACATGGTCGTGATTGAAACCAAGTTCCGGGGGCCCACGAGAAGGCTGGACGTCGGTGTGAGGACGTACAGAAGCTCGCTGGAGCCTTCCGCGGGCTGCACTCCGAATACGCCAGAAACAATAAGCACGCGCATGAGGCGACGTAGAGAGGGGATCTTGGATCGGTGGAGCGTGACCCTGTCTGCTATTTGTGTAAGGGTGGCGGCGCCGCCATGGTGGTCGATGGCATCGGCAATGCGGAGATCCAAGGCGGACTTGAGGGCCATGGACTTGATGTAGCCGAAGGTGTTGTCCAAGAGGTTGAGCTGACCATCGAGCAGGGCCTGGTTAGTGCTATGGATGAGCGCCATGGCAGATGTGTATATTACTAGCTAGTACTTCTGGACTGCTGGTTTTAGCTGCTTGTTTCGGTTTGATAGAGAAGCACCCCATCTATATATAGACATGCCGCTTAATTGGTACCCTAGCTCGGAGCACAAACAACACATCGTACTCCTCTATTGCGAGTGTAGAGATAAGTGTGACGCCCTTTTATTTTAATTAAGTTTGGTATGTATCACACAAAGTCGAGTGCGCACTACCTCTGAATTTGGAGATCACGTGCGTCTTTTCATTTTAATTAAGTTTAAGACATATCCAACAAAACATACACATTGTTTAACAGCCTCATGACACTAGTGTCAAATTTAAATATATCTCATATATATGTCTTGTTTCTGCCGCTTCAGTGTCACACTCATTGTGCACAGAGTTTTCCTTATTTTTTTTATGTTAAGCACGTTATGAGTTAACGCAGCAATCTCAATCATCATGGTAAAGACTGCGGTTAACACTGCTTCTATAATGGCGCGAAGAACACTTGATCGCTTTAGCGTGTAACACGAGTGTATAAATAAAGAGAACACTTAGCTTGATCGCTTTAGCGTGTACCATGAGTGCATTCATACATCATGCGGTCATTGCAAACCAAGAAATTTCTACTCTCCTAATTTTGCTGTTTTCTTTTTATGAGATAGTTCAAGATGTGATTATGATTTTAACATAAACAAGATATTTCATATCACATTACCTCTTATTTTCCTAGGAGCTTAGAAGTCCATTCTTAAAAGCTAAATATGAAATAGCAAACTGCATATAGTTCTCCAATCCTTTGTTGTATGATTCAATTTAGTGTTCACTAGTCATTAAGACAAATTAGATTATGATTTTAAATGCTTTTTGCCAAAGTAAAAACATGCTAGAAATATATATAGCATGTAGAATTTTCCTTTTGACATATTGGAACTGACCACATGTAAAACTACACTGTGGTATACACGACACTCAGCTTGCATGTAACAATGAACAAATATACTGAAAAAAACATCGATTCTAGTATCAGCATGTGACGCAGCACCTTTGTGAACCATACATAGTCCAAATGCCATGATGCAGTACAGGCTAGATAGCAAATATATTACGCTGGCCTCCTCAAAATAGCCCATAGAACCTAGGTCCATGTGAATCCGAATGAATAGTAAATTGGAAAAATGCTAAATAAAATTTAAAAAATATGACAGAAATCTTGCATGAAGAAAATGTACGGCAGGCATGTGCATGTTAAGATTCATAGGAAAATAGAAATATATATAACTTGTGTGAAAAAGACAAGTACAAGGAATGTGTACAATGAATTGGATTTTTACTGTACAAATAATACAAAGTTCAGTTTTCCCCTTTACATATAGACTACATATGGTCGTATTGTTTTTTCAAATTTTGAAGAGTAAGTTTTTAGGAAATATATAAGTTCAGGATTTATTTCAAACTTTATGAAACATAGAATTATGAATATTGAAATACATGTTCGTTCCTCCCTCCTCTCCCTTTCTCCAACCTGAGCCACACATCTATCACATCGACCCGGAGCTGCTACCACCACCGCCACATCGACCTAGAGCCTTCTCTGCCTCCGCCGCTCTCTCCCTAACCCAGAGCCGTCACCACCTCCCTTCCCCCTCAACCAGCCAGAGCCACCGCCATCATTCCATCTGAAGGTGAGGCCTACTCTCTTTTTACTTGTTTTCAATGTATTTGTTTAGTTTATTGAGATAAAAAATTAGATGATTTAGATCTAGATAGTTTATTTATATAGTGTAAGTGATTGGATAGTGTAGATGATTTAGGTAGTTTATTTATATAAAAATGTAGTTTTAGTCTATGTAGTATATGAATTAGATATATGATTTACCTATATTTTTGTGTAGTTTGCTAGGTGATTTAGATACATTTTGGTGTAGTTTGAAAGATGATTTAGATTAGTAGCCTATGTTTTTTTTGAAATGTTGGTCAATAGAGCACCACGAGTCCTAGCTGTAGCTAGCGCTCAAGCGCCGCCATAAGCAAGAGGGTATACGTTGTTGGAGGCTCTTCGCTAGGATCTATAGGTAATGGAGGAACAATACACTGGTAGAAAACGTGCCATGCGTCCCGGTTGGTAAGGGGCTTTAGTCCCGGTTGCCCAACCGGGACTGGGCAATTGGGACTAAAGCCCCAACCTTTAGTCCCGGTTGCCCCACCAACCGGGACAAATGGGGGCACACGTGGCGGCGTCAGAGCGTGAGAGGGGTGGAGCATTAGTCCCGGTTCGTAACACGAACCGGGACAAATAACCTTCTGCAGCGACAGAGATTTGGCCCATTTCTTTGCCGCGCGCGGCAGAGAATTCATTTTGGCACATTTTGTTGCCGCGGCAGCATTTTCGTCACTTTTTGTGCCGCGGCAGAGAATTCATTTAGGTTGATTTATTGTTTATTTGGTGTTTTGCACTCATCAATGAAGGAACCATTATATTACACAAGATCATCATGACAATATTACATTCGATACATGGATCGAGTTCATGCACTACATACAAAAGTTGCTTTTTGTATAATCCCTATTGTCTATATACAGCCGAATAGTATTCCCTTTTGGGTCTAGGACTTATGCATCCAAGAATCCCGCCAATTCCTACTGAATTGCTCGTACGCGATCCTTTGGCAGAAGACCGTCCTATAGACGTTCGATCTGATTTTAAAAAGGAGTCAGCCTATATGAATGAAACTAAACACAATTTGATTGTAATTAAAAACTATGAAAATTGTTTACGTACGTGGAGTTGCTCTAAATTTCTACCCTTCTCATCGCACGTCTGCCGGATGAACTCGCAAACATAGTATCCACATAGATTGTTACCTGGTCCGTGCGTCAGGCACTTTAGGAGAACATAGTTCAATCAAAATAATAATCAAGCATGATAATAACTGTATCAAAACTAGAATCAAAGAGATGCGCGGATATAGCTAGTGGTGCTTACATCTAGTGCTTCAAATGTAAGATCCTCTTTCCAAACACCCCTAGCCTTTTTGGTGAACCTTTTCCAAGTGCTGCCCGGCGAAGAAAACAAATAAAATAAGTTATTAATTACTTGATATCATAAAATTCACGAACATTGCAGATATAGTGTCGTAATGATTAGAATTACCGCTGGAGAAGTATATGCATGTCCTTCCACGTCTCAAGGGGTTTATGTTTCGAGTCCATGACTAGTACACGCCCTTTGTCAAGTTGAATGATTAACAGAATATAGTGGTAGCTGCGAATGCATAACTAATCAATTATATACTTAACATCGAGTAAGCGAAATAGAAAGTGTATACAAGACAATAACACTCACTCGAAGTTGTAAGGAAATAGTGTTTCTCTTCTGGTTTCTTGAAACCTTAACGCGTGTACTATATTATCCTCAGTATCCTGGGGGTTTGTTTTGAGATTAGCTTGATAAACCCAATATGGGTCAATGAAGCCAATGTCATAGATTTGTCCTCTGCTGCATTCGATAATCTTCATTCGGCATATTACAGTATGATTATATACATGCAATAAACAAGGTGAGATAGCTGGAGACTAAATTAATTACAGAATTAGTACTTACAGACAATAGGCACTGATGATCGATTTGTCCAAGGCGTCTTGATTGAATAATTGAAATAGTTCATCAAATGCAATGGATATCATGTCATCCATATCTTTCCCGTAATGCTTTTTTGTAACCTTCAGCACTATCCAGTTAGCCCCGGCCTTTGTGGCATGCAAGTACCAGTTATGCAATCTTCGCATTTTTTTTGGAAGATTGTTTACCTCCTCAGGTTTGACGAGAGGTTTGCCGTACTGGTATTTGTATGCTACTTCACTCACGGGGAAGTACTCTAACTGGGATAAGTAATGGGAAATACTCATACCTTGAGCAGCGGTAGCTTCTCCGTATTGTGCAACTACCTCTGGATCATACTGCTCTTCGGCCCCATATTTGCTCGACCCCACATTGGTTTGGGAAATCACCTTGAGAGGGGCGCAAGACTGTTTTGCTTGTTCTCCGAGCTGGGCAACAGATTTCTCGCTTGCATCAGTTCTGCTCTTCAGGGCTTTTTGTGCCGCATGTGACTTGAGAATAGAACGCTCATAGTCTGATGACAGCTTTGGCTCAGGTTGACGAAGAGACTTTAGCATTTTCAACACTTTGGCTTTTTCTTCTTTGGTGCTGGGGAACTCTGGCTCTTTCGGCCGCCTCAGCTTAGCGAAAAATGTTGTCGTTTCCGCATCAACAATCGCCACAATCTCCTCTTCAGTACAGTCATAAGCTCTCTCGGGAGGAACCTTTGGTAATTTTGGAAGAGGCTCTTGTTTACGTTTCGGCGATCGCTTACCACGACGCAGAGTAGCGGTACGCTTACACTTTTTATCCTGAGGCGCCGGCGATGGCTCCCACGACGATAGCTGCGCCGAAGATTGGTGAGGCGACGGAGCCGGGTGAGGCGACGAAGACGGCTGCCGCGGTAGCGACGACCTCGCTGGAGACGGGTGAGGCGGCGGCGAAGATGGCCTTGGAGTGTGATTTCGAAGCACGATACATTCCTTTGGCCATAGAATGGTGACGTTTTTTGCGTCTCCCAGTTTAGTCACATCCCCTTCACCTACAGGGTAGTCAAGCTTCAAAACTTCAAAGGTGGGCATGATTTCATCCACCCCGACAACAGCGTAGCCCTCTGGAACCGGACGATAGTGATAAGTTGGTGTGGGTCCAATTGGTAAGGAATAGCCGACCGCCACCTTCATTGATATGTTCACAACTTTGACATGTAGCTCGCAGTGTGTCATCTCTGTGATATCATCCACTGGGTAGCCAACAGGAGCCATCGTCGGTGCACCATCATCATCGCCATTGTCATCACCCGGGACCTCGGTGGAAGCCACACTGCTTTTTGATTATTCGATAGGCCGGTAGCATCGAATGCAGTGTGCTGCTGAGATAGGGGTAGTACTTTGCTCTTTAAGTGCGTTAATTTCATCTTGTTGTTGCTTTATTCGTTCTTCAATTATACGCATTCGCTCTTTCTGACTATCTGCTTCAACTTCCGCCCTGTCCTTTCTCCTTTGACGGCTTCTATCAGGATATTTCTTCCTCTCTTCGGGAAACCCAGTCCTCCATGGTTGGGAGCCTCTTGTGCCTCGTGTTCGTCCATCATGTTTCTTATTTCCAAGGGCGAGTGTGAGCTCATCATTCTCTCTATCGGGAATGAAGTCCCCATCTTTAACAGCCTTTAATGCTTTTCTCATCCTCTTGATTGACAAGGGGTCTTCTTTATGTCGTATGTTATATATACACATCCCTTCCGAGTCCAATGTGCCCCCATGCCCGTAAAACCAATTCCTTGCACGTTCTACCCAATCGTCTGTCTCTGGGTGATCTTTTTAGCAGGCAGTTCATTCTCAAGTTTCTCCCACTTAGGAATGCCAGCCCTGTAGCCACCTTGCCCCATAGTATGGTGATACTTCTTGTTAGCAGCATTCAGCTTATTCGTTTCAGACATTTTCTTAGCTTTTTCTGATGTCTTGTAATTTACAAACTCAGCTCAGAATGGTTTTATCTTCTCAAACTGAGTCTTCTTGAAATCCGGAGTCTTCTCTTTCACAACATAGTCAAGGTGCAATCTTCTCTTCCAGTTGGTGAAACACTGGGCCATCTTCTTCATAGCCCACTCCCTGACCTTAGCCTCCATGGCTCTCCCATGTTCTAAGGCGTCCTCAACTGGATCCTCTGCATTTGGATACAGCTCTATCTTCGGTAGTTTGAAATTAACCATGAGCCTCTTCCACAGTAAATCTTTGGCCTTGTTAGGGACAAACAAACATGTTCCCTCTTCTTTAGCATCAGCAGGCCTATTCCAATTTCTAATGGTGATCAGGATTAAGTCCCTAACGATTACTCCGCATTGTGCCACAAATTTGTTTGCGACAACTTCGGGGGCAGTCGGTTTGCCGTCTTCAGCGACATCTTCGATCCTGAACCTCTCATGGTCTTGCAACTTTTTGGTTGGGCCTCGTCTGCTCTTTTCAGTAGATTTGTTCGATCCGGAGGGCTAAAAGAAGAAAGATCGTCGTTACTATTTCTATATAGATAGCAGATGATTAATTAATGAATTAATTATATTACATGCACCTCACCGGAGCGGTCGTCTTCTCGATTACACAAGGCATTGCCTTCTCCCTCGCGGAAGGCAACACCTTCAACCTCAAACAAGTCATCTATTCCGGTCCAAAGAGGATCACCCTCACCGGAGTTGTTCAGAAACGTTGATACATCTAAATTTTCTTCCCCGCGGATCACACCTTGGATCAACTCTTCCTTTTCTTCGTCTCTGACGTGTGGGTCCATATTTTCTGCATAGGTGGAAAAACGAATAAGTCAAAGCGGCTAAGGGATAAAGTTAGGTACGGTGTTGAGAGATATAAACCCTAATTAAGAGAAACCCCAATATATACATACATAATAATAAAAATGAAGAGAAACCCTAAACCCTAAACTAGCTACAAAAAGGAAACTGTGTAGTAGATAGGTAACTCTAGCTAAAATCAACTAAAATCAATATTCCGGAGTTCCGAGGGGTGTAAAACCTAGTTCGGAGAAACCTCGGATGCATATGAGAAGGGAACATGAATATAAGGCTACAAAAGGGAAACTATCCAGCAGATAGGTAACACTAGATACTAACAAAATACCATATTGGAATCGATTTAAGAGGGTTCGGAATGCCCTGGCGAAGGCACATCGTCGAACCCACATGCACCTAAGGGGTATTAATGATTCCTTATCTAAGATAGGGCTTTTAAGTTGCTTGACAATGTGAATCGGGTCTGGGGCTACCCACAGTGACTAACCAGTGGGGCCGAAGACCAATAATACCAAACTAATTAATAAACCTAATAATACCTAACTAATAATAAACCTAATAATCCAAACACCAAAAAGAAAGGGAAACCATCAACACATGGCATCGATGGAATGCTCAAGCAAGTATGATGATATGACAAGTTAATTTGCATTGGAATGTAACCCTAAGACATGCTCGACGATTTAATCGGGGTTTCGAGGGGTGAAAACCCTAACTCGGGGAAACTCCGGAACATATGAGAGGGGTGCATTTGTTCTTCTAATTATACTTGTCATTTAAGTTGTTGAACAATGCATGATTATATGTTAAATAGATAGGTTTCATTTTTCTAAACAATTTGATATATTATTTGTATTTTTCTGACTTATAAACAATAAGATATTGAATTTACAATATTAAATTATTTTGTCCCGGTTGGTAGCTCAAAGGACGGAGGCAGCGTCGGGCAGCCTGCCGGCATCGTGGGGATCGGGTCCAAAACATATATGGCGTTGTCGCGCCCGTCCTTTACTTCCTTTATCTACACAAAATGAAAATACATATACATATACAAAATAGTATATAAGTATGCATACACAATATATATACACAATATGATAATATCTAAAAAAAATAACTAGAAAAAATTTAAAATAGCTTAGGCCCCCGATCCCTCCTCCGTCGCCCACAGCCTTGCTTCAAGCTCGCGCCCCTCCACAGTGGCGCACCGGCCCCGTCGCGGCCTGCTCGCGCCCGTAGTGGCCGGCACCGCTGCACGCCGGCATGGGTCGCCGGCCCCGTAGCCGCACCAGCCCGACCCCTGTGTAGGCAGAGGGGCAGCAGCACGCAACAAGAACGGCCCGAAGAGGCCCAAGATCGGGCGAGCATGCACCGCCGCAGCTCCCGTCGCCGCCGACCCAACATCAGCGCGACTGCCGCCACTCCAGCACCCTCCGCCGCCACGCCACGCCACGCCACCCGCCGGCAGCACCTTGCCCAGCCACCATGGACAGAACTGCCCCCCGCGCTGCGAGGCCACCGTACGCGAGAAATCCCGCCGCCGCCGCACCACGCCACGCGCGAGAAATCCCGTCGGTGCCTACCGGCGGTGGTAGGGGGAGAGGGAGGAGGGGGACGGAGGCAGGCTGGAGAGGGAGACGCACCTTCTGGCGGCGACGATGCACGGCGGCGGTGGCGCTGCTGGCCGGGGACGACGACGCACGCGGCGGTTGGAGGTGGCGGCGGACGAGCTACTGGCCGGGGACGACGACGACGACGAGCTCTCAAGGACGGAGGCGGCAGCGAGCTCAGGCGACGGAGCGGCGGCGGGGCCGGCGGCTAGACCTGAGAAGGGAAGAAGAGGAAGCAGCGTCGTGTATAAAGGAGAATATGTCGGTTGGTGGCTCCAACTGGACTAAAAATCATACGTCCCGGTTGGAGCCACCAACCGGGACGTATTCCCCAATTTTTTCAGCAGATAAAGTGGCGCGCGCGCAGGGGGTCTCAAGTCCCGGTTGGTGGCTCCAACCGGGACATATGCCCCTGTTTTCAAAAAATTTCAGGTATTTTCTCTCTGTTCCCGTCTTATTTTTTAATTTGGGGTTTAAATTTGTAATGTTTTTTAAATGATAATTACTTTGGAATTTAGAAAAACTTTAAACATAAAAAGTGTTTGAATTTGAATAACTAATTCGAAACCATTTTCTATTTTTAAAAATAATTAATGTAACCATTTAAACTATGAACCATTTAAAATTAATAATGAAATAACTTATATTTTTTTAATATTAATTTGGAATTTAGAAAAACTTTAAACATAAAAAGTGTCTCGATTTGAATAAATAATCCAAAACCATTTTCTATTTTTAAAAAATAATTAATGTAACCATTTAAAATTAAAAATGAATTAACTTATATTTTTTGAATATTAATTTGGAATTTAGAAAAACTTTAAACATAGAAAGTGTTTGGATTTGAATAAATAATTCAAAACCATTTTCTGTTTTAAAAAATAATTAATGTAACCATTTAAAATATGAAGCATTTACAATTAAAAATGAATTAACTTATATTTTTTTAATATTAATTTGGAATTTAGAAAAACTTTAAACATAAAAAGTGTTTGGATTTGAATAAGTAATTCAAAACCATTTTCTGTTTTTTATTTGGATTTGAATTAACTTATATTTTTTATATATTAATGGGCGGAAAAAAAGACGGAAAATAATGGGCGGGAAGAAAATTTGATTAGGATAGAACTGAAATTAAAGTACATAACGCAACTAACACAAAGTTACATAGAAGAACTGAAAATTAAGATACATGGCCAGCTTAAGACACATTCGGCCGAACTTGTTTTGCAATGTTGGAATGATTCAGTCATGCTCCTGCCTACACCTGTAATACTGCATTTGTAGTCGCCGTACTTTGGCCATGGCGTCATCCTCACCGTTTACGTCCGGAATTGAACCTTGAAGGCTGAGTACGAGTGGGCTGGACTTGAGGGTAGCGCAGGCGGGGGCTAGAGTCAGCGGCCGTGTCATAGGCCATGACGCTCTGGAGAGTCCGGCCGCGCCACCACAGCTGACGGCCGGCCTCGTTGAAGTTCGGAGGAGGTGGGCCGTCCTCCTCGTGCCTGGCGAGCACCCTCTCACGGCGATCCACGAAGAAGGCTTCCCAAGTCGGGAAATAGTCGGGATGCCATCTGGGATTCCTCCGCTGCTCCGACGTGAGCTCGAAGTAGTAGTGGTTCGTGATGGCCATCCGACGCGCCACACCTAGAGAGACAGAAGAACTGCACGCCTCGGCCAAAGATCCAGCCGGCGACGGGACATAGAGCGGGCAGGGGTAGTTCAAAGGGCGCAGCGCCTCCCCCAGGAGTTAGTGCTACGGTGGAAGTCATGGGAAAGAGTGATGAGGTTGCAGATATGAGTGTAGAGATGTGCAATGACAATGGAGGCCAACCCTACATATATATATAGTGAGAAATGGCAGGAAGATAACTAGAGGGAAGAACTGGCGGGAAGAACCGACAGGAAGAAATGGCGGGAAGAACTGGCGGGAAAAAATGGCCGGAAAAAATTGCAGGAAAAACCGGACCCACTTCCTACTGATTCGGCAGACATTTGTCCTTTTTACCCGGGATGGACGAAAAGGTTTGAGATGTCCCGGTTGGGAGATAGTCCATGTAAGGTGGTCTAATATTTTAGGAAAATGGGACGGTAGCATTCTGAAACGGCATTTTGGTGGTTACTTCACAAAACGACCCGTTTTTTGTGCTCGGAAAATGGCAAAGGGCTTTTTCGTGCGACAAAAAGGAAAACTTCCTCCTGCAACATTGTTCTCCATACCAATGTCCACACACATGCATAATATGGGCACAACATCACAAACTATGCCGTGATTCAGCATATAACATCGGTCATTTGGACTGAAAGCCATGAAACCTCGAACATGATAGGTCATTTTGTGAAGGGTTTTTGAAACATGATCAATATACCAAGTCTAGTATTTTTCCTTTCAACTATGTAACATAATATGACACCACGCGAAGGATTTTCATTGTTTGGATTTTTTTTAATTTATTATGCCCGTTTTGAATTATCTGAATTTCTAACTATGGTCGACCGGTGTGCATGAAGATAGGGGACGAGCATCGTTAGAACTTGCATTGGATCTCTAAAGAAATCACATATTGCGAGTCTAAAAATGATTTTTTCAAAAAATCACGGGCGATAGATCATGTACCTGTAGTACAAACCGGACCCACTTTCTACCGATTCGGCAGACATTTGTCCTTTTTACCCGGGATGGACGAAAAGGTTTGAGATGTCCCGGTTGGGATATAGTCCATGTAAGGTGGTCTATTATTTTAGTAAAATGGTACGGTAGCATTCTGAAACGGAATTTTGGTGGTTACTTCACAAAACGACCCATTTTTTGCGCTCGGAAAATGGAAAAGGGCTTTTCCGTGCGACAAAAAGGAAAACTTCCTCCTGCAACATTGTTCTCCATACCAATATCCACACACATGCATTATATGGGCACAACATCAAAAACTATGCCGTGATTCAGCACATAACATCGGAGATTTGGACCGAAAGCCATGAAACCTCGAACATGATAGGTCATTTTGTGAAGGTTTTTTCGAAACATGATCAATATACCAAGTCTGGTATTTTTCATTTCAACTATGTAACATAATATGACACCATGCGAAGGATTTTCATTGTTCGGATTTTTTTTGAATTTATTATGCCCGTTTTGAATTATCTGAATTTCTAACTATGGTCGAACCGGTGTGCATGAAGATAGGGGACGAGCATTGTTAGAACTTGCATTGGATCTCTGAAGAAACCACATATTGCAAGTCTAAAAATGATTTTTTCAAAAAATCACGGGCGATAGATCATGTACCTGTGGTACAAACCGGACCCACTCCCTACCGATTCGGCAGACATTTGTCCTTTTTACCTGGGATGGACGAAAAGGTTTGAGATGTCCCGGTTGGGAGATAGTCCATGTAAGGTGGTCTAGTATTTTATGAAAATGGGACGGTAGCATTCTGAAACGGCATTTTGGTGGTTAATTCACAAAACGACCCGTTTTTTGCGCTCAGAAAATGGAAAAGGGCCTTTCCGTGCGACAAAAAGGAAAACTTCCTCCTGCAATATTGTTCTCCATACCAATGTCCACACACTTGAATAATATGGGCACAACATCAAAAACTATGCCGTGATTCAGCACATAACATCGGTCAAATGGACCGAAAGCCATGAAACCTCGAACATGATAGGTCATTTTGTGAAGATTTTTTTGAAACATGATCAATATACCAAGTCTGCTATTTTTCCTTTCAACTATGTAACATAATATGACACCACGTGAAGGATTTTCATTGTTCGGATTGTTCTAAAAATGGGACGGTAGCATTCTAAAACAGGATTTTCATTGTCGACACCACGCGGAGGGATTTCGGCACGCTAGGCCAGGCAGCACTAATGATAGGGGTGAGTGTCGATATTATGTCGTGCGGCGTGTACCTTGTCCCAGATGGTGTCACCAACTGGGACTAAAGATGAACCTGTAGTCCCGGTTGGAGACACCAACCGGGACAAAACACGAGTCAGCACTAATAATAGGGGTGAGTGTCGACATTATTTCGTAAGTGTAGACACTATGCCGAGCTGCTTGTACTATAAATAGGCATCCTTGCAAGTCCAGCCCTCCAGCCAGTTTGAGGCATCTCCAAGATGGTTTTCGAGAGCAGGGACACCACTACGGCCAGTTTCAGGGAGATGCCGACGGAGCCCAGTCCTTCGGCATCTCCGAGAAACTGGTCATAGAGGCACTCCCTAATATATAAAATTAGTTAGCTCCGAGGCGTATTGATCTAGTTAGAGAAGTTACAAGCTGCAAGACGGTTTTCGAGAGCAGGGACACCACTACGGCCAGTTTCAGGGAGATGCCGACGGAGCCCAGTCCTTCGGCATCTCCGAGAAACTGGTCATAGAGGCACTCCCTAATATGTGAAATTAGTTAGCTCCCAGGTGTATTGATCTAGTTAGAGAAGTTACAAGCTGCAAGATGGTTTTCGACAGGAGACACCACTGACCAGTTTCGGGAGATGCCGCCGGATCGATCCTCCGCATCTCCAAGAAACTGGTCATAGAGGCACTCTAATATGTGACTGGCAGCGTTTGGAGAGCAGATCTTAATGGTAAGTACGAATCGGGACAACTTCTTCATAGTCCCGGTCCAGCCACAAAACGGGACTAACACTCAAGACATTTATTAATATTAAAAACTGAGACTACAAAACCGGGACTAAAGGCCCCCCTATATATAGTCCCGGTCAAGCCACAAACCGCGAAAGATATCCTTCGGTCAAGCCACAAACCGCGAAAGACATGAACTAGAGTTACATAATATGAGCATGAACTTCTTGGCATATGTCCTTCCTTATGATCGCTTCAGACGTAACCATGGAGCATCTTCTTTACTTAACGGAATGCTTGGGTCAGTTTTCATTGTGAAGGGCGGAATTTCATCAAACTTATTATAATCTTCTGACATGTCTGCCTTGTCCTCGATTCCCACTATGTTTATTTTCCCTAAAAGAACTATGTGACGCTTTGGCTCATCATATGATGTATTTGTTTGCTTATTTTTTCTTTTTTTCGGTCTGGAGGACATGTACTTCATATAGAAAACCTGAGACACATAATTGGCTAGGACGAATGATTCATCTCTATAACCAAGATTGTTGAGATCCACTGTTGTCATTCCGTACAACTGTTCTATCTTTACCCCTTCCCCATTCAGGTTGACCCATTTGCAGCGAAACAAAGGGACCTTAAAAGAGACTCCATAGTATAGTTCCCATATCTCCTCTATGTAACCATAATATGTGTCCTTTTGTCCATTCTCGTCTATTGCATCAAAGCGGACACCACTATTTTGGTTGGTGCTCTTTTTATCTTGGGCAATCGTGTAGAATGTATTCCCATTTATTTCGTACCCTTGGAAATTCAATATAGTAGAAGATGGTGACGCGGCCAACAAGTATAGCTGATCTCCAGCAGTGGTGTCATTCAAGAGATGTGTCCGCATCCAACCACCGAAAGACTTCATGTGTTCATCTGTAATCCATGATTCAGGCTTCCCCGGGTTTTTGGAGCGTACAATATTCTTGTGTTCCTCGATATACGGAGCTGCCAAGGTGGAATTATGTAGAACTGTGTAGTGTGCTTTAGTGAAAGAATCCCCGTCCCTACATATCATTGCTTTCTTTCCCAGCGTGCCTTTTCCACTTAGTCTTCCCTCATGCGCGAGTCAGAAACACCAATCGGCTTAAGGTCAGGAATAAAGTCAACACAAAACTCAATGACCTCCTCTGTTCCATATCCCTTGGAGATGCTTCCTTCTGGTCTAGCACGGTTATGAACATATTTCTTTAAGACTCCCATGAACCTCTCAAAGGGGAACATATTGTGCAGAAATACCGGACCGAGAATGGCAATCTCTTCCACTAGGTGAACCAGGAGATGCGTCATAATATTGAAGAAGGATGGTGGGAACACCAATTCAAAACTAACAAGACATTGTACCACATCCTTCTGTAACCTTGGCAGAATATCTGGATTGATTACCTTCTGAGATATTGCATTGAGGAATGCACACAGCTTCACAATGGGTACTCGAATATTTTCCGGTAGAAGCCCCCTCAATGCAATCGGAAGCAACTGCGTCATAATCACGTGACAGTCATGAGACTTCAGGTTTTGGAACTTTTTCTCTGCCATATTTATTATCCCCTTTATATTAGATGAGAAGCCTGACGGCACCTTGATACTGTAAAGGACTTCAAAAAAGATTTCCTTCTACCTTTGGTAAGAGCATAGCTGGCACGACTTAAGTGACGCCCTTTATCCGTCTTGTTATGTGTATGCATGTTCTTTGGGTCTTTCATAATTTGTTGGTCCTCCCGTGCTTCTGGTGTATCTTTTGTCTTCCCATACACGCCTAGGAATCCTAGCAGGTTCACGCAAAGATTCTTCGTCACGTGCATCACGTCGATTGAAGAGCGGACACGCAGGACTTTCCAATATGGCAGCTCCCAAAATATAGATTTCTTCTTCCACATGGGTGCGTGTCCTGTAGCGACGTCGTTCGGAACTGACTGACCGCCGGGACCCTTTCCAAAGATTACTTCTATGTCCTTGACCGTACCAAATACATCATCACCAGCGGGGAGTTCAGGCTTCTTCCGGTGATCTGACTCACCTTTGAAATGCTTGCCTTTCTTTCTTACGACATGATTGGTCGGAAGAAATCATCGATTCGCCAGGTACACAACCTTCTTGCATTTATGCAAATATGTACCTTCAGTCTTATCTAAACAGTGTGTGCATGCCTTATATCCCTTGTTTGTACATCACGAAAGGTTACTAAGAGCAGGCCAATCATTGATGGTTACGAATAACAACCCTCGTAGATCAAATGGCTCCTGTTTGTTCTCATCCCACGCATGTACACCTGGTTTGCCCCACAACTGTAAGAGTTCTTCAACTAATGGACTAAGGTACACATCAATGTTATTGCCCGGTTGCTTCGGGCCTTGGATGAGCACTGGCATCATAATGAACTTACACTTCATGCACAACCAAGGAGGCAGGTTGTAGATACATAGAGTCACAGGCCAGGTGCTGTGACTGCAGCTCTGCTCCCCAAAAGGATTCATGCCATCCGTACTTAGACCAAACCATAAGTTCCTTGCGTCACCTGCAAAGTCTGGGAAGTCTCTGTCGATTTTTCTCCACTGTGACCCATCAGCAGGGTGTCTCAACTTCCCGTCTTCTTTGTGCCATCGCAACAACCTGGCATGCTCTTTGTTTCTGAACATGCGTTTCAACCTTGGTATTATAGGATCATACCACATAACCTTAGCAGGAACCCTCTTCCGGAGGGGCTCTCCCTCAACATCACCAGGGTCATCTCGTCTGATCTTATACCGCAACGCATTGCATACCGGGCATTTATCTAAATTCTCATACTCCTTACCGCGGTAGAGGATGCACTCATTAATGCATGCATGTATCTTTTGCACATCTAATCCTAGAGGACAGAGAGTCTTCTTTTCTTCGTAGGTATTCTCGGGAAGTTCGTTATGTTTTGAAAACTTCGGCTTCATTATTTTCAGCATCTTTTCAAATGAGGAGTCAGTTAGACCACACTCTGCCTTCCATCGCAACAATTCCAGTGTGGTACCGAGCTTTGTGCTGCCATCTTCACAATTTGGGTACAACAATTTCTCGTGATCTTCTAACATGCCCTCTAACTTCAACTTCTCATTTTCTGTTTCACAGTCTCGCTTTGCATCAGAAATGACCCTACCAAGTTCATCAGCCGGCTCATCTGATGCCCGTTCTTCACCTCTTTCCTCTCCATTGTCTTCCATTGCAGTATCACTGTATTCAGGAAACATATGATGATAGTTGTTATCATCATCTTCTTCTTCACCATCTTCCATCATAACCCCTCTTTCCCCGTTCTTGGTCCATCAATTATAGTTGGGCATGAAACCTTTCATAATCAGGTGGCCGCGAATTATTTTCGAGGAAGAGTACCCCTTGTTGTTCCGACATTGAACACATGGATAACGTATAAAACCATTCTCTTTGTTTGTCGTAGCCACACCGATAAATTTATCCACGCCTTTCATATACCCGGCTACGGGCCGGTCACCGTACATCCATTCCCGACCGTTCATCTGCATCATATAAGTATGTTTATCAAAAAACAGGACATCATAAATAGTGAAATGACCAATTCACATCGACACATGCATTGTATCAATGACAGAGAAAAGATAAGATTGCTAACCTGGATCGAGGGAAATAAAGAGGAGAAAGCTCAAGTGCGTCTCGGACACCTTCTATATTTTTGTTCTATGAGAAATTGAACGGGATTATTCACTCAAACATTTCATCAAACACCTTGAATGCATGCATAGGGGAGAAAAAACTAGCACACCCCTCACACCTTCCACCAAGAGAAAAAACAGAGTGGAGGCAGAGGGGGCTGGGGCGTTGCATTTATAGAGGGCGGGAGCATACGTCCCGGTTGGAGCCACCAACCGGGACTAAAGGTGTGTGCCACGCCACGTGGCTGTGGCCAAACCTTTAGTCCCGGTTGGTGGCTCCAACCGGGACGTATGCCCCCTTACCAACCGGGACGCATGCCTCCTGGCCCCGTGCCCGCTCGAACCGGGACGCGTGCCAGCATTAGTCCCGGTTGGTGGCGCAACCGGGACTAATGCTCTGAGGGGGCGCGAACGGATAGCCTGTTTTCTACTAGTGATACACTTATTTCGGACGCCAGCAACATGACTAGGAAGGTGGCTCCTCTGCCGCATCTCAGCAACATGGCCAGGACGACTCTGGACACAGTGACGACTCTAGAGGTATGGACTTCCAAGAAGACGTTGACTCGCGGGGTCTAGCTGCAGAGCAGGATGTTTAGTGATGACTATGAGGGACTTAGTTTGTGCTACATATGTTGCTACTTATGATGCTTCATTAGGATGTTTAATTTGAATAAGCTACTTACTATGCTATCTAGACTTATATGTCAAATTCGTGTTTACTGTGCAACTGATGTTGTAAGTCCGTGTTTATGCAACTAGAGCTAGACTATTCTAAATTCACACTCATCCTTTGTTGTTTCCGGCGTGCAGTAATTGTGGTTACTCGAGACCCATGGTCATCTTGTTTCCGCTATGCGGTAATTGTGGTTACCACATGTGCATGGACATGAAGTTTGTCATAGTACTCCGAAATTCAAATGATCTATTTTCTTTAATATTTATATCTGCAATATAAACCCAATATGTGAGATGATAATGAAAATTAATTATTGTTTTCTTATGATTTTACTCAGACCATCTCACGTAGGTAAAAAATGTGACTTCATGGACCATATCCATGGATATATTCATCAATAGGCATAATTTGAGGTTGTCCTAGACTGTCTGAAACAGGACGCACCCCATTACACAGTTCAAGACACCAAAGAGGCGAACTGGATCTATTTCATTGGACTTGGGTAGGCTGAGCTGGTCAATAAATTTGTGATAGACGTTGGGAAGAGGTGCATCTTTTATCTATAATGATATCATGACCCACTTCCATTACAAGGTGCGCGATCGACAACTTAAACGACTCTCGTGGAGACTCTTCATACCACGACCCATGAGATAACGCCATCCCTACTAATGCTAATAGGATGTTGAGGCCAATGATCATCTCGTGTAGCAATTATGTTAGAGATGAGTCGCTACATATAGCTTGTACAATGTTGAGAACTTCAATATGCTAACTACTATATAGTTGATGAGCTCCAATAATATGCTACTATTTTGAATCTATTTCTTGTGGATGATAATCCTATATTATTACAACTAATTCGATAATTCAATAGGATTTTTAAAAAAAAATTCTATTGGTGACGTTCCACCCCACACTACAAGTAGCCTATATACTAGTAGCATGCCATCCACACGCCACCACTAACCAGACATAGTGGTAGCTTGCCCCCGGTACTAGTAAATATTACGAGTGGCACGCTACCATCCTCAAAAGTCGTATGCTACTAATAGAATTTTGTTCCTACTAGTGATTGTTGTATTAATTCTTATTTGAACATCCTTTGCCAGATATAACCTATCTACAAAATAAAAACAATGGCCATAAGTATGAAATGTGGATACCACCTGCCACATATTTGTAAGTAAATTAGATGACGTATTTTACCTGGTTTTGAAAGCTTGCTAAATCTATGCGGTGAGAACCTGTAATAGCTACATAATCTAAGCTTCATCAAATTGCATCATTAGTCTTTATATTGCATTATAATCAACAACTCTCCACTTGTTTTTTAACAAATCCCTTTCTACACTTGTGCTATACTACTTAAGAAAGGAACTTCATGAGTTATTAATTTGTTATAAATTTCAAAATCATGTTAGACATTAGTATATGTGACATCGCAAAGGTTAAACATATACCCTGAAGGCATGATATTTGAATTTGATGTTACAACCTAGGCAAGTATTTTTATTATTATTATTTTCTCGCATATTTCGACAGAAAAAGTGGCATGTTTAGTAAATACATGTCAATAATTAATTGCGCGAGCCTATGTTTATTAATACTCTGTTGATACCTTTTGAATTTTATTAAAACGGTTGTGTGCATCCTAGGATGCAGACGCCGGGGTCTTGCTCCCCTTTTCAAAAAAATGTCAATATAATACTTGTAGCATAGACTAATTACCAAACAAAAGAATCACAATAGAAGACTACCAAAAATGACAGCGAATTTCGATGAAAGTTCCTAATTCTAACTAAACTCGTATATAGGGTTAATATATATTTTTTATAATGAATATGAATTACAAGATATTATGACAAGGACAACATGATTATGTCGTACTTGTTCAATAATGCTTTTGATAGTGTAAAAATCATTAATCAACAAGATTCAGAGAAAGATATATATGGCCATCCCTTTGATCAATGGAATTGAAAACAAAACTTAAATTCGGTAATTCTAACGCATACTTGACAACGAATATATAACATATGGGAACCATAAGTGATGTTTATTTCAATCAAGGAACACCATATTTTTATCGCCTTATCTATATCATCTTGATTCTTGATGCTCTTGCACAACTAGAAAAATCATGTGCATGTGGATCTTGTGCTTTCTCTACACATTGAAAACCTACTGTCGCCAAAAATGATACATCAACCCAACCATTATGTCATGATAAATATATTTTTTTTTTGGAAAAATCATTTGCCTACGCCCCTAGTCCTCATTGTAGCATATTAACTATAGTTATGCCTAAAAATATATAATTCATATGTGCAATAGCTTGTGAAAAATCAGACGTAATCGACACACCTAGTCAGTTTGTGAACAACGGACTCACGATCCAGAAACAATGCCCGTGAGCCGTGAACACAGCATCGCGGAACCATAGTCTAGTGATCGATTGGAGTCGATGACAATGTGCATTACGATGAGACACACAAAATAGATCGATTCCTTCACCTAGGGAATCTTCGTGGAGTTTCATCTAGTAGCACCAGAATAAATATGTATCTTGCTAGCTGGCTTTGCGTCAGGTGAGATTTGAAGAGCTGTATGCAACTATATGCATCTGTAGCAAATTCATTAGCAATTGTAGGTTCGATCGGCGTGGAAACAATTAATTAGCAACTTTACCTAGGTTGTGTTTACCTGACATCTATCTGGTGATTTTGACGTGTCTGACTAAGCCTCCACTATCTTGAGAACAGCGTGACATGTGCAAAAGTAAAAATGAAAAAAATAATTGTAATAGCTGTGGACGGGGAGTCACATGTCTACAAAGACAACTTTAATTTCAAGATGGGCAGCTTCTGTGTTTACGTGTAAAAAACTTACCCGGAACAGATTAAATTGATAGATCAAACTTATCGATCATACTCTTCCAAGCAGAATCTGACATCTAGATACTAATTAATATGATATGTATGGTTTCTTTAGCTCAACTGAGTGCACATTACATGAAAATATCGAGATAAATGTGAACTCCTTTTACACTAATTAAGTTTGGTAAGAATCACACAAAGTCGAGTGCGTAGTACTTGTGAATGTTAAGATTAATGTGACATCTTTCTATTTTAGTAAAGTTTAGTCACTAGTGCAGACCCCCCTCTAACACCGGTTTGGAGGGCCCTCTAACAGCGGTTGTAGAACCGCTGTTGAGGGTTCGGTGTTAGAGGGGGCCCGTCTTTAACAACGGTTCTTACACGAACCGGTGTTAAAGGTTCTGTGCCGCGACAGGAAAAAGAGATAAATCTCTGTCGCGGAAGGAAAACGACCTAAATCTCTGCCGCGGCAGAGTTCTGCCCCTGCCCCGTTCTGGGCGTATTTCTGCGGCGCGGCGGGGACGGGGAGGGGGGAGGGGGAATCGATCGGGAGTGGTATACACATAGATCGTCATCGGTACATACGAGTACATGAATAATTAAGCAACTATTATTATACACAACATCATCATTGTGTGGTATTCTCCGTAAACGTTGAAGCATCAAGTACAAGACAAACACGTTTAAGCATATATACAACGTTCATTTTGGTGGATATCTAAAGAGTTCTCCGCCAGGCGTGACGACCTCATGAAGTATGAACCCCGCCAATTCCTCTTGAATTGCTCGTATGCGGTCAAATGGTAGGAGTTGGTCCCGCATCCGTTCGATCTGAATATATATGAAGAATGGGGTCAATATATATATAAGAATAAAACTCAACACACTGATGGTAATAAAATAATGTTGTGTGTACTTTCTTTACTTACTCTAAGTTGTTCTAGTGCGGCTTGGCCCGTCGCACATATCGTGTTGCGAATGAACTCGCAAACATAGTATCCACATAAGTTATTGCCGGGTCCCTGATGCGCGCACTTTACGAGAATAGAGAGTTCAATCAAAACAATAATCAATAAAGCATGATATAATGGAATTGGAAACAGAATCAAAGAGATACGCAGACCTAGCTGGCTAGTATTACTTACATTTTGGTTTACAAATTTTAGTTCTTCTGACCATTCACCCACGGCCCTGCTCGTGAACCTTTTCCAAACCCTGTCCGGCAAAGAAAATGGATAAAGGAGTAATTAATTACTTGTTGTCACGAAAGTTGCCGATCTAGTGCGATAATATGATTAAAATTACCTCTGGAGCATCTCTCTAAAGTCTGCCCATAGATCTTTTTCTTTTCGTAACGAGTCCATGACAAGGACTTTTCCTGAGTCAGGTTGAATGACTAGCAGAATAAAGTGGAACCTAGTCACGCATAACTCATTATCAGTTACACTTAACATCGAGTAAGCCGAAACAGAATGTGTACAAGAGAGGGTAACAGTACTCACGAGAAGTTGTAAGGCAATAGTATTTCCCTTTTGGTTTGTTGTCTCAGTAAAGACCTTAGCAATAAATCTTCTGTTTGCCCAGGTTTGGTTCTTACCACTTCTTCATGAACTCTATTTGGGTCAACGAACCCAATGTCAAAAGGTCCTCCTTTCATGCATTCCATAACCTTTTTCCTGCATAATAGTATATACATATATGGTGAGCATATATATATATACATGCAATTAATAAAGTGAATGAGATGAGATAGAAAATACAAAAATAGTACTTACACACAATAAAGGCTGATGGCAGCTTTGTCGAGTTCCTTCTGATTGAATAGAAAATGCAAGTATTGAATGTTGAAGCTGATCTCGTCGTCTCCGCACAAGAAAATCTCATCTCTTATATGCGCCGTGATCCATTCTTCCTTTCTCGTCTTGCAGAAATCAAGGTACCACTTGTGCAATCTTCGCATCTTTGTTGGTAGATTCTTGAGCTCCTCTTTTTTGACGAGATTCTTCCCATACTTCCATGGCTGTATGGGGTTGGCATCGCATTTGGGCAATTTGTCTCCCATGATATTCAAGTATGCAATGTAAGTCATCCCCATCTCATTGGCCTTTCTTTGTAGCTCTGCCTCGTAATCATTTATGGGAGGAGCATCCCGTGTGTCGAACACATGGAGCGGGGCGCATGATTGGTTTTCCTGCTCTCCGAGCATGGGAACTGTTTTCTGGGGTGCCGCACGACTGCTACTTTCAGTCTCCCGACGACGCCTTGCATCCGCCTTCAAAATCTGGCGCTCGTAGTCTGGCACAAGTGGTGTTTCAGGTTTCAAAAGATTTTTGTAAAACTTCTCTACCACCGCTGGATCTATTTTCTCCTTTGGCTCGGCCCGTATAGGTGCAAAGAATTTTTTGACCTCTTCTTCCGAGATCTTATTGGTCTCCTCGTCGCTGCGATTCCATGGTAAAACCGGCAATGGCTTGGCGGAAGGCTGTAGGACGTAGTTTTTTGAACTCTTTGGCGTACGGTTTCCTGCGGATTTCTTTGTGGCAGTGCTAGTGATGCTCTTCGTGGCAGTGCTCTTCCGCTTACGCTGAGGAGATGGCTGACGGGCAGGAGATGGCTGGCGCTGGAGAGATGG